>CM070820.1:41309694-41731132 GCA_036326025.1 Chrosomus eos | reverse complement strand
ATTTTTGTAAGAAAAAATATCCATATTTACAACTTTATAAACTATAACCACTGGCTTTTGGTAATAATGGCCATACCCAAGTCTAATTACGGCAGAAGAGTGAGCATGATGTAGGAGTAGCGTAAGCTTAGGAGAGAGTAGTATCTAGTAATATCCCTTCTGCTTTAACCTATGGTGCAGGAGCTACACACATTCTCTTTCTTAACTCGCACAGCTGTCAGAGAAGAAGTCTTGATCAATACAGTGTGCCATGGTTGTCACACACTCTGCAAAGACAAAGTAGAGGCAAGCACACTTGTGCTAATTCATACATGAACTGTCAGGGCTGCTGTATATCTTAGAAATCATGGTCACACTAAATGGACATCTTAATTTAAATCTTGGATAATCATTGCAGGCAAGAGAGGGAGAGGTATGAGAAAAAAGGAATGGAGAGAGAAGGAGTTAGATGCCATGGAAGTCATGAGAAATCGATCTTGTCATGTTGTTAGTGCACTGTGAAATGAGTGAGGCAGGGGCGCGCATATCTTTCTCATATCATGCATGTCTTTCACTTTTAGCAGACATCAACCCCCTTTTCCAATAGACGGAAGCAGCATAGAATATTTACTTTATTTCAGAGCTGCTGCGCAAATACTGACCACTGTTGTGTGTTTTGCTTGAATAATACAGCAGTTTGAAGAAATATATTCCTCATCACTCCTGTCAAGTCACTTTTGTTAGCTTGGACTATTGTGTAATATTGGTCCCATTCAAGTACATAACAGAACAAAAGCAGATTTAATGTTAAGCTACTGTATAATTGTGCTTTTATTTACGCTTGTATTGTATAATTAAAGGGGTCATATAATGCCATTTTTGTACAAGTTAATATGAATCTTTAGGGTTTAAATGAAAACTTTGTAATATACTTTTATTAAAAATTCTCATTAGTATTTTAAGAAAACACTCATTTTACCTGCTCAAAAACAGCTCTGTTTTCAGCACGCCGTTTAAGTGTATATGCCTTTAAATGATAATGAGCTTCGCTGACTCCGCCCCTCTGTTCTGGCGCTTTGACACAACGCACGTGAAGTGTTCACTTGTCAACAGTTGAGGGTTTATTATGGCAGCGGGATTCTCTCTGAGGACACTTCTGTGCAACCGTATCAGTTTGAACCGGAGTTGGACCCTAAACAAGATGACGGCCCCGAAGAAGTTCGACAATTAAGGCTTGAACAGGACGTTTCTGAATGGTTGGTTAACAATGTCACTTTGATCTATTTTTGTATGTACTGGCAGGGTAAGTTAACGTTAGAGTTGTGAGATACAAACGCTATGTGTTTAACGTTACTAATGAAAGTTATAGGTTAGTTCGTTGACAGATTTATGTAGAAAAACTTTTTTGTTGTTGTTGTTGTAAATGTATGCTTGTCAGTGATGCGTGACGTTATCTCAGTAACTATCGTGACTGAAACTGACATGAGGTCATATCAGTAATGATTCTAGCAGTAGTTGAAGGATACCTAAGAATTTGTATTATGTTTATGTTTAGTGCAGTACGATAATGTTTTATGTTTTAAGAAAACTTTTAAGTACATCTATAGTATTGTAACTGCATTGATATTCCTGTTACGTTAACTGTAACACCTGCGTACAGTTTTTAATAACACATTAACTATAACGCGTTTTTCATTATAAACGTGGGATTATGAATTATATTGAGAACGTCGTAACGTTACATAGAATACATGCCGTAATGCACCCTGAGTGTAAACATTAGCCACAATCATCGTGAAGCGTGCAAGTGATTTGCAAAGATGAATATAAAGGTTAATATAAAAGTACACTCACTTCTTCTGGAGGTCCAACAGGAACACGAATAGTTGGTACCGATTCCTTTTTCAGGAGCAGCTTCTTAGCAAAACCTGATTTATATTGACCCTCGTTTAAAAAGCAGTCTGGTGAGAAATGATTCGCGCAAACATGAGCGGAAATATTCCCTTCATAAACAAAACTCAGCCACTGCGTCTTCAGCGGTTCGGATTTAGGAACATTAAAATGACTGCTGTGTTCCTTATTACACCCAAGAACAGAACACCACAATCGCTTAGGCGCCATTCTGCTCCAGTGTATCAATAATGACGAACTATGATTGACATCTCACTCACGAGCGAGGGGGGGGTCTGTGTTGAAACGCTGCTGTCAATCAACGATCGTGGGAGGGGCGTGCGAGCTTGTGAAGTCACAGGATCAAACGGCTCGATTTGAGGCAGGGGAAAACATATAAGGAGATTAAAACAAAACCACTGGATGGATTTTTATCATTATATGATGGTTGTGTACAGGCACTGCCAACACACATTTCAGTACAATCAACTTGTAAAAGTGCATGTACCATTATATGACCCCTTTAAGGTAAATGGCTATCGCTAAATTGTTAATGCAGCCTTGAATAAAAACAGGCATCTTTTTAGAGCACAGTAGAGATGGGCAAACTTTAAATAAGAATGCATTAATCTTTTTTAATAATCTATAAAAAAAAAAAACAATTCTGATAGGTTGCTTATTTGCCGTTTAGATAATGTGTGCTACAATTAATTTCACTGACGTTTAAATGGACATTTTTTGTTACTCTATTTCGTTATTCTATAGATCAAACAGGCAACTCTCATATTAAATATAAATAGGTCATAAATATGGCATGTTCTTGCTGTGGATTTTGATAACGTACAGTAGGCATAAAAACATGCATTCACTTAATTAACATTAGCCAATATAGGCATAATTATTACAATCAACTGAATCAATTTAGTGCAGGATCAACTTATTCGTCGCTAGAGGGGAGAAAGGTGGTGAAGATTTCAACCATTAGACTAACTTTTGACCCTTTTTTGCAGTTAAACTAAACTAAACATCGGTTTTGTTGTGCTTCGGCTCTGAGTGACTGGGCCAATCCGCATCACTTTTACAACATTTCAAATCCCTGTGTTCTTGCCATCTCCGAAAAGCTAAAACAATGTTTATTCTCATTTTAATACAAGCTCTGTCACATTCTCTTTTTGCCAGCAGACTCTCCTCTGTTCAGCTTTTCTTTTCTTTTTTTACGAATAATTCCCTGGAGGTTCGAGATTTAGCACCCCTGTCAACCTTTCTCTCTCATTGTGACAACTGACCTATGAGACCCCCACATCATACCCGTCAAAACTTTTATCTATTTACGGATATGACAAGACACACTTGCGAGTGACGTATGTACACAATTTCCCATGAAAAACATTTTTTGTTTTCATGGGATGTTTTCCCATGTTTTTATGTACCCATGTTTCTTTTTTTCTGTTTTCATGTTTTCATAACGGTATCTTTCAGACCGTTATGTCTGAAAGATAAACACTTATAAGCATACCATAGTGAATCAGGGTAAGACAACAACACATTTTGGATGATGGATTGATGATGTATTGACTGTATTGATTATTAAAATGTTGTTACATAGTTCACTTTTAATTTAAGAATAAAATCTCTTATAACCTTACAAAATTCATACAGCATTATAGAGTAAATTATTGTAAGGTTGATTCAAAAGATTTGTTGACCAAAGTTGACCAAATTAAATAGTAATTTTAATGAAACTAATTTAAATTCCAAGATCCAATATTAGAAATATCATTATACTGCAATGAAGGTAGTATTTGTGGACTATTTGTGCACAATTTTACCTTTTATTGTGCACCTTGATTTATTTTAAGGTGATGTAGTTACATTGTTCTTACTCAGATAAGTAATGAATAATATTAATTAACTACATGTACTTATAGAGTTAGGGTTAGTGTTTGGCTTTAGTGTTAACTACTGCGTTATTACTACAGTAAGTACAAGTAGTAATGTGTAGTAAATACTAACTTTTATATGTTAGTATTCACCTTGTGAAAAAGCTGCTTGTGATGTGCTTTGATTCATCATGTGACTTTCTCATCATCACCTGATTTTGGGGGTCATCAATGTATTACAAAGGTACAAGACATATATTAGTAGGCTACTTCAATAGGTTTTTTTTCTGTAAATTTAAGTTAAATCTGTCAAACCTAAAATGTTGCTACCCTATTTTTTACAGTAAAAGTTCTGGAAACCACAGCTGCCAGGTTTTTTACCATTAAATTTCACAGAATTCTCTTTTGTTACCGTGTGCATGCACTAACACTCTCAATCTTTCATTATGCACTCACTCTTCTCTTTATTTTCTGTGATGTTGCTTTGCTCTTTAAAACTCTTTTTGAAGCATTAAATGGCTCAGACACTCACACAAACAGCAAGCCACTAATACGTTTAGATTTATGAAAAGAGTAGATGGATTAATGGAAAAACATTCTCCTCCTCCTCCATTTTCTCTATACAATTAATCTGTTTTCCTTTCAACGCTCGCGGCCACCTGAGATCTGTAATTCGAAATAAACAAGTGATGCACGTAATTTGTGTTGACTAGTTTTGACTGCCTTTTTACAAAACAGAAAGGCAGAGAGACTGAGAGAATTGTGACATTGAAATTGCCAGAAGGCAAAACTCTGCCTCAGCTGATTGTCTTCAGAAAGCACAGTGCGCAAAACGCATGCTTGCTCTCGTGCACATGGTAACGGCATGTTCTCACACACTCTTAGCATATGCTGCTCACGCTCTGAAGGACTAACTACAGAAACTGGCAATGAACAGGCAAGAGAACATTTCCAGCGATTTCCTCTCAGGTAAACACCTCTGAGCGCACCCTCATTCTGATTTTCTCCTCTCTTTCTCCTTTCTTTGCTGGCTCACCTCGTCTTTGTTTGTAACGGACTGTTTTGTGGAACTGGCTAATCCTTACAGGCTTATTTTTGTGTGTGAGTTGAGTGTTTAAATTGATGCAAGACAGTTCCTCCGCAATGTTGTGGCTGCAAATTTTCAACAGGTGTTTGTTTTCATAATGTATTCAAATATAATGCTGAATATGCACTGTAAAAATTGTTTAACTGACACTTCACATTCAATTACATTTGATTTAAGTAGTTTTGTTGTTTCTTCTTTTTTTGTCAGTTTTTTTTAAACAGTACAAGGTGTTTTCTGTTACATTTTCTATTATTTAGTGAATGTTTACTGCATTATTTTAGTTCTGTGTGTTACCATGATGGTGTTTTTTGTTTGTGTAATGGCCAGCTTATATATGATTATTGCTTTATGGACCATTCATCATTTGATTTATCATTTGGCATTTTATTGTACTAGCTGTATAATGGCAGTTATCAGTAAATTTTTATATAGGCTATAGCCTATATATATTATGATGCATTCTATAATGTATATTTAACATTGTATGAATTATACAGTTATAAGTTGTAAAATATACAAGCTCCAATATGCCATCCTGTAATACATAATACATCACCACCATATTTATAGTGAATTTCATTAAGTTTTTTTTTTTTGCCGTAGTTTAACCGGATGTATTTTAAATGGTGTTGTTTGCGCTGACATAAAATAAGCAATAAACAATAGGTTAGTATATAGGTTAGCAGTGTTTCCCCTAGGATTTTTTTCAGGGGGGGGGGGGGGGGTCGATCCCCCGAAACTAGTGTCGCGGAGCGGGCGTGTTACGGATACTTGGTGTACATTTTTATGTAATCAAAAATCATGTCTAATTAATTGAAATCATAAAACTTTTATTATAAACAATTATTAAACTTATACAATCTTTTTTTTTAAATCTATTAAATGTTTTTTTTTCCCACAAAAATTCTGTTGTTTTTTTCTGGTAACCAAATGAAGACAAAACATTAATTACATTTCTTTTAATCATATGAAATTGAACAAACTTGTTTTGTCAAACAACGTGCTGCACAATGAGCTTTACTGTTAAAATTAAAACATGGAAGAAAAATGTATTATTCCTTTAAAAATAAAGTTGAGATCATAATTTATTTGTATTAGTGTTAGTATTATTATTACATTGAGATGCATCTAAATTCTACTGTACAACAGTAATATATTTCTGTCAAGTTAAACCGAACTTTTATTTTGACGGGTTGCCGTGGCGTGAAGACCTTTGAGTTTCTGTTTATGACGTGACGATAGATTTCTCAAATGAAGCGGTTAAATGCTCACGGAGTTACTTTAAGAGCGGATCTAGAGTCTGGAGAGGAAGTTCATGCATTTGTGTCCTCATATAGGCAAAAACAACCTTTTACTGTCTATGAAAACAACAGGTCGATCGTCACGCGTGCGTGTGTGTATGTGTGTGTGAAATGAAACTGCGCGTCGTCTGCACCAGCTCCAGCGTGTGTGTGTGTGTGTGTGTGTGTGAAATGAAACTGCGCGTCTTCTGCAGTTCATTCATTCACACAGTGATTCATATTTAAATAGTATTTTAGCCGTTTAATATTCACACACTAGTCTATCGTGATTTGATTTCAAGTGTACTAAACTGCTCTATCGCGAAAAGCATAGCCGCTAAAGTTACTACATGGAGCTCTTGCGTCCAGTTTTTTTTTTTTCTCGGGGAATTTTTCATTCAGGGGGGGCGGGGGGCAGTTTTGAGGGGGCGGGCCGCCCCCCCAAAACAATGGTAGGGGAAACACTGGGTTAGTGTATACCTGATATGTATGAATGAGATACAGCAATCTGATGTCTTCTCAAGGAAACATGCATTATGAATATCAGGAATATGACTGTATGCACACATGAAATTTTTGTCCACACTGAAATATAGTAGTCTAGAACAGAACACATACAGTCCTGAGCAGCTGGAGGAAGAGAGCGAGAGAGAAAACAGATCAGCTGTTGTATTACTCTCTGACCTACTTAGAAGAATTTCATCATAGATTTATTTCCAGGCTTTTGTTTTGTAATTGCGGTTACAGTCATATAATTAAGTGATTAATCTATTCAATTCAATTCAAGTTTATTTGTATAGCGCTTTTCACAATACACATTGTCTCAAAGCAGCTTTACAGAAAGTGCACTTCTACTGTATAGCTCTCTTGTGCTGAAGATAACTTGGAAATAGTTCATATTAGCTGCTATAGGATTTACTTGATAAAAATTCAATTTTGGTGTGAGTAATCATGTAATATTAATTTTCATAATTTTGATAAAATCAAATCAAATGAAGTGGCACATTTGTGTTAAGAGCATTTCTAATGGTAATCTCCCATTAATATAATCTAAAAATAAAGTTTTGTCCCATGTCTGAAGAATCAGTGCTTTGCCTCTCTGTTTGTCTATATGTGTATGTGTACATAAGGATAGCGTTTATCCACATTTAATTATGCTCTTCTACAATCACAGACACTAGGCTAATTCTTTAGCTGCTTCACATAATTCTCATTAAATATCTTGCAAATTTCTGAGTCAGAACTTCTGTTCTGATTTGGTGTATTTGTTGTTTATTGAAGACTGAATTATAACACATAATTTATATTATCTGCATTACAACAAGAATATTATATTTTAATCTTAACATTTCTACCAGAAAGACTCGGGAGGCAAGAGAACGTATGAATACGATTTATTTAACAGTTTGTATTCCAAATCCGGAGGGTAGAAGACACTCGCAGTTCCTGCCTGAAGATGAAGGCAGGGGCAGAGCCTACCCCCGATGGATGGACAGGGAACTGACCTGGTGAGAGAATGCGGGTAAACGCTGGCGTCAGTTTCTGCAAAACGTAGTAATGGGTGTTAACCGGTCTTAAATACTCCATATGTCGAGTGGTTATTGGCCAGATCTGTGTCTTCCCAGTATAACTTGTGCTTGAGCTCCCATTTCCGAGCTTCAGTATTAAGAAAAGCATAGAAGTCTTATAGGGGACCCATCTACTAGAAGTAGTTTACATGCTTGAATGTTCAAAAACACCTTATTTTACACATATTTTACATTTTTGCAGCAACTCTCTTCCCAGTCTGTCAGTAACGCTCTGTTTCGCTCTGGTCTCTATGAAGCTCCTACTTCTGAAAAGTGATGTGTTCTGATTGGTCAGCTGGACCAGTGTGTTGTGAATCGTCAACTGCTTCCAGCAATTTACGGAAATGTCACGCCCCTTACAGTAACTTCAAATTTCAACTCACTGCTAACGCATCTTAACCAGGCTTTACCCCCTTTTTTGTTTTTGAGTATGCTTTCGGCAGGAATAATTTAAATGAGGTATATTGTGATGTGTATACGTTCCCAGAAGAAAACGAATTTCTATGTAATCGAGGTGTTTCAGGGAGTTCAGAAACTGTGCTTACTGATAATAACTCACTTTGGAGTGACTTTGTGCTTTGTAATTCTGCAGTCCTTTCTCGTGCTTAAACAGCAACATTACACAATAAAAGAAAGTAGAAAAAAACTTAATATAGGACACCTTTAAGATCCTGACCTGAAACAGTCTCAACTGTCTTATAGTATATTTGCTTGGTGTTATAGCACAAGCAATTCTGACTTTGATTCTGAGGAAACCAAAAATGTTTGACAGGCTTGTAAGATTTTACAGATTTTTGCGCTTCTTTCTTTGTTCTACCTTAGGGAAATGCTCAATTACTTCTGTTTGTCCAAGTGCTGCCTGCAATACTAAAGTCTCATTGAATGCACTTTTCTACTTCCTCTAATTATCTTTTTTTTTTCCAGAAGCAAAAGTAATTTATTTCTTAGTGCTGAACTTGTGGTGTGTGAGAGTTACTTTGGTGCATTTCCCAAGGGGGTTGTTTAGCAGGTTCTGGGAGTATTAGGAAAATTGTTCATTTTCTTTGTTAATTATATATTTGTGTAAACTTCTTTTGTTTGTTTGTGTGAATGAGACATGTATTGTCTTGTTTGTGATATTTATGCTTGTTGATATTTCATAAAAATAGTGCAAATTGCTTTGGGTAAATGTACCAAAAGTATTTAATTTACTGTATGAATTCCGTAGCTGTTAGATATTTCTCAGAGAAACTTTCTCTGCGTTTTATCCTCAGAAGTATTCAAATGCAAATAAGCTCAGGTGCCTTATTAAACAGAGAGGAATCTACTTTGTGAGTCTGTTTTACTGCCACAGATTGGTTTTTAATTTAAAAGTGCATAATTAATTTGTAATAGACACTTTAATAAAATTAATGATAATTCTAAATGATATCCACTATAATATGGGATAAAAGGAACAAATTACTCATTTGGTTCTGATAAAGAGTAATTTAAACCTTATTTAAACCTCTAAACCTGTTGGAGCACAGAAACTGGCATTACAGCCAATGAGGACGAGAGACACTCCTCTTTGTCTCCTTCATATCACACTTGCAATAAATCTGGGGTTTTTTTCTGTCTCTCTGTTTTGCCATTTGTGTTTTGCTCCCTCTCTCCTCCCCTCCCTTGTGTGCATGTTATTGCACTGATAAGAGCTTCACTTTGGCAGTGGCATAAAGTAATCTCCTTTTTGATGTAACCACATCACGAATGGATTTAGCAGATTAAAAGGAAAAGGCAATAATTCAAAAAATTATTAACGTCTTCTAACAAAACCGCTAAAAATGATTTGATAAAATCACAGCAGTGGTCATTTTGAAGTGCTTATTTAGAGAAGCAGAAAACTGCCTGCTAAGATAAAGAGACCAATTGCCCTCCCTATAATAGCGTGAAGCCGTAAGCCATTAAATGACACTTTAAAGTAACTGAGAATAAGACCAGGCACTAATTTCTTGACAGGAAATGGAATGGAGCAGCATATCACGTTTTATTACACACCTTGTGCACTGGGTCACTGCTCAGTTTAAGCAACAACATCCTGTCAGGAATCAAGGACCTATACTAAGGAGTTACAGGAGCTGGAATGCTGTCTTTTTTTGTAATCGATAGCCCTGTTTTTGAGTGGTAGTGAGTGAGTGAGTGAGTGGGAGTGAGTGAGTGAGTGAGTGAGTGAGTGAATCTTTTTTTAATACATCTGATATTAGTGAGTAAAAAAACAGTGTCAACTGAATACTGTCACATGCGGGGTACAGAGACGAGGAGAAAGGGGATCTAATCGCAGCAGTTTAAAGTTATTAAAAATAACTCTTATTAAAACAAAATAATCAGGAACAATCTTTCGGGCATGAACAGAACAACTAAGCTATGCGCAACATTAATGCACAAATGAACAAAGGAAACTGAGGACTTAAATGCACTGAGGTAAATGAGAAAAGTAAATGAACAACAGGTGAACTCAATTAGGGATTAACTGGCACACACTAGAAACTAGGTTAACATACGCATGCATGGAATAGAGCTTAGATTGGGCCCAAAGAATCAAGCCCGAGCCCATGCGCACATTTTTATTTTTTGCAGGGCGGTAGGGGGAGACTGATTAATATTCATGACCTACCCCTAACCGCGCCCCTAAACCTACTCGTCACTGGGGGTCTGATGACCTACCCCTAACCCCCCCTAAACCTACCCGTCACTGGGGTTAAGACCAATCAGGGATGAGTTTCCCAATGCATATTAATGAGTCTTCCCCTATCGCCCTGCAAAAAAAAATTCGCAGCCCGTGCACGTTGTGTCCAAGCCCGGTCCGGCCGACACATTAACTGTAATTATGAGCCCGAGCCCGATTTAAACCCAAACATTTTTAATACGTGGGCCATTATAACCAGGGGCAAGCAAGCAAGATGTGCATTTGTAAATTCGGTGACAAGCATGCCGAGAATTGATTTAATTTATGATGAGATGGCTCCAGTTCACGTGCTATGGTGACCGCAGCTCGCCGGCGCCTCCATGTCATGATTAGGCTATATTGTCTGCAATATTTGCTTCTTATTTATTAAATCCAGGCAATTGGTTAACTACATATTTATTAAAATTAAGATACAATTTATACAAAACGAAATTCACTTTAAAGAAAGGCTTTCTACAAAACAAAACCTGAAGTGGTAAATCATGCCTGAAGATCATGCCGAAGTCCCCGTTTTTTGCTGTCATAGGCGAGCAGCGCGCCGCACTTGCACTCAACAAAGCCAACACATATCTTGTTACTGCCCACGACTAGTTTAAAATATTTCCATACCTCCGACTTTCCTTCATACTTGCTCAAAGTTAATTCTCCTATTTAAATTTGTAATTAAGCTACACAACACAGCACAGTGTGCGAGTGGAGGAGACGCTGCGCATGACACGTGACGTGCTTGATCAAGGGCCGGGCCGGGTCGGGCTTGGGCAGAGAATCTAAGCTCTAGCATGGAACAGAAGCACAGCAGAATATACATGCTACAAATACAAAGTCATATTTTATTGTTTAATTTAGTTGTTTGTCTATAGTTGTCTCAGTCCTAGAATCCATTGCATTGCTGCCTATCTAGAGTATACATTCAGTCACTCTTATAAGGTTCCAGTTCAGTTCTTGTAGTCTATGTTAATTTAAGTTGTATAAAAGTAGTTGTCTGGAACTACTGAATTATGTCAATAATATTCTTATAATAGTAATATTCTTGTTTCTTGATAGTTGTTAGTTTCTCTTGTAGGTACAATTTCTAACTAGTTATGCTTCTCTTTCTAAAGCAGTGTGAATGTTTGTGTGCATGTATGTGTCTGTCTGTGTCCCTTTCGATGGGGCTATTAAGTGTACTGCTCATTATCTAGAAGGCATTGATTGTGCAGGGTCCAGTATTCAAAACACTGCTGCAATGCTAATTGCATCTGCACAATCACATTGAATTACGAGATAAGACTTCTCTTTTTTTACCATAAGATTACAGGATGCAATGGTCTTGTATACAAACACTCTCACAAATGCCTACAAAAACTCACACAATGTTGCTTAACGGGGAAATAATGGGGATGGTAATGACATTGACTAAAGCCCAAATTATGGCGTACACTTCGGCGTACCCTGACGTGCACATTTCCCTCGGGTTTCACATGGTCCCTCTGCATGTGTAATTGCGCATCAACGCGGACAACGAAGCAGAAGCATAAATGAAAAACAATGCGTAGTCTATCGTAGAGGCTCCGGCGTAGGTCCGACGCAGAAGTATAAATCAGCCTTAAGACGTGAGAAATGTGGAAAATAATGCATCTTTTTTCACACAAGCAGACATTCACATACATCTGTTGAACTGTTCTGTATGATTGGATGTACAAGAGTTGGGTAATAGTAATAATAATAATAATAACAATAAAAATGCATTACATTTATATAGCACTTTTCTCTGCACTCAAAGCACTTAACATAGAAGGGGGAATCTCCTCAACCACCACCAATGTGCAGCATCCGACTGGATGATGCGACGGCAGCCATATTGCGCCAGAACGCCCACCACATGAAGCCAATTTATATATATATATATATATATATATATATATATATATATATATATATATATGGGGATGATTAGGAGGCCATGGTGGACAGAGGCCACTGGGCAAATTTGGCCAGGATGCCGGGGTTAAACCGCTACTCGTTCGAAAGACATCCTGGGATTTTTTTGTGACCACAGAGAGTCAGGACATCGGTTTAACGTCTCACCTGAAAGACGGAATTTATTTGACAAGTATAGTCAAATACATCGAAAGCAAGATTTATCTTTGTGTTGCATGTTTTCACTGAACTACAATTAAATCAAGTCAAAAGGTCATGTGATATCTTTCATTGACAGATATGGATTCCTGAATTAAATTTCTGTGTATTAACTCTAACCTCTCTCTCTTTCTTATTGCATCTCTGAAGGGTTCTCATTTCTAAGGGCCGTTACATAGTCAACGCGAGCAAGCAACGCGAATGACGCGAGCGACGCGCTCCTTTTCATTGTCTAAAAAACAGTGGACGCAATGAAATGCAATACACCGCTCACGCAACAGGGGGTAGTAGAGTAAATTTGTCACAGGCACTTTTCTAGGCCGTTTTCACCATGGTTTTCACCTTATCTACAGTCTTTCCCATCGCGGTTGCAACCTCTCTCCAGACATTTTCCAACTCTATTTTTTTGGAGTGTAATTACGATGAACTGTCATATATGACAGCAGATGACACTCGGGTGTATTTACCGTTGGTAAGAGGCTCTTCACAGATGTTTGTTTGTCATTGTATTGTCTGAAAAAAACATTTTATTATACATTATACGCTTGCATAAGTTGTCCTCTTCGCCCGCCATTGTATTCAAACCTTCTTCTGTAAACATAATATACTTGAATTAATGTACAATACTTGCATTGCCGCCCCCACCGACAACGCATAGTATTGCGTTCATCTTCATACATCAATAACACAGAGATCGAGGCTTTTTCCATTTATTATTATTATTATTATTATTATTATTATTATTATTATTTGGCTAGTAGAAGTTCTGAATGGCCTGTAACTTAAAAATTTAGTAGCCAAATTGGCCGGGGAGTGAAAAAAGTAAATTTCAAACCCTGTATAATAAGAATATTTCTTGAGAGCATCAAATCAGCATATTAAAATATAGAATAAAACACTGAAGACTGGAGTAATGATGATGAAAATCCAGCTTTGCCATCACTGGAATTAATTACGTTTTAAAATATAAATTGAATCCAGTTATTTTAAATTGTACAATTTGTTTTATTGATTAAATAAATATTACTGACCCCACACTTTTAACGGTAGTGGGCAATTCCATGCAAAGGTCATCTTTACCATGAAAAAATAAAATTTTAACCAAAAGAACAAAACCTTTTTTAAGTTGTCCATTTAGGTCTGTAATATACTGTATTAATGTGCTTTAACAAAAATTAAGAAAATTGCCTTGTTTATCCACCAGATATGAGGTGAGCAACAATGCTTAAATTACATTTTCAACCAGCCATATTTCATGCTTTCAAAAAAAGGTATCAAAGACCCCCCTTTTTAAACTTTATTTTAACAGTAAGCATTTTGCAGAAAGATGGAGGCATGCCTGAGAAATAAATATACTAATTTGGTCATAACAGCACTGCCAGTTGAGTTTATAAGGGCTATAATTGTCACGGCGTGTGTGGGTTGAAGAAGGACTCACAGGCAAAAGCTCCAATTGCAACACTTTACTCACAATAATAACAGGTAGATACAAACAGAAGGGTTCAGGCAGGCAGATAACACGACTATACAAGACTAACAACCGACTAAGACTGACTGAACAGAACAAACTAAATACAGCCACTGATGAACATAACCAGGTGATACAGATGAAGGTGATTAACAGGACACAGGTGATGAAGGTGAACTAATGATGGTTGGCATGGAAACAAAAGAGGTGGGAAAACAAAAGACATGTGACTAATACTGAAAACAGAAAATCAAAACAGACACAAACGTGACATTACTCCCCCCACCGGAAAGCGCGACCTCGCGCCGAAGAAGGACCCAGGGCGGAGCAGGATGAGCAGGCGGCCAGGGCGGAGCAGGATGAGCAGGCGGCCAGGGCGGAGCAGGATGAGCAGGCGGCCAGGGCGGAGCAGGATGAGCAGGCGGCCAGGGCGGAGACGACCCTTCGAGTGGCCAAGGCGGAGACAACGGAGGGAGGAGCCATGGAGGCGGAGCTGACGACTCCAGGCAGCCGACTGATGGAGGCGGAGCAGGTGATCGAGGAGACCAGGGTGAAGCCGTAGAGCCGGCGAGACAGGGCGATGTTGAAAGGCTGGAGGGACATGGTGACACTGATGGCTCCGGTGACTGAGGCCAAGACGGGGATCCTGAAGACCGCGGCGGAGCCAGAGCGACCGAGGACCAAGGTGGAGCCGGAGGGAGAGAAGAGCCCAACTGAGCCCGAAAGATGGAGTGACGAGGCGAAGCCAGAGGAGGGTAGTCCCAGGGCGAGGGCGGGTCGATGAAGGACCAAGGTGGAACCGGGGGGACGAGGAAGCCTGGAGGAGCTGGTGGGCTGAAGGGCCACGGTGGAGGTGAGGGAGGTAAGAGCCATGGTGGAGGTAATGGACCGGAAGGCTGCGGCAGAGTCCAGGTCGAGGAGGTCAGAGGAGGTGACCGGGGATCCCCTGACCCTGAAGAAGTTGGTGACAGGCAGACCCACGGCAACTGCATCTCCTCAAAGCTTATAGGAGGAGCAGCGGGGCTGCCAGGCATTGATGAAGGGAAGGTCGAGGAGAGAAGGCTAGGAGGAGGTGGGAGAGGGAGGCTGGGTGGGAGCACCGTCTGTGACTGGGCAGACATGACGTGGCTGACGTGAAGCTCTGCCTGGACGTGGCTGACATGGGTCTCTGGCTGGACGGTCTCTGGCTGGACGGTCTCTGGCTGGACGGTCTCTGGCTGGACGGTCTCTGGCTGGACGGTCTCTGGCTGGACGGTGACTGAATTCCATACGATGATGGGTGGCGTGGTGAAGACGGCTGGTGTGTGTGATTGAGTGGTGATGTCATCTTCAGCCTCACCTACGGTGAAGGTTGAGCCACTCAACCACAGCACATGATCCAGGTACTGGACAAAAGTGCCTGGGGTAGCTGCCGCTGGAGCTTGCTGGTACAGGCTCTCATCTAGACCGCCCCAAAACACAGACTTCAGGACATCATCTGTCCAGCTTACCCCGTTGGAAATTTTCAGGAATTTGGAGACATAATCCTCAATTGGAAGACCATCCTGAAAACAATGGACCAAAAGATCGGCTGGGCTGGATAGGAAGTGCCCAACTTCCATACTTTTCTTGGTCGGTTGTTCTGTCACGGCGTGTGTGGGTTGAAGAAGGACTCACAGGCAAAAGCTCCAATTGCAACACTTTACTCACAATAATAACAGGTAGATACAAACAGAAGGGTTCAGGCAGGCAGATAACACGACTATACAAGACTAACAACCGACTAAGACTGACTGAACAGAACAAACTAAATACAGCCACTGATGAACATAACCAGGTGATACAGATGAAGGTGATTAACAGGACACAGGTGATGAAGGTGAACTAATGATGGTTGGCATGGAAACAAAAGAGGTGGGAAAACAAAAGACATGTGACTAATACTGAAAACAGAAAATCAAAACAGACACAAACGTGACAATAATAAAGAGGTCTTGACGCTTCAGTGCACTGTCACGTCCATAACGTTTTAAAGGTTTAGTTTATTTAATAATCTTCAGAATCATTTCAGATAGTCTTCTTAATGTGAAAACACAGCCATTATGCGTCAACAAAAGTGCCATGATGGTTTTGACTGTTGATTTTCCAAATAGATTCTATGTATTTCAGACGCGTCACATCCATAACAGGGTTTTTGTCACACCCATAACGTTGGTTTTTGCTCATAATACACTTCATAAAAATATATTTTGTTTTAAACATTGATATTTTTATGTTCAGCTAAGACCCCTTCATCATGTGGATAGCAATATTTATACATAGAATTTAAAAGTTCACAGACTTTAAAGGAAATTAGAACAGTATACCAAAAACTCATTTCCCGTCACATCCATAACGCATGCATATTTTCCTTTTTTGGGGGTGCTTAAATATATTTTAGAAAAACATATTTTGCCTGTCAATTCCACAGATGGGGTGCTCTGAGAATATGCATTTCCAATTTAAATATTGTAAGAAGTTTTTTTTTTTCTGAGACATTTCACCTGTCATTATGAGGTCAAATGTCACATCCATAATGCTGGAATTGCCCTAGTGTATGTCTTAATGTTAGATATTAAAGAGGTCTCTTTCCTCTATGATATTACCTCACACACACAAGTCATGTTATTTTAGACTTCCTGAGGTCTAAACCTCTGCTCCACATTGGATGGATGCTGCTTTCATTGAGCCATTTGAAGGATTAATGTGTCATTTTTGGTCCATTTGTTTTTATGTGAAAGTTGGTTTTATTGGCTTTTCAAGATTGGAACAGAAAAGTTCAAATTATCAAACCATTTCATATTCACTCTAATTAAAATGTTGATAAACAATTAATGAATTTGTAATGTTTAAGAGCTACTGTGTTGTGAGAGCAGAGCACCCATGAACACAATTTCCAGCCATAAAACACAGCAAGTGTAACGGCTAAACTTCCTTCCACTCATTAATTATTTGGCCGTAAAAGGCCTTTACCTCCATTTAGCATGAGAAATGGAGGTTCGCCATGAATGTGAATAAGAACAGAGTCCAGTAGATTTGTTCAATGTTCTGACACAAGATGAGATTAACATTCCATGCGGCACATCACTGTCTTCATATGAGATTCATGGAAAAAAGCAACATTATGACAACGTGGTAATTCACTTTACTTACATTCTCTATCAAGAACATGATAGAGTAAACACGTTACTTAAAGTAACATGGCAATATTTCTTGCTCACTTGGTGTGATATTTGTAATCTCGTTGTCGCAAGAGATGACGAGCAGGGGAGGGGGCTCATTACCATATAAATGTGTTCCGGGTAGAAGACGTGTCTGCTTTCAAGTTCAGGAGCTGTTTTGCTTTGTAGATCTTTCAGGATTTTGTTTGAACTTTGTAAAGAGGAGGAGCAAATTGAAAGTCAAACCAGTCTGTAAATACATGATCCAAAAAAGGAAACGCATAAATTAATTCACGTCACATGTCTCTCCTGATTTTTCCAGGTGTGTTTTTTTTTTTTTTTTTGTCATTATGATCATTCTCTTTTTCTGGTCTTCCTTCTTTCTGTCAGATATGAGGGGTCCTCCCGGCAACTGGATGTCATATGGTCACCCGTGTGCTGAACATGCTGTGTGGAACCCCAAATTCTGTGTGGTCACCGACTATCAGATGTTGCTGCTGGACAGGGAGGAGGTATTACACACACAGACACAGAAAGAGCCTTTTTTCATTTTAACACATGCACTTACAATTGTTATAATTATGTATTTTTTTTAACTGGCTATGGTATTTACATGCATTGCAGGTGATCCAATCAAGTAGACAGTGTACAGGTGTAAACAGGGTTTAAAACATTTTGTCATCAGATCACTGAAACCACATTCGGTGGTGGTCAAATATTTTGGAATGAAACTTCACTGAACAGCTTTGGTATGCCTGTATTGACACAGGTCATGTGAATCACATCCAAAGTTTAGCCAATATAGTCACAGGAATAAATTATACTTTTATTTTGTATTTTTGTGCAGAAATAAATACTAAAAGTAAAACAAAAAATAGAGAGTGAAAAAAAAGAAATGAAGAGGCAGTAAGGGGAAGTATTATCTGCTGGACTGAACTAGTGCAAGCACATGAGAGCGAATGGGGTGTGTAGTTTGTCATCGTGACATGTGCAGAAATGTGGTACATCAGCAGGCTCCCTGAGCTCACTTTTCGCCATGGCAGCTAAGACACACAGCGTTTCACAGGGACAATCAATATGTGGCCCACACTCGCAAAGAATATATGCTGTGTACCATGGTCGATAAAGGATTTTCCGTTCCCCCATAGCTCACGCTGTATGTCGAAGCCTCTGTTATCTGCAGGAGAGCAGCGCTGTAATAAATCTCCAGACATCTATTAGTGGCCTGGCAGAGCAGTGGTGAAGGATTCTGTGCTGAAGGAGGATCAAGAGACAGATTCTCTACTGGCCATGCCAGATCTTTAATGCTCTGAGCAATTTGTTTACTTGCTGTACTTATTTTGTTATATATATAGTTGTACCTGCTGCTGGTCTGCAGAAATATTCCTAGCTCTTACTACTAACTGGGAGTGCTTTACTCGACCACACTTGCCTAGAGCTCTCGTTATTTTATATTACTATGTGTATTACCCAATGTTTAAACCGATAATAGTCAAATAAAACAAGAAAAGTTTACATAAAGTGAAGTGACATTAACAGAATTCAAAGGCACCTTTGATAAAAGTAATAAACAGTGTTGATCTTTTTCTACAAATACTTGAAACTTGCTATCGTTGTGTATTCATTTAAGCAAAAACAATGAGCATGGTAAAGCAATGATGACAATATATGGAAAATTTGGCAGTTTTGTATGTTGATTTAGAGTTGGGGTCATCTGAATTCCTCACATGCTTTGAGATCATCTCTTCACAGGTTGTAGGTCATCTGAAATCTTTGTAAGAAGCTGGATCCAAACTGGAGCTGGTGAATCTTTAGTTAGCATCCCTAGGTAGAAACAGAAAAGCAAATGGAAATTAAATAGCATAGCTGCAGTTCATATTATTTCAAGCAAAATATAATCATGTGCATCTGGTATGTTATAACTGGAGTACAAGGTTATAAGATGCATTATGTGAATGCTTGGCTAAAGAGATGTGTCTTTAATCTAGATTTAAACTAGGAGAAAGCGACTAAGCCCAGAATATTATCAGGAAGGCTATTCCTGTTATTATGGTGCAGTTGAAGCAAGGATGAAGCAGGGTCCAAATGCAGCACACACACTTTATTCAAACTGGAAACTAGGCGTAGACTCAGGCTAGGAACAAGACAACATACCTCAATGCACAGCTTCTAAGCAACACGCAAACCAATAACATCAAGAACTCACAAAGACTGAACAAGACACGGCTTAAATACATACTGGACTAACAAGGGGCACCTGTGAACATTTAAACAATCAACCAATGACAACCTGACACAACAGACAGGGGAACACAAGGCAAGATCACATGACTAGAACAGGGGATCACATGACAGACAAGAAACAAAACCCAAACCGTGACAATTCCCTATACAAGAAAAGACATCTCAACAAAATACATGGAAACAAATATGTTCCATGTAATAAATCAAAGTAAAAAAACATATATAATTTTTACTAATTATAAATTTCCATCTTCAGTTAACTTTAAAACATTTGTTTTTCAGTCCGCTTGTTAAGTCTGACGTCACTGTTTCCAAGTCCAAAAGCTCTATCAGATGCCAAAAACAAACAACAAACTACTAATATACACTCATTGTGCTGTAATATTCCTGAAAATTATGATCCTAACCTTTATCTCTATACCGAAATCTCAGATGGTTAGTTATTCAGCTATTTTGAATTATAAAATGTTGAAGTCTGGGATGTCGTGACACTGGAGACATGTACACGATGGCTTTTGAAAAGCTTAAATGTGTGACTTGAATCAACTTTGCTCATAAGCAGTTGTTAAGTATTCTCACTAGAAACAAGATGGAGGAAGTAGACGTAGAGGCTTCGACCCGGAAACAGTATTCCTTAGGTCACAACAAGCAGAAAACATTTTCCATTTTAACAGAGTTAATGTGCAGTACAATTAGCTGTTTTTCTGTGAATTTTCACTGGTGAATTCCAGTCATTTCAATAAGAATCCACACAATCAGCAATTTCGTGTGTTGTTAAAAATGTCACTATGGGACCAAGTTGGTCACTGAAATTTGCTGGATTTGACCAACAGAAAGCTGACTCCTGTGTTAGCTATGCTTATATTGCATCGCTACACTGCTGACAATGGTCAATACTTTTTTGCCTGTGTGATTCACAAATGTGACTGCATTTATGTTGCAGCGACTTAGATCAATAATACAATTTTCAAAAGGGACATGTGAGGTTCTTAACGAGTTAGAAAAGTGAAAAGCTGCAGGAGCTTTGTTTTCCGTTTATTTTTCCTCTAATCCAGCCCAGTCTCACACCCAAGGCGTCATCTAACTGACGCTTTTTACCATGTTTGGCCATGCGTCAACATGCCGACGCACATGGTACCCCTTAAGCGTCAATATGAGACGCGCCTCCTAATGGTCTAATCCTAACCCTACCCCAGACCTAAACCTACCCATAATGGAAGCGTCATCTAACTGACGCTAAAGGGTGCGCGTCATTTGATGACGCCCGAGGATGAGCGTCTCATATTGACGCTTAAGGGTACAATGTGCGTCGGCATGTTGACGCATGGTCAGAAGCGTCAGTAGATGACGCCTTGGGATGAGACTGTGTTGTCTAATCTGGTGGATGGCCCAGGCACTTTAAAGATTTTCAGGTCTACAGGAGGATTTTTATTCTTGTTCAAACTTGTACTTCAGCTTACAGAGGTCCCTGTAAAGAACAAAAATTACTGTTAGTTGTGTTATTACTGCAACCCCAGTCTCTGTTCGCTTTCACTGCATGAAACAAGCAGAAAAAAATTGTGTAAATCATGAAACAATTCTTATGTACACTTGTCTTGTTAATTCATGGCAAAAATTTATGTGAAAAAAAGAGTCCACAACTCATGTGTTATGAGTTGTGTTGTAAGTCTTCTGAAGCCATATAATAACTTTTTTGTCTAAAAAGACTAAACTTGAAGTTTTAATTCAGAGTTCAAATGTCTTATATTCAAATGTAAATGATTGAAGGGGTGGTTCAGGATTTTGGACATCGGACCTAATTTCCATGTTAGCCTGGGTGTTATTTATCAGTGGAGAATTTTCATTAATTTTCAAAATTTTCATCCAGTCCTTCCAGTTGCATAGTTCGCCGGTGCATCAACGTTATCTGCTAGCCTGCCATTAAAAACAGTTTTACCCACTCCACAGTACACCAAAAGCAAATAAATTATTTTTTTTTATTTTTTTTTTAAGGTTGTCTATTTTTTTTTTTTTTTTTTTTTTTTTTTTTTATTTAACAGTCAGACATACAAACAAAACCAATATAGTGCATTAGTGAGCAATCTTGTAAATCCATAATTCCAGAAGTGACATAAAAGTGATTTAAGTGTTTGATCAAAGTGTGCATGTGAGCGGGTGTGAGTGTGGGTATGTGTATGTGTGTGTGTGCGTAAACAAAGTAACCATTTATTATTTATTACCATTGTCATTACCATCACCACCCCACTCCCCACTACCACCATATTGCCAATAGTGTGTTGGTCGATTTTTATTTCCATCCTTCCTCCTATGTAACAATTGCCATTGTCAATGCTGTATAAAATAAAAGATGCTATAATAAGATGATAAGATAATATAAGATAACCTTCCCCCACATCTCATCGGTCCCTATCTTTTCCTAATTTTTTTTTTTTTTTTTTGTGTATGTGCAATGTCTAAGGTGCATTAAAAGAGGGAGTACAGTGCGAGAGTGTCTCAAATTGGGACAGAGATGCTGTCCCGATGAAACCACTTCTCGCCTGTCTTGCCTGCCCTGGTGTTTGTGAGGTTTTCCATATACATACTTTTTTTTTTTTTTTTTTTTCCTATTCTATGTTGTGGTGCATTAAAAACCCATGAAGAGATAAGGGGGGGATTATTGCAGTAGTGATGAAAATGACACTTAATTCAAATACAGCATTGACAATGGCAATATTGATGATTATAATAATAATGATAATAATAATATTAATAATAAATGATAATGATGATGGCAGTGGTGACCGCAATGGTGAAAGCAAAAGACAGCAACAACAGCAATTACAACAATGAAAAAATAAAAGTGAAAATAGTAATCTTAACAATAACATTAAAGATAGTAACAACAATGATGACATAAACAAGTTCAAACAGCTAAAATGCATTAATATTCGTGGGTTGGTTAAGAAGGTGGGAGGAGTCGGAGTTGAAAACAGAGAAAGGATTCATAGCTGTAAGAGGTCAGAAAGTGTTGGACGGCAGAGGTCAGTTTCAGATGCGTAATTATGAAGGGGAGATGCGTATTCCATTGCAATGAAGTCTGTAATAAGATTTTTCCAAATGTTAATGTGTAATTTATTTCTAGTTTTCCAGTTCATGAGGATAGTTTTCTTGGCGATGGTTAGAGCTATGAGGAGCATTTTAGAGTTTATAGTTTTATCAGTGATTATTGTCAGGTCCCCCAGCAAGCAAAGAGAAGGCGACAGTGGGATGTGGCAGCCGACTATAGTGGATAGTGACTGTGTGACCTCTTCCCAAAAGTGTTTGATTGGAGTGCAGTGCCAGGTTGCATGGATGTATGTATCTGTAGAATTGTGAGTACAATGTGTGCAAACTTCTGATGTGAAACCCATTTTAGCTAATCTATTGCCCGTGTAATGTGTTCTGTGAAGTATTTTGTATTGTATTAACTGAAGATTCGCATTTTTGGACATGAGATAGATGTTTTTACAGATTTGGGTCCAGGAGTTGGCATCAGGGGCTATTGAAAGATCGTTTTCCCCATTTTATTGTTGGTAAGTGTATGGTCTGAAGTTGGTTTGAAATGATTTTGTATATTTTAGAGAGAAGTTTCTTTGGGGAGGAAATGTTGACCAAGTCTGATATTGCCGGTGGAAGTTCTAAATTTGTGTCTCTGATGTTGATTTTTGTCAGAACAGAAGATTTGAGTTGTAGGTATTTTAAAAATTCGTTGCTCCCGATGCCATACTCCTGGGCCAGTTGCGGAAATGGTGTAAATGTGTTAGATTTGAAAATGTGCCTAATGTGGGTGATACCCTTTTCCGCCCATGTGTGTAAATTCAATGTTTTTTTATTGCTCATAAAGTCACGGTTGTTCCACAGTGGGGTGAGATTAGATGGAGCTAATGTAGAATTTGTGATTTGGTGAAATTTCCACCAGGCTGTCAGAGTGGCAGATATAGTTACTGCATTAAAACATGTGTGTTGTTTAATTGATTTGGTGAGGAACGGTATGTCAGCTATATTTAATTCTTTGCATAGTGATTGTTCTATATCTAGCCATATAATATCAGATTGGGTGGGGTGAATCCATTTGTATATGTATTGCAGTTGGTTAGCCATTGAGTAATATTGGAAATTTGGTGCTTCTAGTCCTCCTTGAACCTTACTTTTTTGTAGTGTAGTGAGTTTAATCCTTGGTGTTTTATTTTTCCAGTAGAAGCGAGTTATAATGGAGTCTAGTGATTTAAACCAGGTGAGTGTGGGGTGGGTTGGAATCATTGAAAATAGGTAATTAATTTTCGGTAAAATCGTCATTTTTATTGCTGCTATCCTGCCGATTATGGAGATTGGAAGGTTGAGCCACCTGAGCAAATCGTCTTCTATTTTTTTTAGCAGTGGTGTGAAGTTAAGTGTTACCAACTCTGACAGTCTGGAGGAAATCTTAATGCCTAAGTAAGTGATGTGATCATGACATATAGGTATCGGTGATTGATGGTGTGCCACATCCCATTTGGTTTTATGTAAAGGGAGGATGAAAGATTTATTCCAGTTTATTGCATAATCTGATATTTTTGAGAAGGACTGGATTGTTTTAATTATTTCTTGAGTAGATGCTAGGGGTTCTTGTATATATAGTAGGATATCATCTGCATAAAGTGAGATTTTATGTGTTTGTTGTGGTGTTTCAATACCTTTGATTGCTGGGTTTTGACGGATAGCTGCTGCTAAAGGTTCAATAAAAATCGTGAATAGGGATGGAGAGAGTGGACATCCCTGCCTCGTCCCCCTGTGCAGTGTGAAGCTTTGTGATGTTAGTCCATTGGTTGTGACCGTGGCCGATGGTGATGTGTATAAAATCTTGATCCAGTTAATAAATGACTCTCCAAAGCCGAATTTTTGTAACGTGGTGAATAAAAATTTCCAGTTGACCCTATCAAAAGCTTTTTCGGCATCTAATGTGGCAATGAGAGTATCTTTCTGTTGTACTGATGAGTAGTGCATTAAATTGTAAAATCTGCGGGTGTTATTGGATGCGTGTCTACCTTTTATAAAGCCGGTCTGATCAGGTGGATTATATATGGTATAATTTGTTCAATTCTATGGGCTAGTGCTTTGCTAATAATTTTTATGTCGACATTTATAAGTGAGATAGGACGATAGTTAGATGTGAAGGTGTGGTCTTTGTTAGGTTTAGGAATGAGTGATATAAGTGCTGTATTCATATGGGAAGGGAACTTCGCGTTATGTTTTATTTCTGTTATTGTTCTGCTAAATAGTGGGTATAAGGTTGACCAAAAATGTTCGTAAAACTCAGCAGGGAAGCCATCTGGACCTGGTGCTTTATTATTTTGCATGCTTTTCAATGCGGAGTGAAGTTCTTTTTCTGTGATTGGTAATTCTAATGTGTTTACTTGTTCCATGTTGAGTTTTGGTAGAAATGGTGTTAGCTAGGAATTGGGTTATGTCTTCTTGGTTTGGGTCCAGATCAGATGAGTATAATTTTGCATAATATTCTTGAAATATCTTGTTTATCTCAACTGGTGAATTGGTTAGCTTCCCTGACGAGTTTCTGATGGAGGTTATAGCTGTTCTTTCTTTATTTCTTTTAATTTGACTGGCTAAATATTTTCCGGATTTATTGCTATGGTGAAAAGTTTCTTGACGGAGCCTGTGAATCAGAAACTGGTTTCTTTTGTTTATTATTTCATTAAGCAAAAATGTTTTTTCTCTAATTTCTTTATAGGTGCTTTCTGATTGATTATTTGCGTGTAAAATCTCTAATTCTTTTATTCTTTCTTCCAGTTGGACTTCTTTTTCTCTGTCCTTTTTTTTTTTATGTACTGAATATGATATAATTTTTCCCCGTAAAACTACTTTCCATGTTTCCCAGAGCAGTGATGCTGACGACTTTGGAGAGTCATTTATTTCAAGGAAGGATGTCCACTCTCTCTTGAAGTAACTGTCAAATTCTGGATCTTTCAAGAGTGATGTATTAAAACGCCATCTGGTGCGGTGCTTTGGTACTGCCGATAGATTCCATGTAATAGTTACTGGAGAATGGTCACTAATAATGATCGGATGTATTTTGGTTTCTAAGATATTTGGTATGATTGAATTACTGGTTAGAAAGAAATCAATGCGAGAGTAGGTTTGGTGGACATTAGAATAAAAGGTGTATTCTCTAGCGAGTGGGTGTTGTAGCCTCCAACCATCACCAAGACCAAAATCACTCATGAACTGTTTTATAGTTTTAGAGGACTGCCAAGATTTTCCTGTATGTTTTGACCTGTCAAATGATGGATTGATTACAGTGTTATAGTCTCCCCTATAATTATTGGACCGTTGGAAATGTTTGAAAGAGAGGAAAAAAAATTTACAAAGAAGGATGAATCATCAGAGTTTGGTCCATAAATGTTGCCAATTGTAATTGGATTATTGTTGATTGAAATGTTAATAATGATAAAACGGCCTTCAGGGTCTGAAATGGTTGTATGGTGGTTAAACTGTATTTTTTTGTTTATTAAGATGCATACTCCTCTTTGTTTTGAATTATAGTAGGAGGAAAAACAGTGGTTAAAATGTGTAGTTTTTAAACTGTTTTGTGTATATTG
This sequence comes from Chrosomus eos, assembly GCA_036326025.1. NCBI lineage: Eukaryota > Metazoa > Chordata > Actinopteri > Cypriniformes > Leuciscidae > Chrosomus > Chrosomus eos. Next base: position 41,705,124 of record CM070820.1, on the reverse strand, counting down.
TGAGAGGTGTGTTTCCTGTATTAGACATATATCTGCTTGTGTATTTTTCAGGTAATTTAAAACTTTATGCTTTTTTGTTTGTGAACCAACTCCACGAATATTCCAAGTTAAGAATTTCAATTGCATGAACCTATAATGTACATTTCATAGTTACCTTGTGTGAGTATAAGTCTGTGTGTTTGGATGTGAATGTGTGTGTGTGTGTGTGTGTGTGTGTGTGTGTGTGTGTGTGTGTGTGTGTGTGTGTGTGTGTGTGTGTGTGTGTGTGTGTGTGAATCTATAACACCAAATGACAAATAAAACAGGGAAAACATAGATACAACCAACAACAGAACATATAAACAGTGAGCTAGGCTATTTAGGTGCATTTAGAATACAATGTGTGTGCGTGGTGCGAGTGGTTTAATTAAAGAATATGAAGATTATGAATTGAATATAAATTGAGCATAAACGGATTGGAAATGTTTACATTGCTAGTTTCAATAATCAGTAAAGCCAGGGAGTAGTGTCTTTGTCTCTAAACAATTGTCCATCAATATATAATTTGTCCACTGTGATGATTGCTTTTTTACCTTGATTGATCATTGTCTTACGGATGGGGAAAAGTAGCTTACGTCTGCGGATGATCTCTTGTGGATATTGGTCGTTGAGTCCGTAATGAGTCCCTTTGAGCTGCCGTCCTTGTCGCTGAACCAGTACTTTTTGCTTGAAATGTTCAAATTTGGCGATGATGGGCCGGGAACGGGTGGAGTTGATGGGTTTCTGTCCTAAACGGTGAACGCGATGGAAAGTTATGTGCTCTACAGTCTCTGGTGTAAGTTTGAGCTGGTTAACCATGAAGTCCTTAACAGATTTTTCGGGATCTTCGGTGGATGATTCGGGAATGCCGGAGAAGATTAGATTGTCTCTCATACTTCGTGACTGTATATCCAGGATGGTTTCTTGCATGGATTTGTTCTCAGCGATGACGGAGGTAAGTTGAGTGTTTACAGTGGAAAGTGTTGCAGTGAGTGTGTCCACGGAGCTTTTCAGTGATTTGTTTTCTTCTGTGAGCGAATCGACTTGTTGTTGACTGTATTCCAGGCTATGGCGGAGGTTTTGAAATTCTTTGTGCAGTACTTCGATTGAGTCTAGAGTCCAAGTGAGATAAGCGTTCGTTGATTGATAAAAGTATGTCGGAACAGCAGTTTGTTTTGGTAGGAGTGGATGCTGGTGATGTTGGTGATGACGGCGGAGAATCGGTTGATAAGGGAGAATCCGAAGTGCGTGGTTTTTTGGCTTTGCGTGATCGGCCCATTGTACAAAGTTTGTTGAAGTGATGGTCTATGTAATCCTCCAGTTGGTCCAGGTCCGAGTTGAAATCCAGGTTTTGAGTTAGGTTTAAAGCGGGTGATGTTGTTACGGAAAAAAAGCGAGAGAGAGAGAAGAAAAAATAAAAAAAGTATATCTTTTTCTAGCAGCGGCGCGCTGCCATGTTGAATTTTCGCACCCAACGCACACACACACACACACTACGTCAATACGTCATCACGCGCCCTTGCACCTCGAGCTAGTAAATTATAAAGCAAATAAATTATAACGCCAGATTATCGATGTAATTGTCTGTTGAGAGAATAATGTTAGAAATAAGGTTATATTATTTATAACTAGCTGTATATAAAAAGTTTAATTACATTTTAATGTATCTTTATTTTATTTTATTTTTATTAAAATGCAGAAAGTTTTCTGTTAGGTAATATTATTTTGTATCTAGCTGTGTGCTATAATGTATGCCAATAGCACTGATTTACTTCAGATCAAGTACTTCACTCCCAAGTACAGGTCAAGAAAATAATCAGCTTGTTGGGTGGTGCTAATATGACAAGTATAAAATTAATCTAATTTCACTAACATCATATTTTTAGTATTTGGAAAATATCAGTTATGAAACAAAAATATCAGTGTTATAAATCGGTTTAGACTGTCAGTTAAATCAGATTACTTTGGCTGAAATTGAATGTCGACTGTTTTTTTGAGGGCAAATTTACGGTTGGCAATTACCACAAAAGCACACTAGCACATAAACTCCAGATAATACATGCTTAGAGAGTTTGGTTTTACCATGAGGGTTGAATGTGAGCTGGAAACAGGATTCTGGGAAGGTAAGTCAGAGGTGCCCAGATCTAACACTGAATTCCCCAGAGAGTTAAGCTCTCTCTTTCTCCTTATGTTTTCCTCTCATCTTTTTCACCTGCCAATAGTGTGTGAATTGAGAAAATGTTCTGACTAAAATTTTTCCTTACTGTCCATGAAATTATATTTTGCATATGATGATCTTTAGCTTTTATTGCATGCTTACGACATGGCATTACATATGAATATGAAATGACAATATACATTAATTATGTATAAGTAAGTCGCTAAAATCTCTTTTGATTGTGAGTGTGCTTGTTTTATTGAATTATTCATGTTTTGCTGCCTCTGATTGTCTGTCTAACTTGAATCTCTTCTATATAAATTGAATATATAAATCAGCTAAATATGTGCTTAATTGTGTATTTGTTTCTCTTTTATGTGTCCCGTTCTCAGATACACCCTCTGCTCCTACAGGGGAACAGGACTGACACCTGCCAATCCAGACGGCTGCGTCGCACCATCAGTGTTCCTGTGGAGACGCAGTTCCCAGAATTCCAATGCCATCTCTCAGTGGACAGCAGTGAGTGCACTACTATTAACCTACATGTTTATAACATGTTTATATAGTTTTCTAGTTATGCTCGTCTTATTTATTAATTCAGAGGAATTATTTCATGCTGCTAGAATTAACTTTGTTCATAAAAAAATTCAGTCATTTTGAATAACTGACAAAGTTGAAAAAAAAAATCCTTACTTATTTTATGAATCATAATTATAAGGTATTGGTCAAATTTTCTAATTTGTTTTAGTAACAAACTACCTTTGATACATACATGCAAAGACAAACACATTTGCTGTTTACTGAAGAGAGCATATATATATATGTAATACACAGTAGTAGTTGTGCTTGTGGCAGACTATGCTACAGTAGTGACTAAATGTTGTTGTTTTTCAACAAATTATTCATGCTACCTTGCACTCAGTTACTTGTGGCCTGTCATTGTTTATTGTGGCCAGCAGGGGAGGATGTTGGCTACAATATTATGTTCTTCGGGCAAAGGACAAGCTTTTATACTGATTGTGTATGTATTTTGTTCACTTATTTTTTAACTTTTTTGTTAATTTTTGATATGTGCATACTTTATTTGCTGGATGTTGTTTTTTACAATTTGACTGGCATTCTGCTGCAAAATGGGCCCTGCAAAATGTACTTTTTAAGTCACCCTTTAAGGGTGTATCAGTTGGTTGAACACTGATTAGTACGCTGGACCTCACTTAAAAAGGCTTGTAAATCGACCAAATCATGTTTATGTTTATGTTTAGGGGTAGGGGTCGGTTAAGCGATTAAAAAATATCTTTAACCTGAAAACAATGGAAGTCTATGGGATTTCCTCACAAATATAGTGAATCGTGTGTGTGTGTGTGTGTGTGTGTGTGTGTGTGTGTGTGTGTGTGTGTGTGTGTGTGTGTGTGTGTGTGTGTGTGTGTGTGTGTTGTACATTTTCTAATATGATTTAATAATACAATGACTTAGCTGAACTAGTGAACAATTTATTTAATAAATTAATGCAATTTTGAACCCTTATAACCAAGCTTTTAACGACTCGTGATCACACACAACTTCTCATGAGGCATATGCAGAAACACAGACCCTAATACACTCTACATTTAGCCCACACACACATTTAGATATACTGAGACTTTTTAAAAAGAGAAACTCTTTTGCTCCCTCTGATAATTAGAGCACCTTCTGTTTGTTGTCAGAGGGTGAGAGCAGGAACAACCTCACCACCTAAACATCAGAATTGTTTTCTCTAGGGGGTCGAAGAGCATAAAGCATGTACTGTACATCATGTACTGTACATCAACACTGCAATTTAAAAGCTCAAATACTCATCAGAGAGCCTTTTAAACAAATTCCTTAAATACCTAACAATAGTAGTGTCAACTTCTTTTGAGTTTCTTAATGTAATATATTGTCGGTTGGCTAACACAACTTCTGCTGAATGCTGGGTACTGACATGTCAAAATGCCTTTAAATCACTATTTGTGCTTGTTTGTAGCTTGTTAACCTCACAGACAAACATCAAAGTGAGTCATAGTTTGTAAAGCTGTTGCTCATTCAGATATTTGGCAAAATTATACCAAACTAAAGGTTCGTTGAAATAGACTGACGGTATGCTAGTTGCTCATTAGCACTCATACAGACCAATGTGACAGTGTGCCGTTTGATATGTCACGGGGAATTTTAGAATGAGATCATTGTAAATGTGAGCACATGTTTTATTGCGGTCACCTTTTACAATGTAAAACTGATATTGACTGATAATGACTGATTTTCATTAGTGGCATAAGGGGCCCAAAAATATTGGACATTTTATATTTAATTCCTTGTGTAAAGAGTCTTGTGAAAAGTATCGTCGCTGATTCTGTGTCTTTAAGAAGCATGTGAGAAGTAGGAGCAAACTTACAGGAGTAGCCGATCTGCATGCGCCACAATGCATCCATTCTGTCTCTTTCTCTCACTGTCTCTCTCTCTCTGGAGCAGTGGACAAACACAGGACAGCAGTTGGGGCACAGAGTGGTTCTCTACACATAGGGTGAAGGGAAAGCATCTCTCTCTCTCTCTCTCTCTCTCTCTCTCTCTCTCTCTCTCTCTCTCTCATCTCTCTCTCTCTCTCTCTCTCTCTCTCTCTCTCTCTCTCTCTCTCTCTCTCTCTCTCTCTCTCTCTCTCTCTCTCTCTCTCTCCTCTTCCTTTCTCCTCCATCCGTCTCCTTTCAGCACAGTTTTTCAGTTGTTGGACAGTCTGGAAAGTTATGGAGTCTGAGACGAGCCCTGAGTCGGAGGGTCAGTCCGGTAAGTGCTTGAGGAGAAAAGATGGAAAAGATGCTCTTGACCCTTGCCTCAGTATTGGTGGACTGGAGATGGATTTTTGGCATAGTGTGTATATAATGCTGTAAGAGTACATGCATGAGATTGTTGAAAACTATTCTCAGCTTCAGGCACACCTACGGACCACCCGCTGTCCTTTCACTAAACGCCCGATGCATATTGCACAGAAAAATGGAAAACACTTGCAAAGTTTGCCATTTTAGTGGCTTCACAATATTTGAAACTGCATGTGCAGTTGTGCAGAGTTGTATTGAAAACAGTTAGTAGCATGAAAATGAGAGATCCTTTAGCAGAACTGTATGTTCCGCTGTTTCTGAGTTTATTTTAAAATAATCTGTATCTAATACTTTATCTATCGATCGATCTGTCTATCTGTCTGTCCATCCCTCTCTTGGTCTATTATTGTGATATAATACATTTTAAACCCGGTGCTAAATGGCATATTAAAAAAAAGTCTGAAAAAAATGTTTATATAGTTCAAGCAGGTAGCATAAGGCTATTATTTAACTTTTTTGGCTTTCTCTTTCTCTGTCCATCTGCACTAAGCTTTATAGTTATATTTTCTGATTTTATGTGTGAGTTGTGGGTAACTGGAGTTTGCTGGGAGTTTCAAATTTTAAAGGAATTGTGTTTCTCTGAATTGTGTGTCTCTTGTGACTTTAGTTTGTGGACAGAGGGATAGAGTATGTGTCTGTGTGTGTGTGAGAGAGAGAGAGAGAGAGAGAGAGAGAGAGAGAGAGAGAGAGAGAGAGAGAGAGAGAGAGAGAGAGAGAGAGAGAGAGAGAGAGAGAGAGAGAGAGAGAGAGAGAGAGAGAGAGAGACGGTTGACTTATTTACACAAATAAATCTGAAGTCTTTCTTTCTCCTCTCCCTCACATTCTCTGTCTTCTTTTCCACTCACACTTTTAAATTTCCCTTGTCAGAGCTCTCTAAAACTTAACGATTAAATTATTATTTGAGAATTTTTCCATTGTCTGTGTGCGCAGAGAATACGGTGCAGGTCTGATCGGCAGAGGAGGAGTTCTGGAAGAATGCGGTTAGCTGAATGAGTCAACCGCCAAAGTATTTCAGGGAATAGGACATTCAGGGTCCAATTGGGTCGATACGCTGGACAGAGGGAGATGGAGATATTGCAAAGAAAGCTAGCAAGAAATAAAAAGTAAGTGCTGGCAAGGGAACCCAGATCCATGACACAGTCGTTGAGCCCAACATCTGTCTTAAATGCAGGCCAAACCTCAAAATAGCCCAGAATAGCCCCAAATAACATGGTACAAATGCCCTGCCCTGGCTGAGTAGGTGCCCTCCCATAGTCCTCTGCCATGGAAATGTATCACTACCTATGCGATTTGAGATTGCTAAACCCTTATACAGAGACCGATCCATAGACAGAACATTTGATGTACCCATAATAATCAGTTAGTGTCGTGTAGAGCGTTTCTTTTAAGTGTGTAATTTAACAGCTGCATGAAGGAATTAAAAGCTTTAGGATCTGATGAAGGTCTGGCGTTTCTCATCATAATTGGTTGAGAGATGCACTTATAGATAAATCAATTTATATAAGCGGAGCAAAAACAGCTCTGAATGTTCATATCTGTGAATCTAAACCAATTACAAGTTAAAGAAAGAAAACATTTTATGAAAATAGGGCCAGATTCTTTCTTGGCATTTGATGTATCTTGTGTCATCTGCTGCAGAGATGAAGTGGAGGACTGTCTCTAATGTAGTGAGCATTCAGACGAGGATGAGAGAGTAATTAAAGATAAGAGAGAGTGTGCGACAAGGGCAATGAAAAGGATCGACATCATTTGGATACTTCTCTCCCCTGCCACTCCAGGGAATCTAATCTTCTTTCTGTTATGTCACTATAGTGGTATACATGGGGCTTATTTAATCCTTGTGCTGTTTTCAAGTTTAAGGATTCCTGTATTCCTTTGAATCAGGCATGATGAAAAGCCCCTAAACCCCCCCTAACTGTGATAAAATCACTGTAATGATAGGCCTCAAGTGGGTTATTGCTTTTAAAGAATGGCAATGACGGCAATAAAGATACCAAATGATCAGGATTAAGAAATGATTTCTGCCAGATGATCTGACCCTTGAATTGACTTTTGTTGGTGTTTACAGTTTGATTCAGTCATTACGTCAGGTTACAGTCATTATGTATTGTTTTGATTTTAATAAAACCAGATGTTACCACATGAATACATTTTTGGGTTACCTGGCCAAAAATATGTAAATGTATTAATAACAATAATAAAAAAATAAGCTGTTGTAAATCATTTTACCATTTCAATGTAGAATTCAGTCAATGTGTGGTCACAGGTGTCCATGCTGATAAAAAAGAAATGTGGTAACATCTAAATTTATTGTATTTAATCATGGGAAATAGTATTATGTAATATTACTAAATAATTCTGATTACTGAGATATTTTTTATACATATAAATTGTTTTATATATATATTAGATCACATTTTTGAATCAGGAATACACTAATGTTCAAAAGTTTGGGGTTAGTAAGATTTATTTTAAAAATCATTTTATAGTCTATTATTCTTACTGAGGCTGCATTTTTTTGATTAAAATACAGTAATAACTATAATATTACGAAATATTACAATTTAATTTTTTTTTAAATGTAATTTGCAATTTGTATAATGTCAAATAAAATCTTGGTGACGCAAGGCTGAATTTTCAGCTGTCATTACATTACTACAGTCTTCAGTGATACACGATCCTTCAGAAATCATTTTAATATACTGATTTGATGCTCAAAAAACATTGTATGCTGCTTAATATTTTTGTGTAAACTATTATACATTTTTTAAGATTGTTTATTGAATAAAAAAAAGTTTTTTTTTTTTGTTTTTTTTTTTTTATCTTACTGACCCCAATATATCACTGGGGAGATATTGAAATAAGCGATCACCTGATTGCCCAGTTCTCAGTGGTTTATGCTGATTCTCTTGGTTCTGTCTTCTACATGTACAGTGTTTCAGTGATTCCATTGCTATTGCTCTGTAATCCCAATCTACGGAAGATTTGTCTGAAATGTAGCAGTCTTGGCTCCACATTGGTTAATATCAAGAAGTTGCTGAGCAAGTGCCATAGTGAAATGATCTGTATAGGATTGTGATTAAACAATTAAACCTAATTTATACTCTATGCTAAATTTGCTCAGGGACACATTTGGGTTATGTGTAGATCAGTTCAAGACCCCAATAAATCTCTTAATGAGGGTACTTTGCTTTCCTGTGTTGATGCATGTCTGTTGAAAACAGGAAGTTTGAACTTAAATATCGAGGGGCTCACACCTTTAGTTACATCAAGATTTGCTACTTGCTAGTCCCTAATAATATGCTATCGGTAGGAATAAAAATTCACAAGACTCAATTTTCCATCCGTAAAACTGAAAAATGTTCTTTATTTGCCTAGCAACTTGTGCACTCACATGTTAGCGATACCCCTATCAAAAGCAGAAATGGTTTGGTCTTGTAGTCCAGCGTTTAAATTCAGCTTGTCGCACTACAAACAAATGAAGCCTAAATCGGGTTATAAGAAAAGAGTGGAAAGAAAGCTGCAGGAGGTGTAGACAACTTCTGAGTAGTTTTTTTTTGGGGGGGTTGGGGGGAAGAATGGTGAGGCTTGCGAGAGAAAAGTGTACTTGTGTAACGTTAACTTTTTACTTATCCCTTGGCTTTACCTCAGAAGTAGTCTTGTCAAAATTAGCCTACCAGTACTTTATAAAAAGGAAATCATTGTGCCAATGTGACGAGTCTTTCTGCACGGTTTTACTGAGTACAGAGACTTACAGTCGTGCTCAGAATTAATGGTACCCCTGGTAAATATGATCAAAAATGGCTTTAAAAAATAAATCTGCATCGTTTATCCTTTTGATCTTTCATTCAAAAAATTGGCAAAATCCTAACCTTTCATTGAAGTAAAAGATTTGAAAGTGGGGGGGAAAATCACATTATAAAATAAATGTTTTTTCTCCAAAACACGTTGGCCACAATTATTCATAACCTTTTATTAAATACCTTTTTGCAATCTCCTTTTGCCAAGATAACAGATCTGAGTCTTCTCCTATAATGCCTGATGAGTTTGGAGAACAACTGACAAGAGATCAGAGACCATTCCTCCATACAGAATCTCTCCAGTTCCTTCAGATTCACAGATCCATATTGGTGCTTCTTCTCTTCAGTTCAGCCCACTCATTTTCTATATGGTTCAGGTCAGGGAACTGAGACAGTCATGGCAGAAGCTTCATTTTGTGCACCCTAACACATTTTTGTGTTGATTTTGATGTTTGTTTTGGATCGTTGTCCTGATGGAAGATTCAACCACGGCCCATTATAAGATTTCTAGCAGAAGGCGTCAGGTTTTGATTTTTTATCTGTTGATATTTGATAGAATCCACAATGCCATGTATCTGAATAAGAAGTCCAGGACCTCCAGCAGAAAAATAGGCCCACAACATTAAAAAATCCAACGGTATATTAAATTGTACACATGGGGTACTTTTTATCCTTATGTGCACCAAACCCATCTAGTGTGTTTGCTGCCAAAAAGCTCTTTTTTTTTGTTTAATCTGACCACAGAAGCCTGTGCCGTTTGAAGATCCAGTCGTGTCTGACACCTGAATATGCTGGAGTTTGTATTTGGATGAGCGAGAAGCATTTTTCTTAAAACCCTCCCAAACAACATGTGGTGATGTAGGGGTTTGTTTGATCTTTTTTTAATAGGCTTTCTGACCCCAAAACTCAACTAATCTCTGCAAATCTCCATCTGTGATCGTTGGAGAGTCTTTGGCCACTCAAACTTTCATCCTCACCGTCCATTAAGAAAATATAGACACACGTCCTCTTCCTGGCAGATTCGTAACATATTTAGTTGATTATAACTTCTTAATTATTGCCCTGATGATCAAAATGGGATTTTTCAATTCTTTAGCTATTTTCTTACATCCACTTTCTATTTTGTGATGCTTAACTATCTTTTGATGCACATCAGAACCATGTTCTGTGGTTTTACTCATTGTGATGAATGATTAAGGGAATTTGGCCTTTGTGCTTCCTCATATTTAAACTCCTGTGAAACAAGAAGTCATAGCTGGACAATTTCATGTTCCTAGTCACCCTGGTGTGCTAAAAAAGGTAAATATTAATGGAAATAAACTTCATAGATATTTTATTCATAAGAAATTCTAGGGGTGTGAATAATTGTGGCCAACGTGTTTTGGAGAAAAATATTTTTATAATGTGATTTTTCCTCCCCATTTTCAATTATTTTACTTCAATGAAAGGTTAGACTTTTGCCAATTTTTTTAATGAAAGATCAAAAGGATAAACGATGCAGATTTATTTTTTACAGCCATTTTTGATCATATTTACCAGGGGTACCATTAATTCTGAGCACGACTGTAATTAGATACACGCAGATAGACTGCTGCATTCAAACGGTCCACGTTTACAATCGTTCCTGTTTGCAGGGTGAACGTGATTTCACCAAGTACCACATGATCCAGGATCAACATCTTTGTTGATCCTGGATCAACTTTCCAATCAACCAATCAGATTTGAGGGACAAGTTTACATTTTATGTCACATTTAGGCTTACAACTAGGATGAAGTACTTAAACATCAGTGTTATTCACCTTTCATTATCCTCTGATTTTAGGGAAAAGTTATGGGTAGGGTTAGGTTTAAGGGTAGGAATTGGGTAATGACTACATTTTGGGACAGGAATGTTGATCCAGGATCAACAACATATGTTGATCCAGGACCATGTCTTACTTGGCAAAATCACGGTGACCTGTTTGCAGCGCTGAGCACTGTAGCCAATCACAGAGAAGTGTTGTAAGGGGCCCTTGGTTCTGTGACCAGGGCCCAACATTTGGTGCTACTCCCCTGCCTGTAGGTGTTGTTAGTGGGAGGGACATTCTCATTCTGGAGTGTAGTTGATTGAATAAACAGTGCAGTATTTAGCATGGTTTCCTTGAAGAGAAAGACAAAATGTTTAATGGGAATATCTTATGTGTTACACAGAGTACGCTAGCTTCAACGCTAATGAAAGTGGAGTAAAAGCAACAAAATTCCAACCTCATGGGGTCTTTAAAGCATTTTGGGAGAGAGTAGAGAGAGAAAGTCATTTCTTATGAGGTAGAACACTGAACCCCTGGCCCTCATTGAGATGGAAATAGGTCTGTTTGTCGTCCTACTTCACTCTTCCTTTTCTTTGAGTAGAGGAGAGGAGAGAGCAAGTGGAGCGGGAGAGGGAGGGAGTGTGGGGGATTACTACGAAGTGATAAACAAGAGAATCTCTCAGTCATTCTTTCTGAGTCACTTCTGGCCTCTGGGACCTGCATACATGTCTGCTTTGACTGGAGGGGACTCTCTAATTATTAGAACAAAGACAAAAGAGTATGTGTATGTGTATGCACACTCCCATCTGAATATCTTGAGGGAATAATGTCTTTATATTATCTTTTGTCTTTTGGGTGTTTATATGTGAGAAAGTTTCATACTTTGTCTCTAGAGTCGTTCAAAGGGGCTTTCGTTACTGAAGCCCGTGAGAACAGTATGAAACAGATCAAGTTTGATGTTCTATCCTTCAGCTTTTGCTAGCGCCTTATTAAGACTCTCGGGGATCCTTTGCCACCATCTGCCTGTCCAGCAGCAATGTCTTTGTATGTGAGCCAAGTATGCTGGTATTTGAAACTTTCAGAGTTATTTTTATGTGTCCATATGTCTATCTTTATGTGTATTGTATGTGTGCATGTTTGCATATGCGGCTCGCATTTGTATTCCGAGCATTTGAAGATCGACCTCAAAAATCTGTGTTAAACAAAACTTTTGCGATGTTGCTTAGTAATAAGCTGATAGAGTGAGAGAGAGAGAGTGAAAGGGTGGGAGAAAGAGGGGTTTAATCAACACTTCTCTGCTTGAATGTGGCAGTGCTGCTATCTCATTCCTCTTCAGAAACAAATCTAATCTTGGTCTGGGCAACCTTCCATTTATGCAAAGCGGTTTTCATTTCTGGAGAAAAACAAACTCAAATACGGGATCAGATTGCGTAGAATATTGATTCCGGTGCTCCAAAATAATCAAAATGCATTTTTTATAGGTGATTGTAGGATTACTTCAGTACACTTTTCAAATAAATGAGAAATCATATCTGATTTATTCGTTATTAATATAGATAATTGAAACGGGTCTTTCGATTGGAGTTTAGCAAGTTTTTATTTCTTTATTTATCTAATTATTTATTTAAATATTGAACACATAAAAATAAGTTCTACTTGTTTACTCAACTTTTTTTTTCTTTGCTTATAGAATAAATAAATATGACACTTTAGCAATGGCAGCAGGTTTTCTGAAACGTCAAACCCTTTTCATATCCTTGGACTGTTTACAGACCCCCACTTAAATCAAAGTATAGCATAATCAGATCCGACTCTCCACATTTTCTAGCATTTTTGCAATCTTGCTTTTGTATATATTTCTTGTACAGGGCTTTTCACTGCATCTTTTACAGAAACATTTTGTAGCAAAACTCTCATACAATATGTCGTATGCTTTTATAGTCAGTGTTTTTATATTGTATCATTGTTGCAGATTATGTGAATAATACATTATTATGTTCCAATACCTTGGAGCTGGCTGATGCATGACTTAAAACGTTTATTGAAGAATTGTGTGTGGAAGAATTGAATGGAGGCCTGTGATGGACTGGGTGTTTCCCTGCCTACTGCCCAAAACTCTGGGATAGTCTCCAGAATCATTACGACCCTACATAGGACAAAAACATAAGAAATGGGAAAATACTGTTTGAATGGATGTTATAGTGTTTCCCTGCCTTACTTGATTTTAAAAAGAAATTGGTTGTCACATACATTTTTACAAATATAAAAGTAATGACTTTCAATTGTATTCAATTGAACACAGATTGCAGAAGTTAGCGTGAGTCAGATTTTAAAGGTGCATTGCGCAACATTTCATGTTAAAAATACCCGTTTTTTAACCCATACATGCGTAAACAATTGCCTGATGGGCTGAATGAGCCCTTCTCTGATCACTGAGATTGCCTCTATAATCCTGTACAGTAAAATATATAAGAGGGATTCGGGCTCGAATCTGAGACTGGGCGTGACGTCATGCGCGTTCACGCTCACCAGGCGATGTCTCGGGGGTTTGTTATTGTTAGCCGCCATTCTCCGTATCAGCGAAGACAACTCGAGCGACAAAACTTTAGTCAACTTTCGACAAAAGTAGAAGATGGATTCAAAGAGACCGGCTTGTAGTTCATTCCAAACCCCAACGCAAACTCCACGTAAGACAAAGAAAAGAAAACTTTTGTCTAGTTATTGACCAAAAGGGCCAAATTGGAGTCAGGCGTCGGAATAAGACGAGACGAGAGTCAGCATCGGGAAGGCTTTCAAACAAATGGATAGATCTCCGGTCTGCTCTAGGGCTCAAACTGGATCCACAGTTGGCTGTTTTCTTGATAAAACGGTAAGATATACCCCAGTCTCTAATGTCTGATGCGGCAAATCTATGACAACAAATGACGATACGTAAAATGTGTAATGCTTTAGCCTAAGCTAGATAAATGTACAATCAGAATTGATTTGACTAACGTTACCATTGTCAGTGAACAGGTTCATAAACTAGGAATTGTCTTCGGAAGAATAGTACAACATGAAACATAAAACATGTCCCATAAAAGATGCTAACTATGTTTTTGTGTATAGCCTACCGGTAGCCTTGTGTTCTTTGCTAACGTCCTTTGCCTGCGCTCTGCTCTTCTATCTTCTTCCATCATATTACTTTAGACTTTCCACCATAGTCTTTAAACGCCGCCGTTCGTACTCCGTTATTAAGGTCCCGGTAGGCAGAACGGGAACATTGCGATAGCCTCCTCCATGCTGGTTTGTTGTTGTTGTATGTGGCGCCGCCGTGCTCGCGTCACTCCCTTACTCATCGGTTCTGGCCACTGGCCAGTGCGACCGCAAACAGCAAAACCGAGTTTGGGGGAGAGTAGTTCTTAGAACTGTTTAGAAGTGGACAGTTCCTATAACTAAGTTCCTATAACTACTTGTTATGAAAGCGGATATAGTGCCATTTGATTGTTTATTACCTTGAGACATTTGAGTGTACTTTGTTGACCAACTGTGTATGGTATGATTATTATTTTAAGCTTTTACAAATTAATAACTTAATTGTTCATGAACGTGTTTCCATAATAATACAATCATAAGTGGATACAGTAAACCCATAAAACAGTTCAACATGGAGATAGATGGAAACAAAAACTGAAGTTTTCTTCTACCCCCGTTTTCCCCTCACACATAAGTGTGTAATTTACTCAAATGCCTTTCCTTTCATATATGTAAAATGACTTGCAGATTTATAACTTTATAACCTCTGAAGACATTATGACTGTAAACAAAAGATTTGTGCGGCTGATGCTCCTTTGGTTATCAACAGCTCGTGCAAGCGTGCGTGTGCGTGTGCTCCATGAGCGTGCACACCTCTGGTTGCAGTTTCGCTTGTCGCCAGAGGGGGTGTAGTTCTGCAAAAACTCAGAGACCTGCGTTATGCACCTTTAATAGTTTGACTTTGAAAGAAATGAAAGAACTTGAGAATGAGTGGTGGAGGCAGTAATGTATCGTTAAAGTGAATTTGAACAGACAAGATGTTTTTCACAGAGAAATTGTTTCGTTACAGAAAAATGGAGATTTGTGTCCGTCACAGGCTTTTAAATGTCTCGGGGGTTTCTGTAGCTCTAGTAGATCTAGTCTGTTTTCTGAAGACGCTCTCTGATCTGAGCACTTATGTAGAGTTTCAGTTTGTTTGTTGGTGATAGCCTCGGGAGTGTGTGTTTCTGTGAGGGAGTTATAGTAGATGCGGGCGGCTGTCAGATGCTTCCTGCCTTGTATAGTAATGTAAACATTTTTAAATTTGTTAAAGTGATTACTAAATCTAAATCCAAAACTGGATGGCCTAAATCCCATTATGACACGTTACAGCTTTTACTGTATAACCATGTGTTTCTGAATGAGTTTGTCTGTTTTGTACTGTAATGGCTTTTTATTGCATGAATTCTCCCAAATATGTTGTTTTAGACTCCGCTGACTTGTGTTGGCAATATCAAAAAAATATATTCTATTTTGTTCCATTCAAGAAACTAAAGTTATACAGGTTTGTAACAATAGTAGGATGACAGAGAACTACCGTTCAAAAGTTACAGCAAGATTTTGTTTTATTTATTAATTTATTTTTATGAAAGAAATGAATAGGCAACTATTAATTTATTCAGCAAGGACATAATATTAAATTGATAAAAAATTACAGTAAAGACATTTATAATGTTACAATATAATAATATATATATATATATATATATATATATATATATATATATTATATAATATATATATATATATATATATATATATATATAAATGAACAAATGAACTATTTCTGTTGAACTATCTATTCATTAAAGAATCCTGAACTCTTTTCCATTTTAATAGTATTAAAATAGAATACAGTTATTTTAAATTGTAACAGTATGAACAATATTCATTTTACCAAATAAATTCATTCTTGGTGATTCACTTGATTTTACTTTATTTTCAACAAGATTTCTATCAAAAATATTAAAAATAATCAGCATCAAACGTTTAACCAGTAATGTTGCAATATATTATTAAAGGTCAAAATAAATTAGGAGAGGTGTGTGTTGTGGGGAAAAAAAGGCTTTTGTATGCGTTCCTATCCGGATGATATTAGAGTTCTTCAGAGGAATCCAGAGTTGGAAAAAAAACGGTCTATAATGTGCTGTGTAATATTTTATGAGGTTGTATGCAAAAATGACAAATTTCCCTAACCTCCTTCAGGAAAACTAGTTTGGTCAAAATAAGGCTTTGGCCTACATGTTGAGCTCTGTATTTGTGTGCATATGTTAAGAAATAGCATTGCTGGAAGTGATTACCAATTCCAATCCATTGTACATGTTGAAAACAAAAAGCCTGAGAAGACACTTTTGTTGAGCAGTCTAAGCACTCTTGAAAGCATTGATTTGGATGCTGGTGAAAGGAACATGTATGACTGCTAAGCGCTTCCCAGATGAAGAGCTAATCACAGCAAGCGCGTAGAGTCTAATCCGTCTTTCGTCTGGCCTGTTTTCCTCTCTTGTTTAGTTTATAAAAATGCAGAGCTGAAGTAGATGGAGATATGTGAGAGCTGAGAGATGTTCACTACTAAAATTTGTTTCTGACTCAAAATAAAATATTAAGACCAGTAATTGTGATATAAAGTTGGAATTATGTGAAATAATTGCCTTTGTGTTATAGTATTTTTGCCAGATCTTTTTTTACAGCCTAGTATTGAATGTGGAACCAACACTGCTCTCCATATGCTAATAAGTCATTTCGTAGGTCCAGTGTGGAATTCCATTCTGTGCAGCAAGACCATGTTAAGCATGCGGGATTCATTCTGAGCCATTCTAAGGAGGTTTAACCCAGAACTCCTCCGCTTGGAGGGCTTTTCTATCTCCCTGGTGGTAAAGTGTGGCGGCCCTTTCAGACTCTGGAATGTTGCTCTTGTTTAGTTCCAGGCAGGAATGCAGGTGCTCTGCCATTTTTCAGCTTTCAGAACAGGCACTCATGAGGACCACTGGCCTTTCTCACATGGGCTCATCCCGGACTTCCCATGGGCATACACAGTGAAGGCTTTGTCTCCTTGGTGACAGCTGTTGATATTCTCTCCAAAACCTGCATTTCGGCTCTTGTGCATGAGAAGACTTTAGCTGAAGGAATGATACAGAGTTTCTTGCTTTTGTGTATCATCTGATGTTTTAAAGGTATAAGTTTCTTGAGTTTCAGTGTGAATGGCCTCTGAACAGGAAGTGATACCACGACTTTAAAAGTGAAGTATTTTTTCCTCATTAAAAAATAAAAATGTATAAATAATAGTAATAATAAAATTATTTTAAAAAAAAAAATAAAACATGTTTTCTGTCTAATTAAGTGTGCCGCAGCCTTGGTCAAGTCACATTTTTATCATTTAAGCAAGACATGGATTTTCAGCATGAATAAACAATGAAATAGACAATTTTTTATTGCGTTTCTGAACTGTTAGCAGCTGAATTTGCACATAGCCATAATTTTGGTACTTTGATCTAGAAATAGCTTTTACCCAATTAAAGTAACTGAAGTGTTTTTTTAGAAGGTCTACCACCTTTATGAGGTTAGTGTTAAAGGAGTAGTTCACTTTTAAAATGAAAATTCTGTCATCATATACTCACCCTCATGTTGTTTCAATTCTGTATGAATTTCTTTCTTCTGCTGAACAGAAAGGAAGATATTTAGAAGAATGTCAGTAACCAGGCAGTTTCTGGTTCCCATTGACTTGCATAGTATATTTTTTCCCTACTATGGAAGTCAACGGGAACCAGAAACTGCCTGGTTACTGACATTCTTCTAAATATCTTCCTTTCTGGTTTGAAACAACATGAGGGTGAGTATATGATGACAGAATTTTCATTTTAAAAGTGAACTACTCCTTTAACTGTCCGCTACAGTCAGCAATCATTAGATATTCATTAGTTTCGGTTCCATTATCTCAATTTCATTAGAGGCGTCATTTATATAGTTTACTCGGCGTGTAACATCAAAACATGAAAAATCTGAAATAAATTGAAAATATAGATAAATTGTAATGTGTATGAGAAAGTTTTATAATGTTTATAAACTATACAAAAGTAATACAGAAAAGTGATTAAAAAAATGGTGCTGTGTTTGTGGAATGGGTTTTATACATAAATATTAATACATTTATGTAAAGGCTAATAGATAGTCATTCAGTTCAAAAATGTATTTGGACCCCGATGTGAATCAGGAGCCTTGTATCAATCTGGCGACATTATCAAGAATCAAATATTCCAGCGAGCCCTCAATCCTCTTTAATCTTTAGTTCCATCTTTATCTGTAATTATTTTCATCTCTTTTTGTGTCAGTAGTTGCATTCAGGTTATAAACTTACTCTTTAATATAAAAAGGTATAAATTATATAAACAGAAATAGTTGAGGAAGGAAATGTAGGTAATTGTGTTGGTCACTTAAAATAAATAGAAGTGTTTGTGCTTTACTCTCAGAAACACTTGATATGGCAAAATACCAGGTGGAGCAGTATATGGCAATATCTCGCATTATGTGTGTGTGTGTTACGGAAATCATAGGGCCCAACAAAAGGGTGAAACTTTTTTTTCCCTAATCGTATAATAGGACCTGCATGTCTTCTCATTTCTCTGATTACTTTCTTTCTCAAAATAAATTTTTGTGTAGATAACACATCCATTTTCGTGCATTTTGTTGGTGCTGGATGGATGGGAACAGAGTGGACTTATCTTATTTAATAGATTTTACACCCATTGCTAGTCTAAAAATACATTAGTGAAAAAATAAAAAAGTTATGGGTAAAGACATCCCTGCTTGGACTTTTGTCTACAGTCATCCACACGTTGGTTTCTTCTAAGTTGTATGAACATGTAATGATTTTTTAATGAGAGGTTGGCTTCTGTTTGTTCTTTGTGTAGTGTGCTGCTTCTTGGCTGTAGTAGAACCCAATCCTGATGTCTTTGCCTTCTTGACCACAGCCTGACGTCTGATTGGTCTTATATCCGTCTGGAATTTAGCTTTCCCTGCTCTTGACCCCACCCTCCCTCTGCCCTGAGGGCGTCAATGAACAACGGCATTCCCTTACACAGCCGCGTGTGCATATGTGTGTGTCGTCTGTAGAGTATGAAGAGCAATGGGAAAGGGGAATACGAGCTCTTTTCTTCTTTCAAACAGACATATTTACACAGTCATACCTAATGACAAAGTGCACTGAGAAAGTTTTCTTCCTGGAAATGTCTGCTTGTGTTTTTGTTTGTATATTAGTTAAGCTTCTATTATTGTTCTCTATGAAGGAAAGACAATCCTTTTCCTCTTGCTCTCTCTTTCACACATAACATACCTACACTCTCTGCCTCTCTCTCTCTTTTCTCGCATGGCTTAGATCTTGTGTAAAGGGGAGGGTCTGAACTCTGTTTGCAGTGAATGCCCCTGTTGGAGTCTAGCGCTAGCATACACCACTCTCACTCACGAACAAAGCTGCTATTCCCGCTACAAGGAGAGTGTGTGAATGAAGAAAAAGGAAAAAGAGAGAGTTTGGATGTAGCTGGACTTGTAACTGGAAAGTTGGGAGGGACCATTGACTCTTTATGTGCTATTGAAGTGATGGTGTGAGGTGTTTTTGCACTGTTTGAGTGATTGCAAGGTAAGGGATTAATATTCACTCTCGCACTGCTGTTTGTGATCACTGACAATGTGAATGTGTGTGTGGACAGGTGAAAACTTACCAGATACAAGAGTAAGTGCTTTAACATTCTGCAGTTGTGAACCACAGCCATGCTGTACTCTTGCAAGCTCTTCTTGCGTTGTTGTAAATGTTACCATTCTCTTTCTGATTGAAAATCCGATAACAGCTAAACTCAACTTCTCAAAGTTTTGTCCTGATCCAAGGTTGACCCAAAACTATAACTGGATAGTGTTGCTAAACTTGTCTCTGGTCAGTCTAGAAAGCCCATGTCCAATAGCATCAGCAGAGAGCAGTTCAGAATTGGACAGCCTGTATCAAATTTTTTATCATTTAATCATTAAATAAATATAATTTAAAAGGTTTCTCAATTTATTTATTTTAAAAAATTGCTTGGTATGCTGCTTTTTATTTTATTTTAGGGGCCGACTCAATTTCAATATAATGGGGGGGCTCAGCCCCCAATGAAGGTACGATTAAAAAAATATATATATATGTTTGTATACTAGGGTAGGCATGAACAATACAGTAGGTTCTACACTATACCTATCAAGTCAGTCCCTGAACATTGAATCAATGACAAACTATTGACAACCTTTATGTAAGGGATAATGTATAGCGAGGCGGTCGTTATAGCGAATACCACCCTGACAGGCTGACTAGGAGCCCGACGCGAAGCGGAGGGATCTTAATCAGCCTGAAGGGGTGGTATTTGCTATACATTATCCTGCTTATTACATGGCTACCTACCAAATAAATCAATAATTTGACTCAAAATATTGATTTAAAAAGGAGTTTATTGATTTAAAAACGATTGTATTGCTTCCGCTAAAGAAAATAGTCCGTTCCGTCTCTGGTCCATGGCAACGCTTTGTTTTTCATGGCAACGGTCTGTTATACTAAGCAGCGGTCTGTTAACAAGAAATAACAGACCGCATTCTACATTGGAATTCTACCAAGCCATGTAATAAATTGATTTAATTGTCTAGACTGGCAATATATAGGTAAATATTTTTTTCAACGTGTAAAAAAAAAAGAAAAAAAATTACTACATTTGTGCAGTAAAATTAACTTGAAATACTCTATAGATCTATATTTCTCATGTTCATACATGGAGATAACATGGGAAATGTGTCATGATTTAGTGGAGGATTTCTGTTACCTGGTAGCCTGACTTCGTCATACTCATATTCTAGTCAGAATGTGAGTCTGAAACTGCTCCATAGAGCTTTGATTATGAGGCGTGTCTTAACCGAGCCAGGAAAAAAAACTCAATTGGATACTTACAACCAATCAGAGCAACGCAGTAAGTTACGTAGGCTATTAAAAAAATAACGATCTGTTAACGATTGTTGTAAAAATAATTTAAGGATTTGCGGAGTATTTGCAAACACGAAAAGCATTTTTGAAAGAAATACGTTTGATGACGTGATGATTACGTAACTGCAGATCATCTGTAAATCATCGTATAAAGCCCGCCCTGGCAATTTGATTGGCCCGACGATTTCTTAACCGAGCATAATTACTCCTCAATGGATCGAGTCCAGACCGAATAAAAAATGTTGTGGGCGGGGTTCCGGCTGGCATCCAGGCTAGTCACCTGGTGGAAAACAAACACACTTTTAACATGAAAATTACATGAAATTACCACTATAACCAGAAGATGGCTGCAGAGGGCCACTCATTCCCTTTTAGTTCTTTTCATGTTTTTTGCTTTTGGATTTATTATAAAATTAATATTCTAACACATTTAAGCAATTTTATTGCAGTAAAGTATGAGGTATAGCAAGAGTAGGAAAAGTCACAGTCTCATGCAATTTAGATGGATAGGAATTTCATAAAAAATAAATAAACAAGCAAGCAAGCAAGCTCAAATTTGTGCAGTGGATGGGAAACCGTCTTGAATTGCTGCATCATATTATGTAACTGCATTTATGACAAAGCACTTTACAGATTCAGATATCATAACAAACTACCAATAAATGCACACACATTGTCCTCTGCTTTTGACGCTGTTGCTGCGGATTGAAGAACACTGAATAACGCAGAATAAAATACGGGGATGAGCCGAAGCATGCTGCCGCTTTCATATGAGTTTTAAAGGGGACTGAGACGTTCACAAATTAGTGTGCATATTATGGAGTTAATCGCAAACTTTTTGGGGGGCTGAGTGGAAATTTAGGGGGGCTACAGCCTTTTATATATGTGACCATGGACCACACAACCAGTCACATGGGTCAATTTTTTTGTAAATTGTGATGTATACATAATCTGAAAGCTAAATATATAAGCTTTCCATTAATGTAAGGTTTGTTAGGATAGGACAGTATTTGGCTGGGATACAACTATTTGAAAATCTGGAGGTACAAAAAAAAATCTAAACATTGAGAAAATTGCCTCTAAAATTGTCCATTTATGTTCGCGATTTTGCTGCATTCACTCACAAAAACAAATATTTAATATATTTACGGTAGGAAATTTACAAAATATATTCATGAAACATGATCTTTACTTAATATCCTAATGATTTATGGCATAAAAGAAAAATCGCTAATTTTGACCCATACAATGTATTGTTGGCTATTGCCACATGTACCCGTGCAACATGCGCACATGTGTATATCTGTCACGGGTGTGGTGTGGGTTGAAGAAGGAGGCTGAGGCAAAAGGCTCCAATGCAAACATTTACTAATATTCCAATACATGTACAGGGATGACGGGCAGAAACACTCACAAAACAGCGTAACATTGATACACATCTAAGCATATACAAGAACCGACGAAGACAGACTGAACAGAGAGAACTAAATACAGATACAAACGACCACTAACGAGGTGAAGACAGGTGACACAGATGATGATGACGAAGAACAGGTGGATAATTGAGGGAGTGAGTACAGGTGTGGAGACAAGAGGGATTCTGGGAAGTGACGAAGACGAAGACAGACAGGTGCAGACGAGGACTGTGACATTACTCCCCCCTCCCGGTAGGCGTGACCTCAGCCTTAGAACAGGGGTGGGAGGTGGGCCCCTGGAGGCTGAGGAGGGCGTGGGTCTGGGGAGGCCTCCAGGGCGGAGCAGGCTGAGGGGCGTGGCCAGGGTGGAGCAGGCTGAGGGCGTGGCCAGGGTGGAGCAGGCTGAGGGCGTGGCCAGGGTGGAGCAGGCTGAGGGCGTGGCCAGGGCGGAGCAGGGCTGGAGGGGGCGTGGTCAGGGCGGTGAGACCCCTTCGGGTGGCCACGGCGGTGAGGTCCCTTCGGGTGGCCACGGCGGTGAGGTCCCTTCGGGTGGCCACGGCGGTGAGGTCCCTTCGGGTGGCCACGGCGGTGAGGTCCCTTCGGGTGGCCACGGTGGTGAGGCCCCTTCGGGTGGCCATGGCGTTGAGGCCCCTTCGGGTGGCCGTGGGTCCTCGGCGCCCACGGCGAGGGCCTATGGCCCCCCGCCAAAAAAATTAATGGGGAGAGTGACAGAGTCATTGTAAGTCTCAGGGCTGGACGGGACCAGCGGCAAAGTCTCTGTGGTCGACTGGAAAGATGGGACCTGGACTGCGGTCTCTGGCTGGACGGCGGTCTCTGGCTGGACGGCGGTCTCTGGCTGGACGGCGGTCTCTGGCTGGACGGCCGTCTCTGGCTGGACGGCCGTCTCTGGCTGGACGGCCGTCTCTGGCTGGACGGCCGTCTCTGGCTGGACGGCCGTCTCTTGGCTGGACGGCCGTCTCTGGCTGGACGGCCGTCTCTGGCTGGACGGCCGTCTCTGGCTGGACGGCCGTCTCTGGCTGGACGGCCGTCTCTGGCTGGACGGCCTTCTTTGGCTTCTTTGGCTTGACTGGGCTGGATGGGACCAGCGGTGAAGGCTTGACTGGGCTGGACGGGACCAGCGGTGAAGGCTTGACTGGGCTGGACGGGACCAGCGGGGAAGGCTTGACTGGGCTGGACGGGACCAGCGGGGAAGGCTTGACTGGGCTGGACGGGACCAGCGGTGAAACGGTCTCTGGGGGAAGAAGCTCAGGAAGGTCGTAAAAAGGGTCTGGCTCGGATTGGCTGGATAGAACCAGAGGTGTCGGCTTGGCTGGGCTGGACAGAACCAGCGGTGAGGGCTTGGCTGGACTGGACATCACCAACCCAGGATCGAAGAGGGACCAGAGTGGAGAGTGGTGTCGGAACCCCTCTCGACCACTGCCTCTACTGCGGCCTCCACGGGTCCCGCGAAATATTGCCAGACGGGTTCCCTCAAACGAACGTCTTTGGGCTGAGAGTGGGAGATTTTGGCTCTCCTCGGCCAGGACGACATTACTGACCCTATCGTCCATTTTAGGGTGGTCGGTTCTTCTGTCACGGGTGAGGTGCGGGCAGAAAACAGGCTGAGGCAAAACGTTCCAATATAAACGATTTACTTTTAAATAAAACAGGTACAGGTAGGTAGGAAGACAGGCAGGACACTCACTTTACACTGTAACATTGATACACATCTAAGCATATACAAAAACCGACGAAGACAGACTGAACAGAGAGAACTAAATACAGATACAAACGACCACTAACGAGGTGAAGACAGGTGACACAGATGATGATGACGAAGAACAGGTGGATAATTGAGGGAGTGAGTACAGGTGTGGAGACAAGAGGGATTCTGGGAAGTGTAGTGAAGACGAAGACAGACAGGTGCAGACGAGGACTGTGACATTAATAATATATATATATATTATGCATATGCATTATCATTTTTAAAAATGTATTCATATAGTCCTATATTGGATATTGATTTGTTGATTTTCATTTATCCTATTTTTACATTTAGATTATCTTTACCGTCATCTAACACTCACTTAAAGTTAAACACTAATAATTTACTAACACTGTTAAATGCAATCTTTAGCAAATTTCAAAATGAATATCCATTTGTAATACTGTATTTTATAATGTTTATGATTGATTGTAGTTTTTTTAACCCTTTTTTTTTTTTTTTTTTTTTTTACAAAATAGTACAAACCTTTATAGACATTGACTAGCAATATCCAGTAATTTGCTTTCAACATCTGCTTATGACTGCCGTCAGTATACCTAAAATGTAAACTACTCTGTCCACTATTGCAGGGCATTCCATGCAGGACTGTATTCACAGATCATTGTTGCTCTATTAATAGCCTGAGACAGGGCAGGGAGTGAGGCTGCAGCTGAAGGGAAGGAAGTGGGCCTTGAGTGCACAAGAATTACCAGGGTTCACTGCACTAGGGGCCCCACACTGGCCATTGCCTGGAACCGGGCTTTTTGGGAACGCTAGAATACTTGGTAACAGCCGTGCTGAAAAATGAATCACACTGCACTACTCCTTTCCTTGCATGACCTTGTGTTCTCAACTAGGTTCCATGCCTGTCTAGATATATGACTAGCTGTTGTCCTAATCCTTAATTTTAGCCTGTTGTACCAGAATTAAACAAAAGAGGCCGACAGGAAGTCAGCGAGAAAGAACAACAGTCTCCGTGGCATAATGCGATACCGCCACAGCTGTGACAATATGTACGGTCAATCACAGTCTGAATGGGGGAAGGTATGAATGAAAATTAATAACCAGATCCTCAGAAAGAGAGACTAGATAAGACATTCTCATTTCACTTTCAAGACATCTGTCTAAAACGCTTTGTGACTTTTCCCTCGTGTGAGTTATGACAGGACAGACTCTTTATTCAGAAGAGGACTTTACCTGTGGAATGTTAACTGCCTTCATTTCTCTCCCATCACTTTTTCTCCTCCTGCCGGCGAAACTCTCTCATCCCTTCTCCACATGTCTGTTTTCAGCACTGACTCTGTCAGTCGGAGCTCAACCCAGCACCCAATACTTTGACCCGCATCAGTCCTGAATTTTTTTCTGTGGCTGTTAAGCCTTTGATTGGTCAGGCGTCCTGCTCCACTTACACATGTATCAATATAGGCATTTCCCAAGTTGCATTTTTATGCATTTGGCAGATTTGTTTTTCAAAGTGACTTACACTATTGTTCAAAAGATTGGGGTCAGTAGGCTACTTTTATTCAGCAACTATGCATTCATTTAATCAAAAATGACAGGAATGTATTAAAGAATCCTGAAAAAAATATCAGTTTTCACAAAAATATGAAGCAGCACAACCATTACAACCATTGATGATAATGTTTCTTTAGCAGCAAATCAGCATATTAGAATGATTTCTGAAGGATCATGTGACACTGGTGACTGAATTAATAGCTGCTCTATAAATAAATTACATTTTTTAAAGATATTGAAATATAAAACAGCTATTTTAAATGATAATATTTTACAATATAACTCATTTCTATTTTATCAAATTTATGCACCTTAGTGACCATAAGAAACTTTCAAAAACATTAAAAATCTGAGTGTACAGTGCATTCAAAATACTTTTTTCTTGGATTGTGAGTCAAACCCTTTGTTGCTAGTGTCATGCTGTACTGTTTGAGCGACAGAAATGGATCAGTCAATTAGCAATCCAATATGCATTTAGATCGTATTGTGAAACATTTGCTTTGTATCAATGAGACATTGATATTACAAGAGCTTTAGTCTTTATTGTAAGAGTTTAGTCTTACCATGTTCTGTGTTGCAGGTTCTTGGCTCTTTTTTTTTTTTTTTTTTGTCTTCTGCTGTGGTCCATCGGTTTAATGAATGAACAGTATCCCATTAATTATTCCACTGCATAACACAATTATCTAATTTCTCTTCTCAAATCCTCAAAAAGGTTTTAGACATAGCTGGAAAAGGGTTGTGTGTGTTGTGTGTGTGTTGTGTGTGTGTGTGTGTGTGGTGTGTGTGTGTGTGTGTGTGTGTGTGTGTGTGTGTGTGTGTGTGTGTGTGTGTGGTGTGTGTGTGTGTGTGAAACAGGATGCTCATTGTACTCTACTCATTACAAACAATCAGTTGGCCATCTGATCCTTTCATGATTGGTCAAACGGAATCTGTTAATGAAGTGCCGCTTACACAGGGCTATTATGAAAGAGTTAGTCACACATGCACACACACAGAAGCTTATGATGACAGGTTTCATTTTAATAAATCACATGCTTTGAGATCATTTTTTATTCTTTTTTAACCTAAAACCAAGGGATTTTCTACAAAGTTTCCCCAGCAGCTCAAGCACAGATTATTTGTCATTGTCATAGTAACAGCATGTGAGGGAGGCAGAGGAAGCTGTGATCAGTGCTGAGATGCGTCATGCAGTGAGTGACGTGTGCTTGACACTGTGACCTGGGCATCCACACACACACACACAATGCCGTGTGTTTGAACAAAACAGGAAAAGACATTTATGCTTGGTTCATTCTCCTCCACAAACACATATAGCATTCAACACATGTTTCTGACTCAGTAATGATGACCATCAGAGTGCAGACCGACAATTTAGTCTGTTGTTCCTCAAGGAGTGTTTGTACTTGATCAAGTTCAATAGCTTATGGTTATCCAGGAGAACACACACCCTCTTCTTCCTAAACACACACACATTAATGTGGCAAAAATAGACACTTCGAAAAGCACCAGGGACAAGCTCTGACACACATATTCTGACATTCTTTACATTTTTACAACATACACACACATACGCAGAAAACCGGTTGGTCACAACAGGAAAACTAAAGAATGTGCATCATTTCCACTGGTGCCCTTGGATTTCCTTCATTGTAGACCTACACACACCCAAATAGTCTAGTACATAGAAGTATGCTATGAGCTGTGACAGTGACAATAGCTTGTAACTATGGTGTTTGACCATCTTTAGTGATATTCCAATCATAGGGAGCATGTACAGTATACTCAGTCCAAAGGACACTATATATATATATATATATATATATATATATATATATATATATATATATATATATATATATATATATATATATATATATATATATATATATATATATAATATATATATATGGCATAGGGAACAAGTGTACATTAATATGCAGTAATACTTTACAGGAAGTGGAGGTAATCATGTACCCACCAGTAATTGTGTCCGTACTATAAAAAGTTAGGCTAAATATACTCTTAAAAATCTCTTATTTTTACATTTAAACATTTGTAGTAATTTATCAAAAAAATATAAATATATATATATATTTTTTTTTTATTTGTATTTTTTTTAAATGTAATTTTATTTATATTATATTGTATACATTTTATGAAAGTATTCATTCATATGTATATGGAAGTGCTGTTTGTATTTATTCATATTTGTTTATGCAATTTATATTTATTCACACCACAACAGTAAAATGATATTAAAACCAGTAATATGTGTGACTCAAGTGTTTGTTGGCAGTGCAGGTTAATCCAGGTGAACAGATTTGGAAGAAAACACTGCGTAGGGACCTTGTGAATCAGAGTACAGCAGAAGACAAAAGCTATTCAAGTCCAAGTTTGTCAGATGTCTTATATTGCTAAGTCTCATTCTCTATTGTAATAAAAATAGTGAGCATTTAGCCTTGATCCAAATGTGAATGTGGCAGTGTCATTTCAGGCTTCTACTAAGCTGTTTGAGGTCTTCTTAACTTCCTCCCCCAAAAAATACATCAAGGTGAATTATTTATTTGGCAGAACTTTTGCTCTTTACTTTAAATAATTTGCAAGACTTTGAAATATTCTGTGATCTAATACTGGAGTGAGACTATGAATATTTATTCAAGATTCTGTAGGATAAACAACATGGTTGAGATCAACTTTCTTTCTCTAATTTAGAACTAAATAAACCAGCGGACAGGACATTAGAGAAGTTTGTGTGTTTAATAGACATACTTATGATTTTTAATCCCGTCCGAATCTGCCAAGTCTGAAAAATTCCAGATCAAATTACCAACTGTTGTTGTAATTTTCCAAATTATTCTCCTCATGTGTTCTACTCACCTGAGCTACCGTTTGCGCTCCAATCTTCAGCAGGCTTTCATTTTTTTCAGAATGGATGGTATCAGACAAAAAAAAAATTTAATTATAAAATTAATAAATAGTCAAATCGTGAAAACAGCGAATACTGTCCATCTTAATGTCGAGTTCAGATAAGAGTTAGGCTAGCCTACTTGTCTAAATGTCTCTGCTCACTTATGCAAGTTTATAATAAACAGCCACTGCTCTTGAATTTTATATATGTCAAAATGATATCAACAAATAATTAACTCGTTTACTCTGTCAGTGAAATGTGACCGAATTCCGATTATTTCGAGATTGGTTTCAGGCCTCGTTCATATGTGGAAATAAATCAAATATGTGCCAATGCGACTGTAATGTAAACAAGCAGATCATATTTTTCTGAGGCATTAGGCTACGTATCCGCGGTTTAATAGGCGAGAGAAACCCCGACGCGCATTTGCAAAGGAAATGGAATGGCCCGACGAAACGTTGCGTCGTTGTAGGAGAGGAATGTGGACAAATGTTGACACAACATATCAAAGGTTGGCTTGCTCATGCTAAAATGTCATACCCACTGCTCCTCATTAAAGCCTGCCACGATCTCATGAAAGTGCGTATCTATAGCACGGATTTTATTTCTTGTGCCATTTACGCCCCAAAATTTTTTTTGTGTGCATACGTGATATATAGCCTACGCAGTATTCGCGTGCATATGATATGCACTTTATGGCGTGTAATAACGCATGTACTCCACACCCCTTTTACAGTGCGTATCATGCACACAAAAACTATTTTTGGTGTATAAATGGCACAAGAATAAAATTAATGCTATAGATATGCACTTTCATGATATTGTGTTTTATGTTAACACATGAATTGGATATGGGTCACAATTTAAAGAACGTGTAAACGGATGATAAAAAAAATCAGAAAGAAAGAAAGAAAGAAAGAAAGAAAGAAAGAAAGAAAGAAAGAAAGAAAGAAAGAAAGAAAGAAAGAAAGAAAGAAAGAAAGAAAGAGAGCTATTTCAGTTAGATCTATAACAAGTGACAGCGCTCACTGCCCACAAATAGCCCCACCAATGTATTGCAGATTCTCTATTAGTTGCCTGTTATATACTTATTCACCAAAGTACTTTTTAATAAGAGGGTCTGAGACCACCAGTATTTTGTTTAGATTTGTGAAGGCTACATAGTGCTGAAAAGCAAAGATCGCATATGTTTATGTTTCAGAACCAGCAATAGTATCTCTCTTTCTCAACATTCCTCAAGTATTCAGTGCTTGTTTGTGAATACTTTAAACAATGACATCAGAGATGTTG
Organism: Chrosomus eos; assembly: GCA_036326025.1. NCBI lineage: Eukaryota > Metazoa > Chordata > Actinopteri > Cypriniformes > Leuciscidae > Chrosomus > Chrosomus eos. The sequence goes on along the minus strand of CM070820.1, from coordinate 41,675,538 downwards.
TTGCCTTCGTCAATGTGACTAGATCTTTCTTTCTGCCTGAACTTCATCATTGACTCCAGCATGTGACAGTGCTGGTCCTGATAGTGACTCAATGCTTCTATTCATGCTTCTAGTCTGTCATATTTCTAGTTCCCTCATTTCAATTTCAACACAATTGTTTCAAGAGCAGAGCATCCTGTTCCCAAAGTTTTATTTTAATTTTACTGGGTTGTGAAACCTGGAAACCTCCTTAATGTGTCTCTATAAATCTAATATTCCATGATGATGAGAGACCATTTGGAAATAGTGTTAAATCACAAGGCTGAACTGGCCAACATTTTTATAGACCTACAATAAAGTTTATTTTATTTTGTGCCTCTTACCAATGATATAATACACTACACTTCTGCAACATGTTACTTTTCTCTCCAGTTTTATAATGACCAGAATTTGATTTACTGAAGGATCTGTTTGTGTGTGATGCAATACTTGTCTTTTCTCCTCTGACATGCTTGTTTCAGTGTGCATGTGAGTGTACAGTACGTGTGTCTGTGAGCACATGTGCAGGAATGTTGCCGTATTGCAGAGCATTGCATAACAATCTGTCAGAGATATTGATACATGACTCAGATTATCAAAGCTCTCTACCTCATCTGCATAAAGAAAAGAGGCAGATGAATAATCTTAAGATAAAAGAACGACTGATTTTGCTCTGGGTAGAGATAAGTAATTAAAATTTCAAAGATACTGACAGGAGTGAAGGTTTTTGAATTGTGCACACTTGTTATTTTGTATAATGTGAAGCTGTTTCAAGAGAGTTAAAATGCTTAGGATTTAGCCACCTAAAAACGCCTCAAAACATCGAAAAATCTTTGGGAAGACTGTGCAGGAAAAACTGTGTCTGCTGCTTCCATAAATATGTCAGTGGATTTCTGGTTTATTGTCATTTTATTTTATTTTATAGACACACACACAACACAACACAACACAACACAACACAAATTATGACATCATCCTACAGGTTAATGTCTGTTTGTATGATTTGATGCACACATCTTTTCCTTGTGCAATGGGGATTAAAAAACAGATTTGTTTGCTACTTGACAGCGAGAAAACAACAATGAAACAAACAGGATTATCAAGCAAGGAAACACACAAATCTGTTGCAAAACCCATGTACAGTATCTCACAAAAGTGAGTACACCCCTCACATTTTAGCAAAGCATTTGAAGAGAATGACTTACAGTCATAAAGTGTTCAGGTGCCAGCCATGATGCTTACCTTTTAGTTAGTTGAAAATAGTATGAAAATAAATATGAGCTCATCTGGTACTGAAAAAAATAGCAATATTTACACATGATTTGACAGTTTATTTTATTAAATATCAACAATCTAAAAGGTGTGCATCATGCCTGACACATAGGCTACATGAACACTTTACAGTTTATTTTATGACTTTAAGTAATTCTCTTCATATGCTTGAAGTTAGAAACCTGTATACCTATGTTGTATGTAACATATGCAAATATCGAACGTCCAATGTCAAGCCAGCTTTATGCCAGTACTCACTGGGAAACGCTTAGCGTGAATCTGTGTGCGTTACGTTCGTTACGAGTCCGCTTGCCTGTATAGTATGGTCTACATTCTCAATTAGATGCTAGTTTGGTCTTTTATATCACTGTATTAGTCCATTAAGCTACGTTAAGCGTAGCTTAATTCTCCATCATGGAGAATGTCGTATTTTGGGAATCCTCAGTTTCTCCAGCACAGCGCCGCGATATGAAGTTAAGGAAACTAAACAACCGAGAGAAATATATTTAACGTTTGATCTGTACACCAGCATTGGGGAATAACATAATCTTGTTCACGGTAGAGAAAGCTACTTACATGTACAAAGACTTAAAGGGGGGGTGAAACACTCAGTTTCACTCAATCTCATGTTAATCTTGAGTACATAGAGTAGTATTGCATCCTTCATATGTCCAAAAAGTCTTTAGTTTTATTATATTTATAAAAGAAAGATAGGCTGTACCGAGTCTTTCCGGAAAAACCCGAGCGGGTGGAGGCGTGCCGTGTGGGCGGGAGCGCGCGAAGCTTTTGCGTGTGTTGTGTTGCGTGGTGGTTTATGAGGACATGATTTATTTTTACAATAAACAAACTGACACCTACAGTGGCCAGCTAAACAAATGTATTTAAAACACACACACACCATACATCGCATGCTCCATCGATACATTAACTGTACGTGATCATGTTGTTTACTTGCTGTGCTTAGCTTACACGCCGATAGTTAACAACACACAGACATTTGAAGCAGTTTTACTCACCGCCTGCGGTTCCAACGCACGACCGTGAACCTTTATCGTTGGGACTGCTCCATCTTTAAGTATTAGGCGATCTGCAAATCCGGTGTCGAACTGGGCTTTGTTTATACAACTATTACCGTCGAAATGAAGGGAACAAACAAGAACACTTGAACAACTCCGTTGCTGCTCTGGAAAAACAAAATTCATCCACAGGTCCCTTAACGCTGGGTTCTTTGGAAATGTGTGCAGTGTTGTCTTGCCCTGGCAACCAAAAACACACTTTTTTGGTGCCATTTTTTTTATTGCAGCGCAGCCGAGCCCAGCGCTCTGATCTCTCTGATCTCTCTCACACACTAGGCTACAGCTGCGCGCGCGCCCTTCCGGGAGAAGTGCTCTTAAAACCCGTATAAGGAAATTCCGCCCCACCTGACGTCACACAGAACCATACTCGAAAAAAACTTTCCGAAACTTGTGATAAACCGGAAGGAGTATTTTTGGAACAGAAATACTCCATCAAACTTACAACTTCAGTTTTGAAACTTTGTCCATGTTTAGCATGGGAACCCAACTCTTTAACAGTGTAAAAAACTCACTATGCATGAAACAGCATTTCCCCCCCCCCTTTAAATGTAAACAGCTTTTGTGTCTTTATCAGATTTTCCATATATATATACTGGCTATATACTGTATATAGCTGTAACGTACGGACAGAGGCGGTCGGATCCAAGTGCAGCACTTTATTTCAAACTTAAATACAAGCAGACATGAACTTAGGCAAACAATTAAACAAGGGGCAATCCAGTAACTCGTGGTGATAACAGGCTTAGGTCGAGGCAGGCAGCACAGGTTCAAGAACAGTCCAGTAAACAGGCAAGGGTCGAGAGTCCAGGGAAACACGGAATAATCAAACAGGGAATAATGCTCAGAGATGTACGCTTACAAGGTAACAAGACTTCGCCAAGGACACAGGCAAAACTCAGGCTTAAGACAGGTGCGCTAAACAAGATAATAAAACACAGGTGCATAAAATCAACCATAATCAGTCCAGGGTAAAACATAATGGAAACAATAAACTAGGAAGGAGTGCCCCCCAGAGGCACAAGTGGGCACTCCAGCAGCAGATCGTCACAATTGCCTACTGTTTATACTATATATATTCACATCTTAAATATACAACCATGTTGAATTTCAACCCATAAAAATGCAAGCCCAAAAAATACAATGCATTAAATGCAAGGACGGTTAATGCTAGTGGTGGGCAGATCGAGGCTTCCTGGAACACTGAAAAAATTGAAGCAAATGTGCCGTATTGTGTCAAGGCTTCGAAACAATCCGACACCAGTCTCCACGGTGGCCCCTAGTGGTAAAACCCACAGACACTTGATTCATAAGTTGACAGAGATCATCGCCCCCAGCGGTGAACCATAAAAATTTTGAAGTGTTTCGAAATGTTTCTAAACAGTTATGATTTAATGAAGCCACGTTTACTGAAATCACGTGACTCTGGTAGTTTGATTCATAAAGGTTTCGAAGCTTCATGAAATTGCCATCACTAGTTAAAGGGCATATTGCAGGTTAGAGGACCCAACGAGTCAATGTATAGAAAAACAATGTAGTAACTAGATTTTCTTTAAAATATACTTATAAATATGCTACATTGGCTTCTGGAATCGTTTTTGTGAGAGAATTTTACTTCCGCATCTAAAAATGGGCGTGACGGGCACGATGTAACGGGCGGGAGAGCGGTCGATTCAAACCATTCAAACAACAGGAAAACAATGGATCGCAATGACATTTCGGACTTACTCTTATGACGAACCACGGACCACAGCCATACAATTATGAGCCTGCTATGCTGCCGAGAGAGCAGGGACAGGCCAGGATTAATGTTAGACAGAACTGTCAGAGGAGACACACATTATTGCAGAAGTATTATTATAAAAAAAACGTGTGTGGAGTGAGTGTGCGCAGCCGCAGTTTATTGCATCACTTAATCGCGTGTCTTTTTGATTAGCCTAGCTGTCAGATACTGAGATAAACATTAAAAGAAACAGCCTATTCAGTCTTCCCTGGATGTTTTTAACGAAGAAATTAAATAATAGCAGCATAAATAATAGAAGCAGCAATAAAAAAATGCATGAGGACTGTATGCTGTCGGCAAAACATTAGACCAATATGCAATAAAAACTGCACTGCAACAAAAGGGTAAGGCATATCTGTTTTTATTTAATACTGTTCACTGTGAGTTTTAATTAATAGTGTAATAGAGTTATTGCATCGTTCATTCTGTTCTATTCTGTAAAATGTGAGATGTATATCGTTCGGTAATGTCGTTGTTCTATACATTGTGCTCACAATATTGTACAGATTATTACCGTCCTATATCAGTTAATAGCAAAGCTATTATTGGTCATCTGAGGAATTTACCAATAACAGAAACTAAGCTTTGATCAGGCGCGTATGTCATGCTCATTAATATCCGTCCCAATTACGTGATATAGCGGTTTCTCATCGAGAGACAGAGATATTTTTATTCCTGATATACTTGTTCCTCCGATCTGGTGTACACTACACACGATCGCGTTTCTCGAAGCCGATGCTCGAAGCCGATGCGGAAGAGAGATCCCGTCTCTTCAGCTGCACAAACCGCACATAGGCACGAAAGATAGCACTGTCGTTCCCTTTATCGAAAAAGGGAACTTCGAGATGCGTCGAACGACATGGTGGGAACGCCTCTTGCGTGATTGCGTCTGAAGCATCTATGCCAACTAGTCCAATGGAATGAGAGAATGAGCGTCACGGGCGGGTGACGTCATGAACCAGGAAAGGATAAGAGCACTTCCGCTGCTCGCCGGCATTTAGCTTCTGTTGCCTCAGCAAGCGATCTGTGTCAAACTGTCTCTGTCTATTTATTGTTGTCTGTTACAATATTGTCGGAAACGTTATGGCGAAACAAATGTACAAACAGTGTGTTCCTCCCTGCCCGCGTTTATTTAAACGGGTGGGGACACACACAGCTTTGTGTCATTTTGTTTGAGAGTAAGAGCATGCTGAGTGCTAACATTGTGAAAGTGAAACTACCAGATTTGCATGCTCTGCTCTCGCCTGTCACTATGATAGTGGCAGGCTCGCGATTCTCACGGGATGCAGGACCCGCGTTTGCCGAGGCGGCGCGGAGAATGCATTCCTGGGGATCGCAAAAGGATCTTTTGGAGGGGTGGGAGAACGGTCCGAGGGCCTTTTCTTCTTCCTTGCCCGGAAGATCCAGCTCTATCTCCCCGGTGTTGGAAGCACGCTCTGCGGTTTCTTCCGCTCGGGGAGAGAGAGCCCTTTTTCCTTCATATTCTTCCTCCGAGGAGGTTTGTGTTTGAGAATGTTGAAAGTGAAAGCAAGCACACACACTGTTGAATTAGATTCGCCATCTATTTTTCCAGTATATGATGAACTGGTGGAGGTTTTGTCCCGTGCTGTTAGTAAATTAAATATTTAATGGCCAGCTGAGAAAAAGGAACGCTCGTCCTAAGAAACTTGACGAGCGTTTTCTTATTTCTATCACATTATCTCCACCACGAGGCTTCCATTTTTTCCCTGATTTACACACTGAATATTTAAATTATGGAATAAACCGTATTTATCACTACTTTCAGCCCTCGTGTTAAATGTTTATTCAAGATTAGAGGATTGAAAGATTACGGTTATGATATGATGCCCCAGGCTGAACAGAAATAAAAATAGGAAAATGCTATTTTTTCACCTGGTCCAGTATCATCATTTAAGCCTCTGCTTTGCTCATAAGCCTATACTAAAGAATCTCGCGTTTGCCGAGGCAGCGTGTAGGTTTAATGTTGTAATCAGAATCTAGCTCGGATCTCGCGTTTGCCGAGGCACCGCTTAGATTTCGAGTGTATTTTGCAAAAATAAGATTCTGTGGCTGGGATCTCGCGTTTGCCGAGGCAGCGCGTAGGTTTAAGCAGAACTACTGGTTTTATGGGTAAAGCTTATACGGCAGCAGGTCAGCTGGAGAATGTTTATAGAAATCTATATTATAATGCTCCAGGCTTATCAGGCCGATCTGCTGGGGTTCTGGATATAGCGAAATTTGAGCCTTCGGGTCTCTTCGGCGACGCATTCCATGCGGTCGTTGTTAGGTGATACAAGATATATATATATATATATAAAAAATATATATATAATAAGGTTTCTCCCTCGCTGTGTCCAGCCCCCCTTGGGCTGCTGGGCGTGAGCAGCCCCAGCCGTCGAGTTCATCATATTATGTGCACAGAAAGAGAGTGCTGCGTCTCGTGTTCCTCCATGTAGATACTGGAGACAGACGCAACCCTCTCAACCGAAGTCGTCTAAGCCTAAGCCGGATCTGAGGACCGTTCTTCAGGCGAAGAAAATTTCGGTTCAAGGGTCTTGACGTTTAGGCGTCAGGCCTGTGAGGACAGCCCCGACCGAAGTAGAGTGGTGTACACCTCATTTCACGGTGCCCGTTCCATTTCGGGGTCCTCACGAGACCCTCCTGCCAACCCTGCCACCTCCGGTGCTTCAGGGCGCAGCGGTATCCAGCGAGTAGCTGATGCTATGCTGCGGTACAGCATTGGTTTCGCGCCCTCTGAGGGGGGCTTTTGAGTAGTCAGGTCAGGTAGTTCCTGCCATTATGTTTCAGGCTCCAGATTTGGCTCCCTCAGTAACACCAGAGACCAGCCTCGAGGGGCTGGTTCCCTTAGTAAATTTTCTGGCAGCGTGGATGCTTCTGCCGAATATTTCTCATTGGGTCCTGCAGTTTGTAGAGAAGGGATACAGAATCCAGTTTGGCTCTCGTCCTCCTCATTACAGCGGGGTGCTGCCCACAGTGGTGCATCCCGAGCAGGCTCTGGTAATGGGACAAGAAGTAAAGGCCCTGTTAGCAAAGAAGCTATAGAACAGGTGTACTCACCCGTCAGAGAGTCGGGTTTTTACAGCCATTATTTCATTGTTCCAAAAAAGGATGGAGGGTTGCGTCCCTTTTAGATCTTCGCCTGTTTATTCGGTCAGTTCAGAAACTAAAGTTCAAGTTAGCTGACCCTCAAACAGATCGTGACCCAAATCAGATCCGAGGACTGGTTCGTCACGATAGATCTAAAGGATGCATACTTCCATATCTCCATCCTCCCTCAGCACAGGAAGTTCCTGAGGTTTTCTTTCAGGGGCAAAGAATACCAATATCGGGTTCTTCCTTTCGGCCTAGCTTTGTCACCCCGCACGTTCACGAAATGCATGGATGCAGCTTTAGCCCCTCTCAGGCTTCAGGGCATACGCATTCTGAATTATATCGACTGGCTGATTCTAGCGGAATCAGAGCAGTTGGCGGTTCGGCACTGAGGTGTCGTTCTCGCTCATATAGAGATGTTGGGGTTGAGGCTCAATGCCAAGAAGAGTGTACTTTCTCCAGTACAGAGAACCACTTTCCTTGGTGTGGTATGGGATTTATTATCTAACAGCCACAGAAGAGCTGAGGCTAGGCCAGTCACGCACTGTAAAACAGTTCGAGAGACTGTTGGGTCTACTGGCAGCAGCGTCCAACGGAATTCCTTTTGGCATGCTGTACATGAGACCTTTACAGTGCTGGCTCAGGACCAGAAGGTTCTCCCCGAGGGGAAACCCACTTTGCATATCAAGGCACGCGGCGATGCTTTCGTGCCTTAGTTATATGTAAATTCTGGTTCTTAACCCAGGGTCCGGTGTTGGGAGCTCTTTGCCATCGAGTAGTGATCTCGACAGATGCTTCTCTCACCGGCTGGGGAGCGGTAATGGAAGGCCGCTCGGTTCAGGGTCTGTGGAAAAGCCATCATCTTTCTTGGCACATAAATTGCCTGGAGATGATGGCCGTCTTCAATGCGTTGAGACATTTCCTTCCGGACCTAAGAGGCCATCATGTGCTCGTTCGAACAGACAACACACCAGTGGTCTCTTATCTGAACCGCCAGGGGGGTCTGCGCTCGCGTCCGCTTTGCAAACTGGCGCACCAGATCCTCCTGTGGTCTCTGGGGAAGGTACTCTCTCTGGGGCAGTGTATATTCCTGGGGACCAGAATATAGGAGCAGACATCCTGTCGAGGCAGGAGCTGAGGCCAGGGGATTGGAGACTCCACCCCGAGGCGGTGGAGAAAATCTGGGAGGCATATGGTCAGGCAGAGGTGGATCTGTTCGCGTCTCAGAACACGACGCACTGTCCTCTCTGGTATTCTCTGACGCACCCAGCCCCCCTGGGGCTGGACGCCATGGTGCAGACGTGGCCGAGGCTACGTCTGTACGCCTTTCCCCCTTGTTGCTCTGCTCCCAGGAGTTCTGGAGAGGGTCCGTCGGTATGGAATAAGCCTACTGCTAGTAGCACCACGCTGGCCAAGTCGGATCTGGTTTGCGGACCTGATCCTTCTGCTAGACGGGCCTCCATTGGAGATCCCTTTGAGGAGGGACCTTCTGTCTCAGGCCGGGGGCACAATATTTCACCCTCGACCAGACATGTGGAATCTTTGGGTTTGGCCTCTGAGGGGGCCCAACTTATAGATAGTGGTCTTTCAGCTGAGGCTGTTGAGACCATCCTAAGCTCCAGAGCTCCAGCTACGAGGAAACTGTATGCGCTTAAATGGAGAGTTTTCTCCTTATGGTGTCACCGACATCAGTGGGATCCGGTTAATTGTTCTGTCAACACAGTAATCGAGTTCCTGCAGGAGCGCTTTGTGTCAGGTCTATGTCCTTCCACACTAAAAGTTTACGTGGCAGCCATTGCGGCTTACCATACCATGGTGGGATGTATATCTTTGGGTCGAGACCCCCTGAATACACGTTTCCATCGTGGCACTTTGAGGCTGAGGCCTGCAATTCGCACTAAGGTGCCAGCTTGGGATTTGACTGTAGTTCTAGTAGGCCTGTCTAGGGCTCCATTCGAGCCCTTAGATTCGGTCTCAGAAAAGTTCCTTACTTTCAAGACTATCTTTCTGCTAGCTATTTCGTCCCTAAAGAGAGTTGGTGACCTTCAGGCTCTTTCGGTCTCCCCCACCTGCCTTGAATTTGCACCGGGGATGGTCAAGGCGTTCCTATATCCAAAACAGGGATACGTCCCTAAGGTTCCAACCTTGACTCCGAGGCCTATTGTGCTGCAGGCTTTCTGTCCTCCTCCTTTTGCAACTGCGGACCAGGAAAGACTGCACCTTTTGTGTCCAGTGCGAGCACTGGACACTTATGTACGGCGGACTTCCTCAATCAGAAAGTCCGACCAATTACTGATTTGCTTTGGATCACCTAAGAAAGGTCTTCCTGCTTCAAAACAGACAGTCAGTAAGTGGATAGTCGAGGCTATTTCACTGGCATACGAGTACTCGGGCCAGCCTTGTCCTTTGGTGGTCCGAGCTCACTCGACCAGGAGTATGGCGGCTTCTAAAGCCATATTGCAGGGGGTATCTCTTCAAGATGTTTGTGATTGCGGCGGGCTGGTCCTCTCCGCTCACATTCGTGAGATTTTACAGTTTGGACCTGGATGCTGCCCCAGGTTCTCAGGTGCTGAGTGCTTAGATCAACAGACTGACACTCAGGTACTTGTAATTATGGCGGGTTGGGTATTCTCGTTCCCACCGTGTCGTTCGACGCATCTCGAAGTTCCCTTTTTCGATAAAGGGAACGTCTCAGGTTACTATTGTAACCATAGTTCCCTGAGAAACAGGGAACGAGACGATGCGTCCCCCTGCCATACTTCCTGCGTCCCTGCGATCGGCTTGCTTCGGCAACTGTCGAAGCTAAATGCCGGCGAGCAGCGGAAGTGCTCTTATCCTTTCCTGGTTCATGACGTCACCCGCCCGTGACGCTCATTCTCTCATTCCATTGGACTAGTTGGCATAGATGCTTCAGACGCAATCACGCAAGAGGCGTTCCCACCGTGTCGTTCGACGCATCGTCTCGTTCCCTGTTTCTCAGGGAACTATGGTTACAATAGTAACCTGAGACGTTTTTCCTGTTAGAAACCTGTGGACTCGATGTCCTGACAGCCCGGAGTTTTTGCAACCTCCACAAACACAATAATTTACCATGACGATGATAAATTAAAATACAAAAACTACCGAAAACACTGATTCACGACGGCTCTTACTGACTGTTTTAATTCAATGCAAGAACAAGAGGTTTTACATACACAATATCACATTAACATTAGCTGCCAGGAAATAAAAAATACTTTTTTTTTTACATAAAATCCAGTGCTTTCAAATCATTACATGTTTTCATTGCTTTTTTGTTTTTAGTTTGTTCCAAAAGATGCACATATAATGTAAAGTCATTTATAAAATGTGAAAAAAGCCCAATTCTTTTTATGTATATGGTATTTTCCTAATAAAACAAATAACTGTATCATATGTTGTTCTTTACATTCCAAATTGTCATTCTGAGTATAAAAAAGCACATTTACCCGCTGTTACTGAATACAACCTATCTGCGCTGCTGAGGCTCCCTTCCTCTCGTGACGTAAAATGACGTGATGTTGAAAAAAAAGCGGTTTTTACAAGCAGTCAAAGAAACGCTCGCTTTATCTACTAAATTTGTGCCCTTATGTTGTTTTAAAACATTTTAAATCCTGCATTACCTTTTCATATGGTATTTTCATACAAGGTTATATATTAATTTAGATTTTTTTTTTACCTGCAATATGCTCTTTAATGCAATGCATATTTTTTTTCAAATGCAATTCAACAAGCCTTTTTGTTTCAATAACATTTGGCATTATTTTACTTCCATATTATGAGCTCATCAGATCACATCATTGTCTAAATTTACCAACTAACCAAAATATAAAGAGAGATCTGATACAAATTTAAAATACATCTCTCCATTTGATGAAATTCTGACTAATAATTGATGTAATAGATTATGACAATGGTATATGTTGCATTTTTTAAATATTTTTTTCTTGTTATTGTTTGTTTTATTAGTTTGAAGGCCATGTGCACTCACTCTGAACAGTCATTTGAAGCATATCTAAGAAACAGCACCAGTTTTTAGCTTGTCATGATTGTGCTGATCATGGGTCAAGTTTGGACTTTCTTTGTGACAGATATACAGCATCATATGGTGCGGGAGGAACCGGTATAAGTGAGAACTGATTAATAGCACAGGTCTAAAAATAAAAGCCTGAGAAAGGAAGGGTGGATTTGATAAATGTCAAGAGCAGAGATGAAGATGATTTTTACACTGATAAATTATTCACTGTTTCTGATTATAACAGACAGGCAGTCAAGATGAGATAGGGACACCTGTTTACTAGATATACAGACAGGGCCTAAAACTAACTTACCAGTGATAATTCTCAATTCTATATTACAATTTCGATACCACAGCTAAAGCTACTAGCCTAATATAAATTTAAAACATTATTAAAGACAAATAGTCAGTAAAGTCAGCAAAAAGTCAGTAATACAATAAGAAGAATTATCAAATTACAAGCAAAACCACAAATAAATACAATATTACAAATTAAATTAACAGTGCTTTTCAGGTTTTTCAGGTAGGTATAACAGTGTTAGTTACAGAAATTTTAAAAAGTTAGCAAATAAAATAACTCTGCAAAGTCTTCAATGTATAACGTCTTGGTTACATATGTAACCCGTTTTCTGAAGAGGGAACGAGACGCTGTGTCGAAATGCTGTGGGAACGCCTCTGCGGATTGCGTTATGAAGCACATATGAAACCAGTCCAATGGCGTGACAGAGCGTCATGTGACGTCATCGACGGAAACTATAAAGCACACCTGAACCAAACAGCATTATGATAGGCTGAAACAAGTCGATCAGGGGCATGCCGGGAGTATGGCAGGGTGAAGCAGCATCTCGTTCCCTCTTCAGGGAACTAGGTTTACATACGTCTTAAACCGAGATCTTCAAGGGAAATCGAGCTGCGTTGAAAAGCTGTTAAAGGGTACCTATCATGGAATTTTGAAAATTACCTTTCATGTAGTGTGTAACATAGATCTAAGTGAACAAAAACATCCTGCAAAGTTTTAAATATGAAAGTTCACGTATACAAAGTTATTGTCTCTCAAAAGTAATAGTCGACTCTGAGTCGCTGATATGAATCGATAGACGAACGATGCACTTTCGTACGTCACTTGTACAAGTTATTTGAATTCGACACGCCCACTCAGTGCGCGCGCCGAGCAGACAGAGAAACCTGTCAACAACATGTCGACGAGACTCTGTTCTGAAGTGCGAATCAAAAGCAAACTTTTTTTTTTCACAGCCCAGGGACAAGCATGTGAAGACTCAGTGGCTAGAGTTTATATTTACAACTATACCACACAAGTATAGCCACCTTGAGCTGTGTTTGCGTTATTTTAATGACGATCGCTTCACAAACACAAATGCTTTCAAGTGTGAATTCGCGAGTCGCCTGATACTGAAGGAACGTTCAATACCAAGTTTATTTGGATCAGCTTCCTCCTCCGAATCACAACCTGTAAGTACTATTAATAATTGTTGCTTTTATGTGTGTTGTGTGTGTGTGTGTGTGTGTGTGTGTGTGTGTGTGTGTGTGTGTGTGTGTTGTGTGTGTGTGTGTGTGTGTGTGTGTGTGTGTGTGTGTGTGTGTGTGTGTGTGTGTGTGTGTGTGTGTGTGTGTGTGTGTGTGGTGTGAGAGAGTGAGAGTTACGCTCAGCAGCTTCTAGGTCTCCAATGTCATTTTTTTTTTTTTTGAAATATGTGAAATTATGTGAAGCGTATTGTAGTACTGCAGTGCTTTATCAATATGTTTAAGCTTTGGGCTAACGCAAAATATAACTGACTGCGTCATCTGACCAATCACCGCCGATTAGCGTCACGCAAAGGAGGGGTTTGGACAAATGAGTCGTCAAACGAATCATTAGGGAGTCGGTGAGCAAATCAGGTAAAAATAAATGCATATTATAAGACAACAAAAGTGTTTTTTTGTCATTGCATGCATGTAAAACTGTTGTTGGGGACTCCCAGAACATTATTAGGAACATTTTAAATGCCATAATAGGTACCCTTTAATACCAATGCCGCCATAATAGTAAGTGTCCGTCTGTGTGAAATCAATGCACACATCTAGGTGAAAGCACCTGCACCCCTGGGTTGGAGCCGAGGTCCAGCTAGTGAAGCCTCATGAATGTATGCGGTGAGGACCAGCCTGCCGCATCACAAACATCTTAGAGGGAAACTCCTAACAGTAATGCTTTGGAAGCAGCCATACTCCTAGTGGGTATGCCATACAGCCAAAGGTGAAGGCTGACTGGCCAACCCATAGGCAAGTGAGGTGGCCTCGACCACCCACTTGCTCATCGTCTGCTTAGATGCCAGGCACCCCTATGTGGGTACCCCAAAGTAAACGAACAGTGTTCAGACTTTCTCCACAGTACTGTGGACATAAGCATCTAAGGCCCTAATTGGGCAGTGCAGATAAAGTTTCTCTTGGTCTGATGTCCGGAGGAGGACAGAAGGCCTGCAGTTCTGTAGGTCTTACAGTATTAGTAGAACCTTAGGAATGTAACCTGGTCTTAGAATGAAGAAAATCCTTTACCATACCAGGAGCAAATTCCATGCACTAGGGAGTTACCGAAAGTGCTTGAATGTCTCCAATTCTCTTGAGAGACGTAATAGCGAGGAGAAAGACAGTATTTAAAGATATTCTCAGAAACTTCCTCAATGGGCTCGAATAGAGCTATGGAGAGGCTCAAACCACTCGCCTGCAAGAGTAGGTCCCTCCTTATCGGAATCTCCAGAGGAGAGCTGTCGAGGACAGACACTAGGTCCACAAACCATATTCGGGCCGGCCAGACCGGGGCAACTAGCAGTATATTGACCCCATCTTGGCTAATCATTTCCAGAACTCCTGAGAGCAGAGCAATCAATGGAAATGTGTACAGATGTGACCTCAGAGTAAGAACCACAGTGGACAATGTGTGGTCTCTTGGGATGCGAACATGTCGGCCTCGGATCGACCAAAGTTCTACCGAAGTTCTCCCAAAAGAGCTCCACCACCTTGGGGTGAAGTCTCCACTTGGCCCCTGCCTCGAAAGGATGTCTGCCCCCTGATTTAAGTACCCTGGGATATACATCGCTCTCAAAGAAAGTAGCTTCCCCTGGGCCCAAAGGATGATCTGGTCGACCACTCATGATCGTCCCCCAACCCATGAGGGAAGCATCCGCCTTTAGCGTGACGCGATGACAAGGAGCTCCTAGCACGGGCCTTTGGGACAGGAACCAAGGCTCTTTCCACATAACTAAGGCACGAAGGCATCACCGCATGACCTTGATCATGCAGAGTGGGTTTCCCCTCTGGGAGAACCCCTTGGTCCTGAGCCACCACTGCAACGGTCTCATGTACAACAGGCCGCAAGGTATAACGTTGGACGCTGCTGCAATCAGACCTAACAGTTTTTGAAACTGCTTTACAGTGTCTAGCCTACGAAAGGAATAACACAATATTGGTATGCTTCGCCCCCAAAAGCGAACCTCAGGAATTTCCTGTGTTGTGGAAGGATAGATATGTGGAAGTATGCGTCCTTTAGATGCAATGTGACAAATCTTCGGACCTGATTTTTGGCACGACTTGCTTAAGAGTAAGCATCTTGATTTTTTTAATTGAGCTTCCCTACAGAGCAGATCTAGAATTGGACGAATCCACCCTATCCTTTCTTGGGACTATGAAGTATCGGCTGTATAACCTGGACTCCCTGCTGGGCTGAGGAACCAGTTCTATAGTCTCCTTTTCAGAAGAGCTTTTACTTCTAGTTCCATAACCAGAGCCTGCTCAGGGCAACCACTCTGGGTAGGACCCCGCCTGCAGGGGTCCTAGATATGTTTGGTAGAAGTTTCCAATCTGCCAGAAGATCTACTAAGGATACCAGCCTCTCGAGACTGGCCTCTGGTGTATTTCAAACAGCAGGCACAGGGCCCTGAAGCGGCGCACCAGCAGGAAACAACTGGCCTGACTGCTCTAGCAACCCTCGGGTAAAACTCGCTGGGATCCTCTGTGCCCCGGCATGAAGGCAGGGTTGGCAGACCGGGAGGTGGAAACCGTCTTCCCGAAGGAGGAGTGTACCCTCTGAAGCACGGCACTACTGGTGTCAGGGCTTCTTGGCCTACTTAGAGATAATAATGATCCTCAGATCTGTTTTACCATAAGTACGGATATTAGAAAAAACACAAAGCACTCTGCGTGTGCCCTTACTATAAACATGGATTTTAGAAAGTGAATAGTATTTTATACAGCTAAAAGCCAGAAAGATATTTCATTTAGTTTCTCAAAATTAAATAAAACGAATCAGTTACCTAACATAACCTCGGTTCTTTCTATATGAGGGAACGAGTATTGCGTAAGCTAGCTTACGCTACGGGAAAGATTCATCTTCTTGAGATACTGAAGCCAAAAATTATCCTTCATTTTGTATTCATTGTCAATGCAGTGCAGCAGCTAGCTAACCAAGAGCAGGCTGTGTCGCGTGCTCATTGGCTGCTGTGCGGCAACTGCTGCAGCCTACCAGTGAGCCCTGGCGTGACGTCACGCCCAATGAAGGGTGCTCGCGCCCTCAACGCGTCTTAGCCCGCCAGAATGGGCGCGGCTTAGCGTATATCAGGGGGCTCGGAGGCTGAAATCTCTGGTTTTCATCGACTGAAGCGAAAAAGCGCTCGTGGCGCGAGCACGGCAGGTTACGCAATACTCGTTCCCTCATCTAGAGAGAGCCGAGGTTACGTTAGGTAACCTATTCGTTCTCTTACGAGAGGTTCTCTCGTATTGCGTAAGCTAGCTTATGCTACGGGAACACTTTGTCAACGCCGTGCGCGCCAGAATCCGCAACTTGAGTCCCAGAAGACACGGGGAACCCAGTGAACGGGAATAAGCGCATGCACATAAGCACTCACAGGGAATACAGAGTCAATGTAGCACATAGCACATACCCTGATACAGTGCAGCTCAACCAGAGAGCTGGTTCTCAAAGGTGGACGGGGAGGCCCAGCCCGCCGCCACGCATATGTCATGAATAGAAATCCCGCTGGACCATGCCCACGAAGAGGCCATGCCTCTGGTGGAATGAGCCCTGACACCCAGAGGGCATTGCAGATCTTTTGACGGTAAGCAGCCGCTATAGCGTCCACTATCCACCTGGATAGGCTCTGTTTCGAGGCGGCGAGACCCTTGGTGCGCTCTCCAAACGAAACGAAAAGCTGCTCCGAGTGCCTGAATGGGGCGGAGTGTGTAAAGTAAACCCTCAGCGCCCTGACAGGGCAGAGGAGATTAACATTGCTCTCGCTATCGGATGCTGGCAGAGCCGAAAGGGAGATGACCTGTGCTCTGAACGGCGTGCCAATTGCCTTAGGAACATATCCGTGTCGAGGCTTGAGGATGACTTTTGAGTCATTCGGTCCAAACTCGAAAAACGCAGCGCTGACAGACAGCGCGTGTAAGTCCCCAACACGTTTAACTGAAGACAGCACAACCAGGAAAACAGTTTGAGTGACAGGTATTTCAGATCCACAGAGCCAAAGGGCTCGAAAGCAGAAGCTTTCAGGGCTTCCAGGGCCAGGGAAAGATCCCACAGCGGAACAGAAGGGGGGCGCCGGGGATTCATCCTCCTAGCTCCTCTAAGGAAGCGGATGACAGCTCGTTCCTTCCCAATGATCGGCCGTGCAACGATTCTGAGAAGGCCGCAACAGCTGCCACATACACTTTGAGCGTGGAGGGGGACATGCCCTTATCCAACAGCTCTTGAAGGAAACTAAGCAGCCGCGGAACCCCGCACCTTCGTGGGTCCAAGTCTTTGTTTGCGAACCATTTGGGGAACACAGACGATTTAGACACATAAAGCCTTCTAGTAGAAGGAGCTCTAGACGGCGTGATCGTGTTTATCACCGCGTCTGGCAGGGCGACGGATACCCATTGATCATCCATGCATGCAGAGACCAGCGCTCTGGATGGGGATGCCAGATCACGCCGCGAGCCTGATAGAGGAGATCCGTTCTCACCGGAATCGGCCACGGGGCTGTTTGTGACAGCCGCGTCAGCTCCGGGAACCAAGTATGATTCTCCCAGCGCGGGGCTATGAGGAGCACCGAGTGGGGTGTTTCCCTGATTCTCTTGATAACCTGTGGCAACAGGGAGACCGGAGGGAAAACATATAGCGGGCAGCTTGGCCATGTCTGGGCCAGCACGTACTCGTCCTTAGAAAAGAACATCGGGCAGTGAGCGTTGTCTCGTGACGCAAAGAGGTCAACGTCCGCTTTGCCAAAGAGGCGCCATAGTGACTGGACTGTTTGGGGGTGCAGGGACCACTCCCCTGGGGGAGCGTTGTCCCTGGATAGTTTGTCTGCGCCGTCGTTCAGGTGGCCCGGCACATGCGCTAGAGGTTTCTGGATTTGACACCGCCCTGACGGTCCTATGTCAGATTGTCGAGTTTGCGCGCGCGATCATTGGTAACAAAGCAACAGTAGAGACTCAGACTGTCAGCTGTCAGCCGATGACGGTGCTGTGTGGTGTTCTGAGAATATCAGCTGAAATGGATAGTTCATCCGAATCAGATGTTGAACATCATTTAGTTACCAATGATCGCGCGCGCAAACTCGACAATTGACCCTTCGCAAAGACCCGCCCTCCTTAGTTACTGTCGCAATGTCCGACAAGCTACGCCGCTCTCATGTTCTCACACAGTGAAAAATACATCGCGGAGCAGAGAGGAGACTGACAACACGCTGACAGACAGGACAAACCAGGTTACTTTTCGGTTACTTTTGATATTAAACATATTAAACAAAGTCTCACCTTTCAAATTTGGTCATTTTTTAAAAGAAATTTAAACAATAAATACCGTTTTGTGGCTCTTTAATGTGTCGTGACAGATCGGTGTAGAACATCAGTTAAAGCGGCTCGTGATCCGATCATCTCTTCCTTCTAGTTCATTTATAGCATCAAATAAACATGAATGAACATAAGAAGGAATTGTTTTAACCGTGGAAAGTAGGGGTGTCCATGGTTAACCGATTAACCGTTAAAAATTGCGTAACCGAGTGAAACATTTTGCTCGGTTAAGTGGCGTCAATGGCGTGAATTGTTGTATCACCAGAGACCGCCAGAGCGCCGCTCACAGACATTTGTAATGTCTACAAGAAGTTCACTTTTCATAATTTTAAGGCCGTAAATAGGCTTTCATTTCTCAAATAGTGTAATGTCTTAATTTTAGTTTGAATAGGTCTTAAATTAAGGAAAGACGAGGTAAGGAAAGACGAGGTGGTAGTCTATTCACCTTGCTGAGGGGAATGTGATCAAAGCCTGGAGTGGAGCGAAAGCACGTTCCTCTCTCCACTCTAAGCATTCTGTAATCACTTCGCTTATAGTCCACTCCGGGTTTTCAATTCCCGCTCACGGAAAAACTAACATGTAAAAAGACCGCTTACAAGTAAACATTTTTTTAATAGTTGGTTCGGATGAGTAGCCTATTTAATTGGAATATCAAATAGGTTGTGCGATTATTAAAAAAAAAAATCATGTTTTCGGTGCTGACGCGTTCAATGTAGCCTGGGTGGCGCTGCCAATAACCTATAAACTGTCAAAATGAACAGGCAAAAGTAATGATTATGAACATGTCAAATATAGCAAGGAGACATTTTAATTGTTTATTAATAAATAAGTGTTTTCTGTCAGTGTCGGCTCACTGGGCTGGAAAGATGAAGTTGACGATGCTGACTCGCGATCTTCACAGTGAACGCGCCAGAGAGAAATGCACTTTTCATACGGATTACATAAGAGCAGTCTGTTTTCTTTCGTTTTGAATTGTTCTGTTTAAAAGTAGACATTTCAATATACATATATTTCTCATGTGTGTTAAGTAGGCTACCTTATACGCGGAGTTTCGGTTCGTTTATGAGATGCGCTCAGTTCACGCACTGGCGGCTCCGTGTCGTCATTAATGTCTGCTATATTTACTTCTATTTAATAAATCCAGGTATATATTTGGTTGATGAAATATTGATTAAAATTAAGATACAATTAATACAAAACGAAATTCACTTTAAAGAAAGGCTTTGTGCTTTCTGTTTGAGGTCTCTGGAAGTTTTTGTGCCGCTTCAAGAACTGTCACGTCCCATTGTTTGTTCCATATAAATGCGAACACGAAAAATAAAATAAAATGAATATTTTATGTTCTGGGGAGAACTAACCCTTCTTCATTCGGCAGTAGCCTAGTACTTTTGGTTTGTGCAGTGTAATTCACAGAATTAGGTAGTCTAAAACAATATTTTGCCACCTAAAAGTTAAAGATGTTTTGTGCAGTTATTAAAGGTGTTAAAAATGAACTACCCCTTTCTCGTGTGTCTGCAGTGTTGCCAACTAATTTTCAGCGGAAGTTTCTAAAGGCAGGTCGATTTGTTGCTAAAAGTTGCTAAATGACGTTGTGACGTCATTGCGCCATGAGTCATTACGTAATTACGTAATCCCAACGCAAAACTACGCCATTATGTAATACGTAGATATTATTTGAAAAAAAAAAAAAAAAAAAAAAAATATATATATATATATATATAATATATATATATATATATATATATATAATATATATTATATACACAGCATTTGTAAAAGTAATACTTCCTGTTTTCACATTTCCACAGCGATCTTAAGGTAACCTAAAACACCTTTTTTTGGTTAATGATCTGTAAGACTGGGGCTTTATTAATGCTGTTCATTTATTCAAGTAATTTTGTTGACATAAATTTTTTGACATTTGGGTATAAAGTGTTTTAATTCTACAATATATGGTGTAAAAACGTCTGAGTGCTGCCCTCTTCAGGTTGAACGGTGGCTACTGCAGTTGAATTTCCTATTGGAAGTTGTGGTGCCCTTGCCCTGATGTACCCAGGTACAAGCTCACCACGCCCTTGCCGTCTGTTGTTTGGATTAGAGTCAAGCTGCGTCCCAATGTGCATACTATGCCCTAAATAGTATTGAAATTTGTTAATGTCACATACTATATAGGATGGATAGTATGTACATTGGGACGCAGCTTCACTTTCCAAAAGTTGCTAAAAGTTGCCAAATAAATGTTAAAAATTGCTAAATTTGTTGCTAGGTGCTTTTTGAAAAAAAAAGTTGCTAGGGTAGTCTGAAAAGTTGCTAAATCTAGCAACAAAATTGCTAAGTTGGCAACACTGTGACTCGGGGTTGCGGCGCGCACATTATGGTTAACCGAGTATTAACCGCTAAGGGCATCGGTTAACGGTTAATGAAAAACTTGAAAACGTGCAGCCCTAGTGGAAAGGCGTCAGTACACTCCGTTTTTCAAGTTCAAATCCTCCCATGTTAATCTAATATCTCTCCTAACTGCTTTGTCGGACAAAATGGCGGATGGCGAAGTATGATTGGTCAGATTACCTGTCAATCAAGCTCCACGCGAAGGGTCAATTGACTACTGTGGACTTCGACCGAAAACAGGAAGTAAATACAGGTATGTGAGCTGGCTGAATTAACATAATTTTTATTAATATCTTTCACATCTACTGCAGTCAGATTGACCGTGGTCACTCTTAATACCACCACTCACATGGCTGTGCACTTGTAATGACAAATCAAGGATGTTAAGAGGCTAAAAGCAGGTTTAGAACTTGCCCCATTGAAGTCAACAGGGTGCGAATTTTTAAAAAGAGGAAAACACGGTGTAGGCAACACCGATTTTTGTCGTTTTTGTCAGTACTGACAGCACTCCAAATGTACAAAAAAATGAGCTCAATGTTAAAATTGGCTGGACTTCTCCTTTAATGGCAGTGACTCCTCCTGAATCCACACTAACCAGCCAATGGCACACTCACAGTCAGATGCACACATTTCCATGGTGCCCTCTAGTGGTGAAAGAAAACTTGTAGATTGGTTCTTGTATCTCAAGTAAATTTCTACTTGAAAAGCATTTCAACTGTTAATGGATTTATTTTTTGATAAATGGACTTGAGTTTTCTCTCATGTATTTTACACTACAATTTATTATTATTACAATTTAAAAATGGCTTATTTCTAATTTAATATATTACAAATGTCATTTAGTCCTGTGATGGCAAAGCAGAATTTTCAGTAATCATTTTTCCAGCTTTCAGTGTCTCATGATCCTTCAGAAATCATTCTATGCTGATTTGATGCTCAAGAAACATTTCTTCGTATTATTAATGTTGAAAACAGTTATGCTACTTATGTTTGTAAAACCATGATACATTTTTGCAGATTCGTTGATGAAAAAGTTGAAAAGAGCAACATTTATTTGAAATAGAAATATTTTGTAACTTAATCAATTGAATGTGTTCTTGCTGAATAAAATTATTAATTTTTTTAAAAAGTACCGACCCCAAACGTTTAAATGATAGTGTAATCATCCTAACCTGCACAGATGGCACCATTAAATAAATAAATAGTTCAATCAGCGGTTGGATCAGGTCAGCTGGACTGCTTTTGATCACTGTGTGCGCATGTTTATAAATGTGTATGAGCTAAATCTTTAATTATTTGTATCTGTAATCTCCTGTTCTTTTAACATAACAGTACCCAAGAGTCATTTACAAACTAAATAAACGTTTAAGACAATGTAATAATGTAGGTGTGTGTTGGAGTGTGCAGATTTGCTTTGTGTGTGTTCTTTGGTTTTAATCAAGCACACTTTTGTCTCCATAAGATGGCGCTGTGTGCACAGTGGAGAATCTGCCCAAGTCATCTCCAATGATATAATAATAATAATAATAATAAAAATTATAAAAATGAAAATATCCTCACAAATATAGTAAAACATTAAAAAAAAAAAAACTTGTGAGGACGTCTTCACTATTTTAAATGCTAATAAATCTAATAATTCAGCAGGCATTTTTGAGGAATAGAGGTAGTTGTGAATTGCTGCATTGCTGCTTACTAGCATTGTATTTTTGAATGCTGGTTTACCTACCAGGCTTTTTAACTAACTTGACCAGTAAAATTGACTTGCCTTCCTGTGTGGAGTGCAGCCAAACACTGCAGCAAATACAGGAAGCCATTAGGAGTCAGTGTAAAGACACATATATCTATCTTGTCTCACCTCCTTTTCCCGGTTCCCTTTCTTTCACGCTCTTTGAAGAGCACATGCGTTATATGTTATCCATACTTCTCCTCCACCCATTTTCTACCTTTGTTCTTTCCTCTACGGCCGTTAAATAACATGGTGTGTGGGAGCACACAGTTTTAGGCTATTTGCAGTGCATGTTCGTGAAAGAGAGCTCTTAAAGTTGTCAGTACAGTGTGTGCTGTTTTACATTATAGAGTGGGGTGAGAAGAGGAATGCTCTTAAAGCAATCCCCACTCTTTCAACCTCTCACCCTTTCATTGCCCCATTGTTTCTCTCTTTGAACTTCTTCTCTTCTCATTTTGCTTCTTTCATGTGTTCTCAACCAGCTCATTCCTCTATCTCACATCTCTTTCTGTCTCTGTTCCACACGTTTTACTGTTTTTGTGTGTGCAATTGTGATTTCTCAACAGATTGTTGGTTTCTTGAAAGTCATATCTGCACTTATATGTAAGGGAACACGTATGGTCAACTGGTCATTATTTTTAAAATAAAATCCTCTGCTTCGTGTTAAGACTCACTTTTTGGCTGTACATTATCTCTCATATTACATGGCTACTCAAAGTCATCTGCTGACTGCCTATAAAGAAATTACCAAAAATCCTATACCCAAGTTTTACCTTCAAAGCAATAAGTTATCGGGATAGTTAAAAAAAATGGAAATTGTCATCATTACTGACCCTTGATCTTTCCAAACCTGTAAGACTTTTTTTGCCCAAAAAAAAAAGACACAAAAGAGGATTTCTTGAGAAATGTCTCAATATGAATCAGATTCAAACTTTAAACAGAATCTTCAAAATATCAAATTTTTCAGTATTTAGTTTTTTTTTTGTGAACTATCCCTCTAATATATAGATAATCAAAGTGAACAGGATTTTGTTGGTTTGTTGTGTTTAGTCTATTTGTTCAACACTTACTTAGTGAATATTAACATTGAACAACTATTGTTTAAAATCACATTGAGCTATTATAGCACAAATGCTTTATCTAAAGTTTTTATCGAGAGAGAGAGAGAGAGAGAGAGAGAGAGAGAGAGAGAGAGAGAGAGAGAGAGAGAGAGAGAGAGAGAGAGAGTGTCAATAGAAAGATAAATGACAAATCCTTTACAGCACAGAAAAGTGCTCTCTGTCTGCTCTCATTGTGCTTGTCTTTTATTGGGGGGGGGGGGGGGGGGGGGGGGGGGGTTTGAAATAGATCTTTTGATACTCTTCACATACAATGTCAGATAGCTAAGACACCGGTCAGACCGGCCTAAAACTTAATGCTTTTTTTCTGAACAAAATCCCTCCCTCAAACACACACAGTACACACTGAATGATAATAAAGGCACATAAAGAAGAAAGAATGACACTGACTTTCAGTGAAAAGAAATTAAGATAAAAAGTGTGTTGTATAAAGACATGTCATTATTTACTCAGTCTGATTTATTATATATTTCAGTCATTATGTAAGGGTTAATGCCCTCCGAGGTGTCCGTTGTCAGGTTTTAATGGACGACGGCGAGGTGTAAACGGCCGACGCGCAGCGGAGGACGGTTGCCTCCCCGAAGTCTATTAAAACCTGACAACGGACACCTCGGAGGGCATTAACCCGCTTATACCATGGTCACTTGCCAAATAAAACATTTTTAAAACATTAGTTTATATTTTAATTAGGCTAAATCTAGTTTTTACAAATAATAACTTGCCTGACGATTTATTTAGCAACTTGAGATATTTATAGTCCGCTCAGCTTGTAGAACCCTTCAGGTTCAAAAATGCATTTTATTTTTCATGAAACACAAAGGTAGGCATAGTTATTTTTTTATTACGCATAAAACACTATGTGTTACACTAGTCTACACTAACCACAGCCTCCGAAGCACCGCTGTAGGTCGACTCTTCGATGCTGGAATGGAGAGCCATCAAATAATGTCGTGACAGGCCATCGATGCGAGAGCAGTCTGCGGGCTTACTGGGCTCCGTCAGTCCGTGAGAGACTGAAGATGAAATAACGAAGTCGCTCATTGTTGTATTAGTAGGCTATGTAATATCTAACTAACGTTAGATGTTTGTTTTGATACATAGTTTTGATAGAGCAAATTGTTAACGGATACTTTGACTGCCTGTTGCTATGACTACTCACAGCTGTTGTAGGCAGCGCATTTATTTATTAATTTCGAATGATAAACAGGCAGTTTCACCAGAACTACTTTACTAGGTGTCCTCTATCACTTTTTAACTGACACCCTGCAGCCAATCAGAATTGAGTATTCACCCAGACCATGGTATAATCAGTGATAATCTTCCACTTCAGAATCTCTGCTCTCCGATTCATGAACAACTCATTCTGGCATGTGACTTAAATATTTAGTTTTATTTTTAAACAACTCAGATTATTTTTGGATCAACTCACTGACTCAATGATCTGGCCACATCTGTTTTCAAAAGAATATCAGTTAAAAAATTACTTACATTTTTCAACTTAGAAAGTTTTTTTTAATGTTAATGAAGGAAGTCTCATGCTCACCAAGGCTGCTTTTCTTTGATTAAAAATACAGTAAAAACATAATACAGTGACATTTTAGTACATAGTACAGTTTAAAATATCTGCTTGCTATTTTAAATTTATATTAAAAGGTATTTTTTTCCTGTGATGGCAAAGCTGAATTTCCAATAGCCATTACTGCAGTCTCACATCATCCTTCATTATAAACATCTTTACAGTCACTTTTGATCAAATTAATGTATCCTTGCTGAAAAAAATTAGTAATTTCTTAAAAAAAAAAAAAAAAACCTAATTTTTGGAATAAAAAAGCTATGAAAAAGCTGCCTGAAAATTTTTCATTTGTATCCCAATAATAAAATAATGATTGTTAATAATGACAGAATTTCCCTTTTTGGCTGAACTACCCTTTTAGACAGTTTGTGTGTGTGTGTGTGTGTGTGTGTGTGTGTGTGTGTGTGTGTGTGTGTGTGTGTGTGTGTGTGTGTGTGTGTGTGTGTGTGTGTGTGTGTGTGTGTGTGTGTGTGTGTGTGTGTGTGTGTGTGCGTGTGCGTGTGTGTGTTCCTATTATGGCATCTGGAAGGGCAAGATTGAGCATGCAAGAGATACAATCATTTAGAAAGTTCTCCAGTGTCCATCCCTTTTCTCTGACATTCACATTTGTGCACACAGTGAACGAATTTCCAAGTGTCCCAAGTCTAGCAAAGTCATGAGAACAGGAAATGACCTCGATTCTGAGTTTGCCCCCCCAAGTGTAACCCAAGCAAACGGCTTGTGTTCACTGTTCAAGCAAAGAACAGTGGACCAATGTGTGTTGTTATGAGTGTGTTACATATTTCCAATAAGTCTACAGGGACACATGAGGGAATATCGGCCGTAGTCCTGATGCTCGGGCTTTACAAGGGCTGAATTGAAGTATTTTAATGTGAGTCTCTGTTTGACTGTTTTATGGCACTGGGCTTGTTGTCACCTGGGGAGTTACAGCAGTCAAACAGAAGGGGGTTGGGCAGGGAATCGTTTGAAAGCAGGAAGTTTGTACGGATAACAATAGGCAAATTGAATGGAGAGTTGAAGTTTTGTGTATCCAGCTTCCCTGAAAGAGACTGGTTACTCACACCGACGCACCAACAGGTGGTGCGACGTGTGCTGCAGTGTGTTCACAGATATTGAGACCCTGATATTGTCTTTCTCTAGATGTCGTTCACCCAGAAAATTAAAATGGTGTCATCATTTATTCGTCCTAATGTCTTTAACCTGTATGCATTTCTTTCTTCTATGGAATACAAAAGTAGGTATTTTGAAGAATTTCTATTTATTTTTTTTGTCTTGGATCGCTCTTACCTAGCCTGGTCCCACCAATTTGTACATAGAGTCAGGTACCGCTCCATTGACAAGCATCAACTTCCTTGTAGGCGGGTAAACTATTGGATCTGCCCAGAGTCACTCTGGATCTGCCATAACCAATCACTAACGTTTGGTCGTGACGTATGTGATATGTCAAACTTTTCCTGAACCCCGTGGGGAAGAAGGCCACAACATCATGGCCACCAACAAAACTAAGCAAAGATTGTTCTTGCTCCGGCTTTAACTTCCTGATATTCTGCAGTGTTGCCACAAAGGACTGAATGGCTTCGCTCGCATCTTTCTCCGCTGCCATTACTGAACTACAACTCAAAATAAAGCCCGACATCAACGTCATCGTTCTCAGCCACTCCCTCTGTTCGCTGATTGGCCCAGTAAAAAATTGACCGGAGAAAACCAAAGACTACAGCACAATCCCAGACGTAGTACTGAAGGAAAATGAAAATTGAGCGGCAGTACGTAGGAGGGCGGAGCAGGCTAATATTTGAGATTTTCATCAAAATACCTTCTTTTGTGTTCCACAGAAGAAAGTCATACAGGTTTTGAACCACATGATTGTGAATAAATGATGACAGAATTTTAATTTTTGGTTAAGTGTTCCCTTTAATTAAAAACACTTACTGTTATGTCACTCTGTATGTATTCTTTCAAAAAACGTGTTTGTTTTCACATTTTTATAGTCAAACTCTAATAGCAAATCATTTGTAAATGTGTGTACATGTGTGTCTTTGTGGCCATCTGTTCTGCTGTATTCCAGCTGCTTGACCCACACCCTCAGCTCTGGCTCCTCATTGGCTGATGAGAACCTTGTCTGGAGAAGCAAGTCTGGGCACTTATGAGGATGCACATTTAAACCCTGGACTGGACTTTCACTAAAATTGGAAAAGAGCCTTGATTCAGTCTCCATGGTTTTAATTTGTGTCAGTCTTGAACAACTTGACACAAACTTTATAATGAAATGTTTCTAAGAAGCATTCCGGTTTAGGACTGACTGTCAGTATTTGTTAGAAGACAAAACACAATAATGAAACTTAATGATATCATCTTTATAGGTTTCAAACCTGCAGCCTTTGGCCAAAGCTTTTATCTCACAGACACGTTTGGTTTCGCTTTGCATCTGGACTGGTTTTTCAAAATTCCTCTGTCATGGGATTGAACTGGATGGATCATATAAGCATGACTTATGAGGCACAGTTTTGTGTTCAGAACATTCTGGGTTTTTCTTAGCCAGCAAATGTTCTCCATGTGTTTAAGAGTGGCCTTTGATGCCGAATATAGACTCCATCATTAGTGTGTTGAATTAATTAAAAACGGTTCAAATGGCTACTTTTTTTCTTCTTTTTTTTTGGCAACCAACATCTCTAATAGTAGATGTTTTACCAGTGGTTGTTTCGTTGGGCTCTAAAAAGCATGACATTTCTGTATATTTTCCCTGTCTGCTCCCCGTGACATCACAGCTCAGGATTAATGAGATTTCAGATTGCATACTCTTCTAGACAAGTGCCATTAAGGTGAATAGGAATTGTAACTACTGGCTTCATATTCAAATTTAAACTTGTCATTGTAATGTGACTCTTGTCATCTTATTTGGAAATAAATTAAAATTTTTAGAGAATAGGGTTACACTTTATTTCGATAGTCACTTTAGACATTCTACTAACTATAAGTAACTTTTCAACTACATGTCAACTAACTGTCATTAGAGTATTAGTATAGGCTGTAGTAGACTGTCAGTAGACTGGTAGGTTATGGTTAGGTGCAGTGTTGGGAAAGTTCATTTTCTACATGAACTAGTTCAAAGTTCAGTTCACAAATTTTAAAATGAACTAGTTCAGTTCATAGTTCATACTTCAAAAAATGAACTAGTTCATAGTTCTTTTTTTCTAGTTCATAGTCCATATGTTGCTGCGAGCTTCTTTTTTTTTTCTTTTTTTTTTATTATTGCCACAGCCCATATACAACCACAGACAGCAATTATTTTATCGACTGGCAAAGTTTGCACAGAAATGTAAGATTTTTCCCATCCTCGCCGACCTTGTCATAAAACTCGTTTAAATGATCATACGACGCCTCCTCGCTCGCTGCTTTGTCGACTACATGCTGCTTTTTGTTTTGATGACGCATGCGGCGGTGCGTGCGACACTGGTGGCTGATGTTGCCAGATTGGGTGTTTTTTTCGCTACATATTAAGGCCTGTTTACGGTGTGTTTTAGCCGGGTTTTCGCTTGGAAGTCTCTATAGAAATCTGGCACCCTATTGAACGAAGTTAAACTGAGAGAGCGTGCGTTCACAGACACCAGAATGAACGCGTTCCCTTTCGAAAGCTACAATCGATGCTGCGCTGCTCAGCGCATTGGGAACATATTTTATCGTGACCAGCTGTGAATAATGTGTATAACACGTCAATGAAATTGACCCGGAGGTAATATAGCCTCGGTCGGTGACGTCATCGGCACGCCCCCGCGACACGAGGCTATAAGAAGATGAGCCGCAGGTGCATCATCAGGTCTTTTATCTTCAGACCATTACTGTGCATGTGTGAACGTCAAGCTCTCTCTCTCAAACTTTCATCTGATACAGATCTTTGTTAGGAGTTAGTTTTGTCAGGCAGTGTGCAGAAATTTTCTCATCTCCAATCTTTTTTCTCTCTCATTTATCTGAGTTTAAAAGAGTGAAATGAGCCAGCAAAGCAATAAGCGTTGTGTTCCTCCATGCTCCCGTTCCATGTCTGAGCTGGATACACACGATTATTGTTTTGTGTGTTTGGGGGAAGAGCACGCGGGTCTGGCTTTAGAGGGAGGCGAGTGCGAGCATTGTGAGCGTCTCACTGTTAAGATGCTTCGCACTCGTCTCAGGTATTTCCAGTCCGCACCCACATTTTCATCGTGGGGCTCGCGTATGGATCTGCATGACGAGCAAGAGACGAGTCAGTCCCTTTCGCTTGCTGCGTCACCAGATCCAGATATCCCTTCTCGTGATCTCGAAGCGCACTCTTTGGCTTCTTCGGTTCACGAGGGGGATAATATATCTCTTGGGTATTCAGATCACGAGCAGCCAGCCTCTGAGCGTTCCTCTCGCGAAAATAAATCTGTCGAGGAATTGCTAGAGGTGGTTACTCGCGCGGTGGCCAGGTTACAGATTGACTGGCCACGCGAACAAGAGCCCCCCAAACACAGTAAACTGGAGGATAGGTTTTTGTCCGGTGGCAGGGGGGAGAGAACACTCCATCAGTCTCTCCCCTTTTTCGAGGACCTCCATGATGAGTTATCTAAATCATGGAGTAAACCTTATACTTCTCGCGTGTTTGTGCCCTCGACGTCGACTTTTTCGACTATCGTGGGTGCAAAGGCGCGGGGGTATACGGAGATGCCTCGGGTTGAAGAGACGCTCGCGAGCTATCTCTCTCCCGAAGCGGCATCTTCAATAAAGAAACCTACCCTCCCCACTAAACCCTGCCGTATTACATCATCTTTAGTGGGAAAAGCGTATCAAGCTGCAGGTCAGGCTGGTGCTGCGCTGCACACTATGGCAGTGTTACAGGCGTACCAGGCTGACCTGTTGAAGGATTTGAGTGCGGGCAGTACGATCGACGAAGCATCATTCTCTGAGCTTCGTCGTGCCACAGATCTGTCTCTCCGCGCGACCAAGCAGACGGCCCGTGCCATCGGCCGTTCAATGTCTGCTTTAGTCAGCACGGAGAGGCATCTGTGGCTTAATCTGACAGGGATTAAAGAGAAAGATCGTCTGTTTCTTATTGACTCTCCTATTTCTCCATCTGGGCTGTTTGGTGACTCAGTGAACACCGTTGTCACCCGCTTTAAGGAAGTTAAAAAGCATGAGGAAGCGTTTGTTCAGTTTCTTCCTCGCCGCACTCAAGGGGAGGGGCCGTCTGCCACCCAGCCCCGCCCCGGTCCTTCTAAACCCAGGGAGGAAAAAAAGCAGAGCGTAGCGAACCGTGCTCCCCTCGTAAGGATTGGGGACAGGCTCGCCGCGCTCAGCAACCTCCAAGCCAGACCTCAGGACTTTTATTAACAAAAAGAGAAGGTCCTGATGGCTTGGCGCCCAATCTGGTGGGGGTAGTCCCCGCGGGATGGGGCGCGTTCAAGATCTCTTCGCCCCTTCCCGCTACCCTCACAAAACCACTCCATCCCCGCCACCTCTCGTGCCTCGGGGGGCAGCGGTTTCCAGCGAAATGTTAGATGTTCCGTTGTCTCCGGCTGTCATTCCGGGCGCGGAACATCTAACATCCCCTCAAGAGGAAGTATTAAAATTAATACCGCTCTCAGAAAGTCTGGCAGCGTGGAAACTTCTGCCAGGCGTTTCTGCGTGGGTATTAAGCACAGTACAGTTAGGATACAGAATCCAATTTATTCGTCGTCCTCCGCGTTTCAACGGCGTGATTTTCACTTTCCGTGAAACCAGAGCTGATGCATGTACTGTCACAAGAGCTGCAAACTCTTCTGAGCAAAGAGGCCATAGAATATGTTCCTCTTCCAGAGAGGGAGTCAGGTTATTACAGCAGATACTTCCTAGTTCCCAAAAAGGATGGGGGGTTGCGTCCAATCTTAGATCTTCGAGGCTTAAACCGTACAGTCAAAGCGCTCTAGTTCAAGATGTTAACCGTCAAGACGGTCGTGTCGCAAATTCAACATCGCGATTGGTTCGTCACGATCGATCTGAAGGACGCATATTTTCACATAGAAATATTGCCACAACACAGGAAATTCCTGAGGTTCGCTTTCGGGGGCGAAGCGTACCAGTTTCGGGTTCTTCCATTCGGCCTAGCCTTGTCACCCCGCACATACACAAAATGCATGGATGCAGCACTGGCTCCAATGCGACTCCGGGCATTCGCATTTTGAATTACATCGACGATTGGTTAATTCTAGCACAATCACGAGAGATGGCGCTTCAACACAGAGACATCGTGTTAGCTCATCTAGTTTCTTTAGGGCTGAAACTCAACACCAAGAAGAGTGTTCTTTCTCCTGCTCAGAGAACGAATTATCTCGGGATCGTTTGGGATTCGGTTACGATGCGGGCGCAAATGTCTCCCGCTCGAATCGAGACCATTCGGCAGACCATGACCAAAGTCAAGCTAGGCCAAGTTCGTACTGTTCGTCAGTATCAAAGAATGTTGGGTCTCATGGCTTCAGCATCCACGGTAATTCCTCTGGGGCTGTTGCACATGAGACCGTTTCAGTTGTGGCTAAAAGCCAGAGGATTTCATCCAAGAGCCAATCCTCAAAGGCTAATAAAAGTGACGCGCCGCGGGCTTCGTACACTATCTCTGTGGCTCAGACCCCGGTTTCTCGCCTTGGGTCCCACTTTAGGGGCGCCGTGTCGTCGCAAACTGCTAACGACGGACGCCTCCCTGATGGGCTGGGGAGCGGTCTTAGATGGCCGTCCAGCTCAAGGGGAATGGGAGGGTCATCAGCTCGATTGGCACATCAATTGCCTCGAGTTGATGGCTGTATTTCTGGCTCTGAGATATTTTCTCCATCAATTGAGGGGCTGTCATGTCCTAGTGCGGGGTGGACAGCACAGCAGCAGTCTCTTATATAAATCACCAGGGAGGTCTGCGCTCGCGCAACCTGAACAGGATAGCGAGGCAGATTTTTCTCTGGGCCCAGGGGAAGTTCCTGTCTCTCAGGGCAGTCTACATCCCAGGGCGTTTGAATGTGGGAGCAGATCTATTGTCCAGACAGACACTTCCGACGGGGGAGTGGAGACTCCACCCGGAGGTAGTGAGACAGATTTGGACCAGGTTTTACGAAGCGGAGGTGGACCTCTTCGCCTCCCAGCAGACAGCGCAATGTCCCCTCTACTTCTCTCTGAGTCACCCAGCTCCGTTGGGTCTGGATGCGATGGCGCACTCATGGCCCAAGATGCGCCTGTATGCGTTTCCTCCAGTTTCTCTGCTCCCGGGAGTTCTAGCCAGAGTTCGCCAACTAGGGTCTTGCCTCTTACTGATAGCGCCGCGTTGGCCGAACAGAGTATGGTTCTCGGAGATAATGTCTCTACTCGACGGCTCGCCGTGGGCGATTCCGGAGAGGAGAGACCTTCTGTCTCAGGCGGAGGGCACGATATTCCATCCCAGGCCCGGCCTGTGGAATCTTCACATTTGGCCCCTGAGGGGTACCAATTAAGAGCCACTGGGCTTTCGCCGGATGTTATTGAGACCATTCTGAGTGCTAGGGCTTCCTCCACTAGGAAATGTTATGCCAATAAATGGGGTGTTTTTGAAAGGTGGTGTGTTGAACACAATGTAGATTCAGTTAACTGCCAGATTGCTTCAGTGCTGGACTTCATGCAAGAAAAATTATCAACAGGTACATGTCCTGCTACTCTTAGGGTTTACGTGGCCGCTCTTTCGGCTTGCCACGCCTTAATTGACGGGGCACCACTGGGGAGAAACCCTCTGCTCTCTCGCTTCCTTCGGGGAGCCAGGCGACTGAGGCCTCCAGTAAGAACCAAGATCCCTTCATGGGATTTAACTGTAGTTCTCGAGGGTCTGGTTGACACCCCCTTTGAACCTATAGAATCAGCGTCTGATAAACTTCTGACTCTAAAAATGGTTTTTCTAATGGCAATAACCTCTTTGAAAAGAATTGGGGATATGCAGGCTCTGTCTGTCTCGCCATCCTGCTTAGACTTTGCCCCAGGAATGGTGAAAGTGATTTTGCATCCACATCCTGACTATCTGCCCAAAGTTCCGTTTTCGGCTGTACATCCTGTCACTCTTGAGGCTTTCTGCTCCCCGCCGTTCTCAACGCCGGAGCAGGAGAGATCTCATAGACTGTGTCCAGTCCGTGCTCTTCAGGCTTACATCCACC
Source organism: Chrosomus eos (assembly GCA_036326025.1). NCBI lineage: Eukaryota > Metazoa > Chordata > Actinopteri > Cypriniformes > Leuciscidae > Chrosomus > Chrosomus eos. The sequence continues at coordinate 41,642,471 of CM070820.1, read as the reverse complement.
GCACTAGCCAGTGGCGTAAGTCGGAGCAACTGTTCGTCTGTTATGGGGGCAGCAACAGAGGAGGAGCTGCTACCAAGCAGACTATGTCGCATTGGGTCAGGGATGCTATCGCTCTTGCCTATGAGGCGCGCGGCCAAGCTTCGCCTATAGGTCTTAGGGCTCACTCCACCAGGGGGGTCGCCTCTTCTAGTGCTCTGGCAAGGGGTGCCCCCTACAAAATGTTTGTGATGCGGCAGGTTGGTCCTCTCCGCACACGTTCATAAGATTTTATAGTTTGGATGTTCATGCCACTCCGGGCTCTCATGTCCTTGAGTCGACATCACAAGCTAATGTCTAGGCTCTCTTGCGTTCTTGTGAAACACACCTGCACAACCGTGGGGTCCAGACATGTTCAAGCACGGCGGCGTGGGTATTCTCGTTCCCAATGCGCTGAGCAGCGCAGCATCGATTGTAGCTTTCGAAAGGGAACGTCTCCGGTTACTTGATTGTAACCTTGTTCCCTGAGAAAGCGGAACGAGATGCTGCGCTGCTTTGCCGTGCTGAAGATGTCCCAGGACTGCTCTTCAGATAATATCCTGATGATGCACCTGCGGCTCATCTTCTTATAGCCTCGTGTCGCGGGGGCGTGCCGATGACGTCACCGACCGAGGCTATATTACCTCCGGGTCAATTTCATTGACGTGTTATACACATTATTCACAGCTGGTCACGATAAAATATGTTCCCAATGCGCTGAGCAGCGCAGCATCTCGTTCCGCTTTCTCAGGGAACAAGGTTACAATCAAGTAACCGGAGACGTTCACGTTAACGTTCATCAGGCAGTAATTCAGTACGTTCAGTTCACGTTCGCCCAAAATATGAACGAGTTCATGAACTATCGTTCATTGAACGCGTTCAGGCACAACACTGGTTAGGTGTTAGGGTTCGGGTTAGGAGAACAAGTTGACTTGTACAGTAGTTGCTATGTTACTTATAGTCAGTAGAATATCTGTTGGGGGACCAACAAAATAAAGTGTTAGCAGATATTAAGCAGACAGTCTACTTAAACTCTAATGACAGTTAGTTGACATGTAGCTGCAAAGTTACTTATAGTTAGTTGAATGTCTAAAGTGGACTATCGAAATAAAGTGTTACCGAGAATAGAAATGGTCATAAAACTCAAACTCAGTTATCAACAAAGTGTGTTGCATTTGACAATTGGTTTGAAGCAGAAGTTTAATGAACTTCTCTTTTTATTTGAAAAAATTACATAAATAAACCTATACACGTGAAATGAAACCTCACTTCACATTTCAGCCAAAATCAAAAGAATACAAAAGTAATTGATGTATTAATGTATGTGTATATATATATACAATTTTATTTAATTTTTATTATTAATATTTTACATTGTCTTATATGTAACATCTTATTTCTTCAGTTTATTATTAATTTTTCTGTTTATTTATTTATTAAATTATGTGGTGAAATGGAATTCACCATATTCACCTCCTTCTGGGGATCCAGCCCTGGTTTTCCCACAAACTCTCCGCACAAACTTTGTCTTCTGGCTTTCTCCCTCTGTGTTCAATGGCATACCTCTGCCTTCCTACTACTTGAAGGCGTGTGTTGGAGAGAGAGAGAGAGAGAGAGAGAGAGAGGAGAGAGAGAGAGAGAGAGAGAGAGAGAGAGAGGGAGAGAGAGGAGAGAGAGAGAGGAGGGGAGAGAGAGAGAGAGAGAGAAGAGAGAGAGAGAGAGAGAGAGAGAGAGAGAGAGAGAGAGGAGAGAGAGAGAGAGAGAGAGAGAGGAGAGAGAGAGAGAGAGAGAGAGGAGAGAGAGATGAGAGAGGAGAGAGGAGAGAGAGAGAGAGCCTGCGGCACTGAGAGATTGAGCTTTACCCTAATGAAAGTCAAGCAACAGAGAGAGACATAGAAGCAAACCTCCTATAGTAGGACTATTCCTAGCTCTCTAAGACTTGAGTGTTGGAATGGATTTCCTCTGAAACTTTTGATGTCACTGCGCAACTGTAGAATTTATGCAAAATAGGGATCTTTAAAGTTTTGTTGTCTGAGCGCGTGTATGTGAGCCGTGTGTTTGACAGAAGTGTGCTCGGAGCTATGTCAGGTGTCACACGGAAAGGTTCTGGGAGACCAGGATATTACTACAGGCTGCTGGGTCGAACGAGGCTACAGAGACAACGCAGCCGCTCCAGGAGTAGAAGCAGAGCCACAAACAATAGGGGTAAACATCATGTTATAACTTTACTACTTGGTTTCTGAAATTCCCTCTGTCCTTTTTGAAAAAAACTTTCAGTTTTGTTAAGTTAATAAATAGTGTTGTATATCTTAGTAATACCTATTACTGTTACACTTAGCTGCAGTTTGTTGAGTTATTGTGTATGAGTTCTGTGAGTTCTTTACAGTAGTAAAACATCATAACAGCCCACATTAGAGTGCAACTGCCATAAACACAGTTATTACCGCTTTGTTTATTGTAGCACTCTTGTTCACTTTTGAAATTTTTTTTCTGGAAAAAAATTATTCACATAATTTAAATTCTGAAGAAGAACATCTATTGAATAAAAAATGTATCTCTTTAATTTGCACTTCTCTTTAGATCTAAAAAAATGGATGCAAATGCTTCCTCTTTAACCAGCTAATTTTAGACTTGCTAATAATGTTTCATTTCACAGCCTAGTAAGACATTGAAGGGGACACATGTGACTTAATATTCAAAATAGTTGTTGCACTGAGTCTGTGCATTAGTGGTAGGACTTTTTTCAGAGCCTCTTTCTGCAGGTTAAATCTTTATGCCATATACAGTGTTTTTGTATATTATGAAAGAGTCATTGAGTCATTCACTCAGCCAATCGTATCTACCACTGTACGTGTTGCATTTTCAAAGCTGAACTACTGATTCTGCTTTGACTTTGTTTGGAACAATTTTTTTTAATAAAATATCTATTTTGACAAACGTATTTATTCATAACATAATTCTGTAATGTGAAGTATTAATTTTGTGTTCATAGAAGTGTTGTATAAAAGTAAAATCAACATTGAGTAATCATGCCTGTGGCCAAATCACAGCTGTTTTGATATTCCGTACAAAAGCAGAGTAAATATTATGCGATATGTATTTTTCATTTTTTATGTATTTTCTGATTATATTCTTTAAATTTTCGTTCCCTCCGAACTTGAGTATTTTAAGTTTCATGTTCAAAAAGCTTAGTCACTCCATCAGTTTAGTGTCAGTTTTAACACCTAAGTGTCACCAGGACAAAACCGCACAAGCTGTAAATTTGAGTTAATGAGTCCTCATGCGGAGCGGGCAGAGTGAGCGTCTGTGTGTGGAGAGGGGGTTATTATCTGCTATAACTTTAAGGTTAAAGGATTAGTTCACTTCAGAATTAAAATTTACTGATAATTTACTCACCCTCACGTCATCCAAGATGTTCATGTCTTTCTTTCTTCAGTCGAAAATAAATAAAAGGTTTTTGAGGAAAACATTCCAGGATTTTTCTCCATATAGTGGACTTCAACGGGGACCACAGTTAAAGGTCTATATTGCAGCTTACAAGAGCTCTACACAATCCCAGGCAACGAATAAGGGCCTTTATCCAGTGAGACGATCGGTCATTTTCTAAATATATATATATACAGTGTTGGGAAGGATACTTTTAAAACGTATTTCGTTACAGAATACATGTAATTTGTAACGTATTCCGTTATGTTACTCAATCTGAGTTACGTATTCTGAATACTTGGATTACTTCCACATTGAATTGCATTTTATAAGTGTAGGAATGCGGAATGGTTTATGCGGTGTAATATGTAGGGATGGTAAATTGATTTTAAATATTGATTATAAATATGTCAAATATAGGTCAATGAGATATTTTAATTGTTTATTAATAAACAAGTGTTTTCTGTCTGTGTCACTGTCACCTGCAAAGATGAAGTTGACGATGCTGACTCGCGATCTTTGCAGTAAGCTAGTGAACGCGTCAGAGAGAAATGCGCATTTCATACGGATTACATAAGCAGAACGCAGTCAGTTTTGTTTCGTTTTGAATTGATCTGTTTAAATGTAGACATGTCTGTGACTGTGAGGCAAGTATAATCTTACGCTAAGTTTCGGTTCATTTAAGAGACAAGCTCCAGTTCACGCCCGGCGCCTCCATGTCGTGAAATATTTAGCCTACTTCTTATTTATTAAATCCAGGCAATTGGTTGATGAAACATTTATTAAAATTAAGATACAATTAATACAAAACAAAATTCCCTTTAAAGAAAGGCGTTGTGCTTTCTGTTTGAGGTCTCTGTGAAAGTTTTAAAGCAGTCTTTTAGTGCCGCTTTCAGAGTGGTCACGTTCGTAACTGTTTTTTCCTCATAAATGCGTACGCGAAAAAATTAATACAATTTATATTTTATGTTCTGTGGAGAGCCAACCCTTCTTCATCCGGTGGGTAGTAGCCTATTACTTTTGGTTTGAGCAGAGTGTAATTCACAGAGGCTACTAAAAAATATTTTGCCACCTAAAAGTTAAAGTCACGTTTTTTGTGTCACGCATGTTTATTTCCCTCATATTAAATAGAAAACGTATGTAGACAGATATTTTTCTAATGTCTGGACTCCTTTATTACGGGAGTATATGGATATATAAACAGACGTTTTTTAAATATATTCGTATTAATGAGAATTTCTATTTCAAGTTTTGACTGCAAATGTCGCGTCCATAACGCTGAAATTGCTCAATTTTAAAGTATTTCTTTTGTGTTGTAGGTCTACATATTTTATAATGTTAACTTCAAATAATTCTTATAATAATTAAAGATGTGGTAGCATTGGATCTGGACGGGAAGGATAACTTACTTTAAAATGCTTCTTCAGGTTGGAGTCTTTGGACGCTGAAAGGAGCTGGTTGCTGGCAAGCAGAGGTTGCACTGCACATTTCGGCTATATTTCGTTCTCCCTTCTCTTTCTTTAATGTGAAATGCTGTTTGAATTTCCAAGATAGATACGCATTATTGCCCTGGCTCTGTTGTTCCGGCTCCATCTCTACTCTAGCTCCCGCTGCTCCTCTTCTGACTCCATAGTGACTGATCACGCAAACCGCGCATATATACTTTTTAACCACAAATACTCATCTTGCACGTTCACGACTTCACACATTACTTTATCACGTTGGAAAGGTCAGGCGGTAACGTGACGTAGGCGGAAAATGTAGGGTAGGGGAAAAACTTAATCTCATTTTCTCCTCCAACTTCAAAATCATCCTACATCGCTGTTTTACCTATTTATTTATTTTTGTAAAGGGCGTTTGACTTAGTCTTTGCATGTTCGCTTTGTAAACACTAGGTCTGTACTTCCGCCTACGTCATGCGTGACCTTTCAACTTGAATGTGTAATGTGTGGCACATCACAGCTAGTGCAAGGTGAACATTTGTGGTTATAAAGTATATAATATTTTATTTTTTTAGAAAATGACCGATCGTTTCGTTAGATAAGACCCTTATTCCTCGGCTAGGATCGTGCAAAGCTCTTTGAAACGGCATTGAAACTGCAATTTGGACCTTCAACCCATTGATAACCGTTAAAGTCCACTATATAGAGAATCCTGGAATTAATTTCTCAAAATTTCTTTTTGACTTATGAAAGTAAAACATAAATAATAAATTTTAATTCTGAAATGAACTAATCCTTTAAAGGGGACATATATGCTAAATCTACTTTTTTTAGCCCTTAAATGCCTTTTGTTGTATATTTGGAGTGTTTATAAGTACAGAAAAGTTGAAATTAGTTTCTTCAGGAACTTCGTTGATATCTTTATATTCTGTTTTGGTCACATTTTTCAACCGGTTTAGATTTTTCTGTAATCTATGACGTTTTGTTAACTATTACGTCACAGTATTTGCAGCGGAACTGCCAAATAAGGACATCGACTTCCGGCCAAACACTTTGAGCAATCCGCCATTTGTATTTCTCGCTGCAATTTTGTAGTCCAAGTTCAAGGATGCAGAAGTTACGAGAGGGTACGTCAAAATGTTCGGTTGTTGGATGTAGTAACCCACACGCTTCATTACACCGTCTCCCAGCATCAGAGCATCTTTGAAGTGCCTGTTTGAGTTTTATTTTTCACGGAAATGTACCCACATCTGTGGGTAAAGTCATGTTTGTGTGCGCAAAGAACTTCAAGGATAACTAACGTTACTTCAGCAACCTCCGCCAGTATAAAGAAGTATTTGCCGATAGACTTCGTCTGATTGAGGGGTCAGTTCCTTCTATCTTTGGAGACGACGAACAAAGCACTTCGGTAAGCTGTAAATAACGTTAATAAAAATAAAGTACTACTTTCTTAAAACACATGGTGGTCATGGTTTAGCAGTTGTCTTGTTAGTGTGCTTGTTTTAACAAGAGAGAGAATCGACTTTTCTTTAATTGTTTATAATATAACTTATATTTTGTTTTGTGAGTATTAAAGGAGCTGTATGTAAGAAATGTATTTCAATTAATCATAAAATGGCCCTGATATGTCACTAGACATTAAGAAATCATTGTAATTTCAAATACTTATATCAGTGACAGTAATCCGACCAGGATATTGTCATTTAAAAAGTGAAGTTGCAGCCCTCAACTGATGTTGATGTTGTCATGTTGTGTTTTGGTCTGATACTCCACCCTCCACCTATCTACCAATCACAGAGTTATTAGTGTTGCGGCATCCGGGTTGCCAGCTCTGCTCTAGTTACCACAGCTGCAGCTACACACGTTCCTGCTGGATCCTGCAACCTATCTGGCAACCCCGAGTCAGGGGAGGGGGAGTGCAAAAAAAGTGATTGCTGTACCAGTTTTGGCCACAATCTTACATACAGCTCCTTTAAATAGTCGTTGTAAATCATGCAGTATTGTAGGGGTGGGCATGGATGGAGAACTTACTGTAAATACAGTAACACACCATTGCGACACATCCATATGAAGACGTTGTTCTGCAGATTTCGTCGTCTTTATTTTCATCTCGCTCCGACTCTGGCTCGAACATGTAAGGCTTGATGAACAAGTCTTCCGTTGTTGACATTTTGTTAATAACGTGTGAATAAAAAGTTTGTGCCGCTAGATAATCGTATCTCTGCTATCAAACTACAAAAATTGAACCGAACCGAGTGTCACCTCTGCGAGCTGGATTTAAAGAGACCGCACCAAAACGAGTTGATCTCAGACGCACATCAGAAAAGGGGTAGAAAAGGGGCCTGTGGAGCTATAATAATGAGGAATTCAGACCCAAGGATTGCAGTTTTGCTTTATATAGACCACAAATATATGATTTATATGTAAAAAGGAACGATTTAAAAGCATGATATGTAGCCTTTAAACAACAAGACAGGTGACCAGCCACAAGTATTAAACCTGAAACAACAAACACGCTTTTACTCACAATATTTCAAAACAGTCAAGCAGGAACTCAGTAGTTCAGTATGGCTCAACAAGCGCCTGCACTCTCTCTCTCTCACACACACGCTCTGTGTAATTTCAGATGTGATGGCTGTGAATGGCTCCTTTAAACTCTCATTCAGCTTATGGCTATCTGGGCTCATTATTACATGGGGTCGAATGAGATCCCTGAGTCATTCCAAGTCAATTCAATCACTGAGAGAATCATTTCATGTAGTAGATGAGGTGCTTTGTGATGGGGTTTTGGGGCACAGCTGTTTTGGGGACTTTGCAGCTTCAAGGTGACATCACTGTGATAAACTTTTGAAGTGAAAGGCAGTCCCTCCAGAATACAACATTTTTGAAATTAAAAAGAAATTAAAACATTTTTGCAATCCTGCATAATTCCCTATTTCACTAGAAAATTATCTAAATTATAAAAATAATTTATAATTATCTAGCTGAATTATCTGAATTATATATAAGTTGTATATATAAGTTGTGTGTGTGTGTGTGTGTGTGTGTGTGTGTGTGTGTGTGTGTGTGGTGTGTGTGTGTGTGTGTGTGTTGTGTGTGTGTGTGTGTGTGTGTGTGTGTGTGTGTGTGTGTGTGTGTGTGTGTGTGTGTGTGTGTGTGTGTGTGTGTTGTGTGGTGTGTGTGTGGTATTATTTCAGATTTGTGAGAATGGGTTAAGGCTGTGCACCCCATTCAAATATCCCAGTCTTTCAAGTCTAAAATAAGATGTCCATAGGTCAAGTTTAAATGTATTGCGAAATTTTTGGGAATTACTACCACAAAATCAGTCATTTTGATAGAAAAAATCTGAAAAAAAAAGCTAAATCAGGTGGAACTAAAAAGGTTCCAGAAGCAGTAATTTATAGACAAGAGTTTAATGTTTAGGATAGAAGTCTAAAGCTCTCTCTCTCTCTCTCTCTCTCTCTCTCTCTCTCTCTCTCTCTCTCCTCTCTCTCTCTCTCTCTTCTCTCTCTCTCTCTCTCTCTCTCTCTCTCTCTCTCTCTCTCTCTCTCTCTTCTCTTGTGTGTGTGGTGTGTGTTGTGTGTGTGTGTGGGTGTGTGTGTGTGTGTGTGTGTGTTCTGATTGATAATGATATTCTCTGTTAAGTGACTCATGCACAATGGACTACAAGTATTTGTGGGTTTTAATTTATCAAGATTTTTGGGAGAGAGATTCAGGAAGTTTTCCAGTTGAGTGAATGATTGTCATAAAAGTTTTTGCATGTTTTTGTAGGTGTGGATGTACTTACAGTACCTGCCAAGCTGTGTGTTAGAGGTTCATTTCTTGTTTACTGTTGTTTAATGTACTCTTATTCATGTTAAGTAAGGCATAACATTTAAATTTATATGTGATCCCAAAATATTGATCTGATAATGATAATAATAAAAATTGTCTCAATGTATTACAAAATCATTATTAAAAATGTAATAAAAATTACAAATATTCATTGTTAGTTCATGGTAGCTCATGTCCATTGCATAAAATTAACAAATACAACTTTTTGTTTTTAATAATGATTTAGTAAATGTTCAAATGAACATGGATTAATAAATGCTTTAAAAGTATTTTTCATTATTACTTCATATAACCGGTGTTAACAAATGTAATTTTGTCATTATTATTATAACCAATACATTATTATTTTATATTCACACCTTATTTTCCTTTAATCAGAATCAAATTTCAGAGAGCTGTGTAATAAAAAATAAAACATACAAACGTATTATGATAGTGTGAAGATGCACATCATCATTGGAATCATGCAAATTGGGTGTACTTGGAACAGAATTATGAGCTTTGTTATCTGCGGTGCTGTATGGGTTCTGCTGTCTGATATCTTATCAGTTCATGCCTGACAGAAGATGGCGTCACTTTGGATCTGAATATTCAAATTCTGCACCAGTATGAGGTAATGGTGCCGCCATGAGCTCACCTGAGCTCAACCCTGTTAGATAACCAATTACACACCCCACACAGGGAGGATAAACACACTTAATAACACTGTTTGAGCTCGTTCGAGAACATGCATAGGATCTGGAGAGCAAATTGTAGCCTACTTTTCGTATAGTAAGACATGCATCCACCACAGCCAGCTGCATGTGAGTGTTTGTAGAGTGTGTTTTCTTTCTAGCTCTCGCTTCCTTCCTCCCCTCTGTTCATTTTTGATAATACAGCATTACATCACCACTGTACCAGCTGCTAAATGGACAACATGTGAAACACACACACACACACACTGTACAGGAATACCCTGTTCTGGGAAGTTACAGTACAACCCCAGCTCTTCCCACAGTTGATGCGTTTTCTGCAATGCTATGGTTATTAATGTCTGATTAGGAAACACATGGGATCATGATTATTAGGCTTAGCTGGCTACTGACAGTTGCTTGCAGCTGTGGGTTTCACATGTTTGCTCTGCATTATCTAACAGGAACGAAATGTCAAAAGATTATGGTAGAGATTGCACTAGTGATGCAGGACCAGTTTCACAGTTTCTTACTCTAGCTATGACCCAGATGAATACTGGGAAGCTGAGTGTCACTTTGTTGGAGTCGTGACACATTGAGTCATGGTACTGGGGCAAAGTGGGTTCGAGTTTGGCTCACAACACGCCTTGAACATCTTTTCGTCATAATTTCCTATCTACTGCTGTGGCCACGTAGGTAATGCATTCCAGTCCCATTTGTACCTATTCTTATTGCTGTCAAATGTGGTCTAGTGGTTATTGTATTCGAATCAAAGCATTAGCCGTGGTGCTCATGTTGGACAGTGCTGAATCTGTCTGACTTGCAATATTTCCTGATCCAATCTCATTTCTTCTTCTGACTGTCTTTCTGTTATACTGATAAACTGAATGCATTTTAAATACACAATAACCAGTTTTAAATATTTATTATCAATAAATCAACTTTGTTTCAATCCTTCACTTTTGTTGTTGTCATATCTCTATAGAACTCAGGCCTAGTAGTTAGAGCATGATTTGGTGCTAATGTGGACAACTTGAAGTTAAATCTGGTGTGCAACACGTTCGGGTCCCATTTCTTTTCCCTTAATTTCTTATCATCTCTTCACTTTAATGATGTCATGTCTCCACAGAGTTGTGGCCTATAGTTGGTGCATGTGATTTGATACGTGGTGCAAACACGGGCAAGAAGAGGTTGAATCTGGCTCATTTTCTGTCATCTCTTCATTATGTTTGTTGTCATGTGTCTTACAGAACTGTGGTTAGTAGTTAGTACAGGTGCTTTCATACATTGCGCTGTGGTCGATTATAGGCAACTTTTAGCTATACCTGGCTTAGAGTTTTCCTATTCCCACCTCTTCTCCCCATACTTTTCTGTAACCTCACTACTATGCCTAGTAACAAAAATGCTGAATTGATCATAATCTGTGCTTAGAAGTTAGGAAAAGCAGTTGAATGCTTTAGGGAATGTTAATGGATTTGAACAGCAATCCTGCTGGAGATTCCATTTAAGCACTGCATCTATTTACATGAAACTTTTGTAAAAACATGCTACAGTTATCTCAAAGAGCGATCTGATAAGTGTGTGTGTGTGTGTGTGTGTGTGTGTGTGTGTGTGTGTGTGTGTGTGTGTGTGTGTGTGTGTGTGTGTGTGTGTGTGTGTGTGTGTGTGTGTGTGTGTGTGTGTGTGTGTGTGTGTGTGTGTGTGTTGTGTGGTGTGTGTGAAAGCTATAGTGTAATCCAGAGTGCAAACTTAACTGAAGATATGGGTCAGGCTGGAAAATCAAAACAGACAAAGGAAGAGAGTGAAAGAACAGGAAAGAGAGAAAGATGAAGACGTGAAAGACGGGAAATGAAGAGAACGAGGGAGGTGAAAGGACAGCCGAGGGAACAGTGATTAAACAGAAATGGAAACAGAAAGCTGTGTCAGACTCATCTGATAGCTGGATGTTGTTCTACAGTCTGACATTCAGTTAAATATTTTTCTAGCTTCCAGCTTTGTTATTGATTTTCTATATTTGCTGTTGATATGTGTGTGTGGAATGTCTTGGAATGTCTGAGTTTTCTTCAACACCATGTGCAAAAACACCAACTTCCCTTCGCTGCGCTTTCCCATACACATATTGTACGTTCGCACAGACACTCTCACTCTATCTCTCACTCACAATGATATCTGACCAAAAAAAAAGATAAAAAAACATGTCACTTTTTTTAAGTTTGTGGTCTGAAGGTTGAATACACTTCATCAAATTCTTTCCCTTTTTTGATGTGCTGCATTATTTCATAGAGAGGGATCGCATAGCTGTTTATTTGCATTAGTTGTGTTCAACTTCCCTTTTTGTTGTTCTTTTAGTAACTAAAGGGTTGAAAGAGCCCTTTCAGCTATTTCTTTACATTAGTGGAAGAGGCATTTTAATGGAACTGGGCCACTAATATAAAGGTTTCAAGTTCAGTCACTTTGTAGGGCTGATTCAGGGACTGTGCGGCTGCTGAGATCACAGTCCAGCACCGAACAAAGCCACTAAACCAGATTCTGCTCCCAGCGGACTGCCCCTGTTATTGGTGTACTGTAAGTTGTTTTGGGCAGAAAGCATGTGTGTGATTTGTTAATTGTATTGGCTTCAATCATGAGCAGTCTGATGTACCACAGAACCCTGCAGAGAACAGATAATGTAACGAACTCATAATGTGTGGTCTCGCTCCATCTCTGACTCCTTTACTCATTATGCGCTATTAGGTTACTGTTGACTCATTTAATCCTCTGCACCTCATTGCATAACAAATGGTCATTACGCATACAACTAACCGGATGAGATGAAATCAAATACACGTGTACGTTATGATGCAGCATTGTCATAATGCACATGCTGAACTCTTTGAAAAAGCTGCCAGGCCAAACATAGATTTGGAAAATAGGCCACCTGACTGACAGTTTTATTGTCTCTTAGTATAATGTTTTACTCTACCATTTTCTGTTTTCAAAGAGCTGACAGTTGGGCATCTCTTTTGCGTGTTTATGTATGTGTGTGCTCTTTTGCATTGCTGTAAAGTCATTAAAGCACAGTGAGCTTTAGAAGCAGATGCAGGATGTGTTTGAATTCTATAGGAAGGCATCCACACACCCCTTTGCATACAAAAACCGTATTGTGATAATGACTTTGACATTTTCCTTTAAAGCTCCACTATATTGTTTTTACAGTAAAAAAAAAAAAAAAAAAAAAATATTATATATATATATATATATTATAATTCGACTTTTATGGTTGCAGATTAAAAGAATCACAGGTGATAAACAAAATGTGCAAATGCACATGAAGGTGAAGTAAATACGAGAGAAATAGTTGGTATTTGTGGTTTATGAATAATTTCCATAGACATAGACAAAACACAATGTGCTTAAACTAGCAACACGCAAACAATTAAAATCTTTCGTGTCTTTATTGAACACATCCCCATGAACATTCACAGTGACAACCGCATTAGTGAGTGTCTAAATATCCTGTTCACACAATAGCGTTTTGAATACTGTCTGTATTAACTTGCAACGGGATCTAACAACTGTAGCCATAGTGACTAAAGTAACAAAGATGGCGACGTAATAAAACTGTAAACTATAATGTTTGAAATGACAGAAGTCGAGGCGCAAGTTCGTCCATCAAATGAACTGACAGGATTTTTAATACCTGAATGAGAGTGGACCATTTGAGTCCCATACAACTCATGAAAGCATCTCTGGTGAAAGACAGTGACTCTAAAAGTCTAGATAGAACCTTCAAATGACATGCAGATTATATCTATGTTTTTGGTAAGTTACCGAAACGAAACCACATTCAGAAGAGTGTCACTATTTATTCAGAGAAATGGTGCTGACTGTGTATGGATTTAAATACATCAATCTTTATTTCCAAGCATTTACTGTATACTGTGGCTCCGGGCAAGATGATGCATTGCCAACCTTTTTAATATAATATAGTACAATTAAGTTATAGGGTTTGTATTTATTGTAATATTTAATGTGTATTCTAGTCAATTTCTGCTAATAATTCTAGATATATGCTCATGTTGAATATATTTCCTGCATGATTATGTACATAAAGAAATCTATTTTGTGCTACTGTAAAAATATTTTAGCAATTTAGTTATTTCAACTTATTTTTTGTGTAGAGATAACTAGATTGTCCAGACAACAAGAAATTTTAAGTTTTTCTTGTCCACAACTTATCGAAATAAGTTAGTTAAACTAAAAAAAACCCATGCAAAAAGATAACTCAAAATAATGAGTTAAGTTTTTTACAGTGTGGTCAGTTACTGTGTCGGCAGTGTGAAGTATAGACAACACCCATCATAACGATTTCTATATTGCTTATCCTGCCTGGACCTTGGCAGCTTATCCTGCCTAAAAGACCATAAACATTAAAGATAATGTTCCAGATATCAATTAATGTACATACATATAGCTTAAAAACTATTAATGTGAGACTGATATGTAAATCGGGTGATTTTAGGTCAAGGTTTTGGCTAAAAGTCAACGCTGCCCTCTGTTGAAATTGTAATATGGCCGCTCGAACACTTCCGGTGGCTTCACCGTCTGATGGCAGTTTAGAACGCAATGAGCAATCCAGTCATTTATATAGATCAGTGGTGTATTCAATCCAATTCAGGAGGATTTAAAATAGTGCGGATCATGTGAAAAGACCTCAGATTTAACCCTGTTTCAATCAATTTGTGAGGACTTTTCACAAATATGTCTACAATAATCGAGTGTGTCTGCATGTTTAGTTAGGTTTTGTATTTGTTCAGTGCTCGTATGTGTTAGATCATGAGGTATGTTCCGTAACTTCATTCTCTCTCAGGAATGTCCTCTACAGGAAAAACTGGAAACATTGTGTCCCAGCCCACAGCTCAGGAAGTGTGTTTTCTGACCCGGTGTGAGTGCATGTGCTGATAGTCTCTGGAAGAGAGCTTTCGAAGACTAACTCAAATTCTCAGCAGGTTTGAGATGTGGTTGCTATGGGAACAGCAGAGCCTGATTGTCCTGTATGACCACTGGGAAGGTACCTGTCAATCACAGTGCTTGTGAGGACAACCGGGTCTAATGAAAACACATGTTTAACTCAAGGAGAGATACAAATATGCAGGTGTTGGTGTGTGTAGGTGGTCACATCTTCTTGTCTTAATGCAATGCTCTTTGGAGGTTACATTATGACACTGTTTCTAATTTTGTTTAGGGGCAGTATACACAACACCATTTTCAACTAAAAACGTATAACTTTTTTATGCATTCTGGCCATTCATTTAAACAACAGGGTTTTGGGGGCCTGAAAACGCGAACTTTTGGAAACGTGTTTCAAAGTGCACGTATTTGAAAACAATGCTGTTATCGACTCAGAGTAAACGGCAAAAATGCTTCATGTTCAGTAATATCGCCAACTGGCCTGGCATGCATAATACAGCCACCTTAGTTGTTTTCACAGATCCGTGTGAACAGGATCGTTTTGAGGAAATGTCTACAAAGTAAAAGTCTTCACAACGTTTGTATTTAGTGCATTGTTGTCGTGTAAACGTACCTTTACTCAGCAAAAGATATTCAACAGCAAACATCTGCACTGGTCTTTTATCAGCGTCTAACAAATTAAATGAATTTCTGTTTGACTTCTGTGACTGAAAAACACAACCTGTGGTGATGGACTTGTTTTCAATGAAGTTAAAGTAAAGCTTTGTACATCAATAAAGCAGAAGTATATTACACACATTTTCTTTCTTTCTTTTTTTTTTACTATTAGTCACTCTAAAAATTACAATAAAATTATTTGTAATAAAATTTAATATATTTAAATGATAAACATGAACACTGGGTATCCAAGGAAGATGAGGAAGATCAAGAATAACAACCGGGTTTATTTAAATAACTCTAACAAGCAAGAAAGCGTGTAAACATAAACATCAACAATACTGGACAAACACTGGTTGAACAGGAAGAGCTTATATACACAATGGTGATAATTAAACACAGCTGAACCAAACTAACTAATAATGATGTGTGACCATGGAGACAGAAGACAGGCCAGAACTCAACCAAGGGAATACATGTGACAAATTAAAACAAACTGAAAGTCCATTTAAAAAAGAAAAACTAACTGAACATAACTGTGACAATCATATTATAAAGTTTATATGTAAATAAATATTAAAAAATCCTTTTGTCATATTTTTGTCAAATATTCGTGTTTAATGAATTCATTTTACCTATGTGATGATAATTAGTCATGCACCATAGTAATAATTTTCAAATAACATATTATCATTTATTATTACATTTAATATTTTTTGTATTTAAATTGTTAAATAATTATTTTATGATAATAATAATAATTAGCAGCCCTAGTTGATTTACATGTGCAATGTAATTAATCTTGAACCAAAATCATCTGCCATGTAGCTACACTTAATACGAGGTTCTGGCTTGAAACTCTAGATGGTGCAGGCTAATAGGTCCTTTTGCTCAACTGTTCATAATCACATGGTTATCTATTGGGCGCAGCTGATTGGTTCCTGCTGTATCAGTAGCCAATGACCTCGCTGCTCAACCTTCAAATACTTGGGTAGCATTTGCCTTATCAGTGCAGCGTTCTTCAGAAACCCTCCACCTTCAACAGCTCCACCTGTATAGATCTGCTATGGGTAATTCATGTACACTATATTGTACAGCAGCAGCATGTCTTACTTGCTCACAGCAGCGTGTCGTTTATGGATTGGCAGTAGCAAGTCTTGTACTTGCTCTGCAGCAGCAATAACCGACAGCAGCAGCAGCAATAGCAATAAAAGCAGCAGCCTAGCGGATCTATTCCGCCAAGACCAAAACATACAACATTGTCATACCCATTACCATGCCAGACACTCCGAGAGTTGTCACGACAGAATTTTTTTCTCGTTTAATACCTTTGTGTTTGCCATTTTTTAGTACGGCCTGACCTTACAGGTGGTTGACACTTGTGGAACAATCTTCTCCTGAGGGAAGGAGTAGTAAACACATTAATCTAGAATCACACACATAGTAGCCACCAGCGCAGTCTCATCCCAAGAAGTCATATACTGACGTCTTGGGACGTCTTTTGACCATACGTCAATATCCGCCTTTTTAGGGTACCCTTAAACGTCGGTTAGATGACGTTATCGGATCCTAACTCTACCCCAGACCTAAACCTACCCCTAAACCTACCCCGTCACCTACTGACGTTAAAGGTAAAGCGTCAGTTGTATGACGTCCCAGGATCGTCATTTACCGACGTTTAAGGGTACCCTAAAAAGGCGGATATTGACGTATGGTCAAAAGACGTCCCAAGACGTCAATATATGACTTCTTGGGATGAGACTGTGTTACAGCCACAAGGACTGATTTGGATGTTAGTTCAAGCACACGCTCTCGCTCTCTCACAGCTGCCTTCCTTCACATCTTATATCTTTAACAAGCAGACACTCACACACTGAGGGAAAGTGAAAGACATCTCTACCAGATCAAACTACTGTTGAATTCTCATTACACATCGCCACTGGGCTTGATGGAAACTGGTTGCCTTGAATGAAGTTTAATAATCTGCTGTTATACGGGTTTTTAGCAGGATAATGTGAGACCTTTTCTCTTCTACTTGTATCTTTTTCTTTCATGTCTGTGTTTAGCATTTTTGAAATCTGTTTTTGAAAGTGATCATCATCTGAGAGAAGGTGTGTTTATGTATAGTGTAACCAGATGTCCTACTGCAGTTTTCCTGGGTAGCATCACAGTTTTTGTCTGTGTGTTCTATAGCCTGCAAAGTATAATAAACAAAATCTTGTTCACCTTTATGTGTAGTTCACATGTCAAGCATTGACAGCTGAGTACTGCAGTGTGACATGCATTTTTGAGTAATACGAAGGTTTTAGGCCTCATATTACTTCTTGAAGACTACATGGAATGTTTGTATTATGATTGTACAAAATATTATATATTACAATATGTAAAAAATAACTATTTTAAAAATATGCAAAGAAAATTGTCACACTACGGGAATATTAACTGTAAATTACCTACATAAAAGTGAACGGTGATTAAAATGGGAATTCTGAATTGTGACTAATCATAGGACTTTTTTAGGACAATTTATAAATTTAAACCTACAGTATAATCTTAAACGTATGATGGAAAAATTATTTCTGACTGAAGACTTTGCTCAGACTGTGTCGTGTAGGGGGATCAGTGTGTAATAGTGAGATCAGAGCGAAGCACTTATCATAATCTGTATCTAGATCTACAGTATGTGTACCTATCTTGACACTGATTAAATGAAGCAGTCAGTCAGGCTTCGTTTTCACCATGTGAACACCAGCGTTCCCCTGAAGGGAAGTAAGGAACAGTGAGAAGATTTAAGAGCTTTGTATACTGATAGCACAAGGAGGTGGAGTTTTGATGACTTTATGAATGGGCTGTTAGGATATCAGAAAACTTACATTATGACAGTGGCATGTGTTCTGTGGTATAATCTACCTCTCGATCACGCTTTGAGAGTCTCGCAGTCTACAACCACACTTGGATAACATGCTGGAATTTGTGCATGTGGGTTTATTCTTGGCTGTTAGCTATCTCAATAAATAAATAAATACATTCACAGATTAACTTATTCTGATGTTATTTCAATATCATTTTACAAGTAAAAAATATGTATGTGCATTATAGTCTGGATATTTTTTTTTTCTTGGAATAAATAAATGTTATTGGACGTTTAAAAGAAGAATTTCAAATTATTTTATTGTACGTTCGGTCAATGGCCTTTTCCTAGGTAAGATGTTATTGAAGGACTTTTGTCATAACAAGGTAGACACTTTTCTGTATAGCACAACATGTAAAAATAAAAAATCTCTCATTGTCCCTCTGTCTCACAGACTCTCCACCCGAGAGAACAGGGCGGAGACGTAGCATGCCAGGCTCCGCCCCTGACAAAGCCCCGCCCACAATGGAGCCCACTGCCACTGCTGCTACACCCTTCAGAGTTACAGTGAGTATTATATGTGTTTGTCATATGTAAGAGTGTGATTAAATGCAGTCTGGACTCCAGATGTGCACTACATACTGTGCTCAGATGTATTTTATCTTTATTGCTACTACTCTTCTGATCTTTTTAGTATTTAAACTTTAGCCATTCTAATAAATGTTAGGTTTAAAGCCATTTTGTCAAATGCTAATTTCCTACTTCAGGATATAAATTTGTGAATGTTTTTTTTTTTATAAATTAGAAAGCAAAACTCTAGTGCACATTCAACCAAAGTCATGTTCAGCCAAAACGTTAACCAAAATCAAGATCTGGACCAAAACCAGAGGCTTAGACTAAATATAGTCACCCTAGTATTAAGTTGAGGTCTAGATCAAGGCTATAGTTATAGGCTATATTATATATTAGGATAGTACACAGAATTACAGACACAATAAAAGTCAATTTAAAGCGGATGTTTTATTGATGGGCATCAGAAGATTTAACAGCGTTTGAATGATTACTGTAATTGTTATGAAACTAATGATATATTTAAAAAAAACATGTCATGATTGAAAGGCAGTCTGTTAGCAATTGGTTTAAATTGAGGCTCACATTATGTGCCGGTTGCTGGAAGTGAATCATTAGCAATCAACAGCAGGTGGTATTCAGTAGTTTTCACCCTCTGTATGAAATTGAGTCCTGCAAAGCGTCCACATGGGCTTATGTGTGTTTGCTGCTTTATCATTGACTGAAAGCAGATGTAATTACATTTAAATGAGATCTCTGAGTTGACTCAAGGGCCACTTGACCTCTGAGCTTCTGCAGATTCAGGCCTAATTATTCGTCTAGCTTAGTGCGTAGTTTGCAGATATGTCCTGCGAAGTTAAAACATCTCCATCATAATTCGTCCCGATGCTGTACATGTACAATAGAAGATACCACATGTTAGGTCAATCTACACTACACAAGCAATTAGGGAAGTCATTGCAATCCCCCTGCACCCCCCGCTGGTAGGCGTTGGTACTGTACCCTTTGAAATCAAGAACTTGTGAGATTTTTCTCCCCTCTTCTCTATGTCCTATTCATTTCTGTCCTTCCTTCCTTTTATCCTCTGTTCTGAGCTCTTTTTCACTGTGCGTGACTACTGTAACACCATCAATAGGTCTAGTTTTGACCATGATACATTGACCTTGAACATTCTCATATGAGAAAAATATTGATATAAATATAGTACAGTCCATCTTAAGAAACAAGGATGAATAGTTTTGTCTTGAATGCTTTTAAATGTTTATTTGGTAGTATAAACCCATGATGTGAACTAATTGTGTGGTAAATAAGATGGAGTGTGGGAAAAGTGCAAGCATGCCGGGATGAATTTCTGGAGGTTAAAAAAAAAAAATTATCGATAAGATCAGTAGCATTAGGTTTGTTGTTTTTTTAACTTGTATTAGTTTCAGTAAGTGTCTGACACACACAGCTGACTGAACTGACATAAATTGGCATTAAAATATTGAAGTGATATTAGCTATTATTTTATTTCTAATTTATTAAACATAGTTAATGTATTAACAAACTTGAAGCAATACATTTGTTACTGTTAATCTTTGTTAATGTTAGTTAATAAAAAATACAGCTGTTCATTGTTTGTTCATGTTAGTTCACAGTGCATTAACTAATGTTAACAAGATTTTAGTTAGTAGTAAATGTTGAAATTAACAAAGATGCTATATACGTGCAGTTCATTATTAGTTAATGTTATGTAAATAATGTTAACTAATAAACCTTATTGTAAAGTGTTATCAAAAATGGCTTTAGTTAAATGTATTTCAGGTTTTCCTTTGATTTTCTCCTGGCAGGTATTTGACGTAGGCTTTACTTAAGTTATTTTGCTTGCACCTAACCCAGATATGAAAAGGTGAAATGTGTTTTGTTATTTGTTTAGCCAAATCATGTGGTTCAACATAGACTTAAGGATGGTGATGGGATCCTGCAAAAATGTGTGCCCAAGGGTCTCATGGAATGATGATTCTGCCCTGGATAATGACTGTCAACATCCATGACCTGTTTGACACACCTGCTCGATAGTTGCTTATTAACACGGCTTGACATTACACGCCATGAATGAATTATTTACTAGGGCTGCAAACAACTGTATTGATAACTGATTCAATTATTTGTTTATTTATTCAGATCTTCCACAACTGTGCACAATGCTATGCATTGTGTAATTAAAAATATTGTTAAGGATCCTTCATACCAAGAAAAATAACTATAACTATATTGTCGTACACCTGAATGACAATAACATTCAGTTTATTATAAGGTGTTTTTCTTCAGAGACCTACTAAATGGTGTCCTTTATCTTAGTAATTTAGAGCTGATATTAAAGAACTGAAATCATTTATGTCATGAAATATTTGTCAAACTGATTATCAGTTCACCCTTGACTGCATTCAAAGTGCATTGCTCGCTGAGACAACCTGGCAACATGAAATTATAAACTTATGAATTGGTTGCAGCCCTACAATTTACCTTCTTTCACCTTTCTAAGCTAACATACAAAATTCCAAGATATTTGTACAAGTCATATAATATTTGAACAGGGGAGCTTGTTTATTATTCAGATGTCTTCTTGTACTTGTCTCTCTCAGTCCTCTTCTGGTTTGATTTGCTTTCTTTTGGTGCTATCAAACTGTAGGCTGCAATACTCTGACTGATTGCTCTGTGATTAAGAGATGTCTGTGTGTAATAATTTGCATATATTGTGAATAGTAATCAGTAGGGTGCCTTTAATTATGTAGAATATGCAGATGTGTTAATTGGTAGGGGGGAACGGCCTGCTTTCTGTTTGTTTACTAACACTTTCTTGTCAGAAACTTCTCATTTTTTACTGTCTCACCTCTCTTGAAACTCTTTCCGCACCTTTTTTATTCTCTCTCTTTCTCCATTGCCTTTCTCACTCTCTTCTTCTCACATTCACGGCTTTTCTTTCTACTATCCTCACAGCGAGGATGAGGATAGTACTTTGTCCTTGACTCTCATTCTTGGTCCTTCTCGCTCTTATTCTTTCTTTTTCACTCTTTCTCACTTTATGCCTCCCTTTCCTTTCCATGCCCTTGATGCCAACATGCTGTCTCCATGGCAACTGGTGCCTAAAGGAAAGTGAGTCTTGAGCCACAAAAAAAATGTGACAGGTGCTTTCACAGAAAATGGGTGTATAATGTGGGAGAATTAACGAGTGAGTGAATGTATGAAATGCTGGTGAAAGATCAATTTGAAATTAGGTTTTTTTTTCTGCCTGTAATTTATTATAATGTCTCTCTCTTATTCTGTCATTTCCTCTTTAGGGATTTTTGAGTCGCAGGTTAAAGGGCTCAATAAAGCGGACTAAGAGTCAGCCTAAACTGGACAGGAACAGCAGTTTTAGACACATCCTGCCAGGCTTCAGACCAGTGGACAACGACAGGTAAACAACATAAATGTTTCTTTCTCATTCCAATCTTTTTTAAAGCAGAAGTATGTGTGTGATTTCTATGCCACTAGAATCACCAAACCACACTTGCTCATTCATTCAGACATTTACTCTAAGTTTATAGAGGATCTGTGTTTTTGGATACTTTTAAGCCAGTGGTTAGCAACCTTTTTTGACTCCAATCCTTTTTTGACTTTTGACTGAAATTGTCCTAAACAATATTCAAGGGCCCCGGAGGCTAAGATATTTCTGATGACAAAGCTGGTGGTTCAAATATTTTTTTATTTACAGAAACTAGGAATATTAAATAAATAATTATAAATAATGAAATTAAATATATTCCATACAGTAATATCAGTTTTAACAGCAATATATTTTTCAGGATTAAAGTCTTACAGGTTTGATACATACATTTTTCTCTGTTTTAGATTAGTTATAACTTGTTTAGTTTTATCTTATTGTAATCATTGTAAACCATTTTGCGGCTGTGAAGTGTGTGATTTGGAAGTGTGTTGAGGCCCTCTAGTGGGTTCTGGCCCCCTGGGTGAAATCTACTGTTTAGAACTATAGCTAAAATTATCACACAAAAAACAAGGCACACATCAGCTTTTTATCTTTATCTTTTTACAGTTTTTATCTTCCAGTCACTGACTTGACTGGAGATGAGTTGTTATAGTCATCGTCATTCCCCCTAATGTTATTGGACACAATAAAAAGGCAGTTGTTTTCTGACCGATTTTAAAGCTTTACTGGATGTGAGATGTACTATTTGAGCTGCTTTATATGGCGGAAGAGTCTCAGCATGGATGCTTTTGCATGTGTTTGCATTCTGTGTGCTAATTCTTATGTTATAACACATATGTAAATGTGAGATTTTGCATTTCCTCCATGTCCGTGCTGCATAATTTGCTGCACAGTGAACAATGACGTGTGAAGAGAGTGTGTGTGGTCTGAAAGTTTGTGTGTGTCTGTTTGGCAGACTGGTTATTGAGGTCACTTTTGACATGCCTCTCTTGTCAGTGAAAACCGACAGAGCTTTGCTGTCCAATCTGTCATCTGCCTCTTTCTCGGAGATGCTCCTTCATGCATCTTCTCATTCCCTTATCCCATAAATATCCCTCACTTTAAACAGACTGCAGCTGTGCCCTGCTCTTGAGCTTTTGCTCATTTCTATGCAAATTTTGGCTCTGAAAGTTTCGCTGTACTTTATTTTACCGTAAATTTGATCCACTTACCACCATTATGCACACAATTTGCAGAACAATAACAGTTTTGGTAATGGTACCAGAAATAGACTGAAATGAGAAGTTCCAGGTTTAGCTGTTTATTCCTCTTTTATTTTCTTGTTTAAATCTTTAAAGTGCACATTGACTGAGGTATTGTGAGGTTGGAGTCTGCTATAAGTCTAAATGTAAATCAAAGTGAAGTCAGGCTTCCAGGCAGGGCAAAAATACATTGATTGAATGTTCAGTGTCCAATAAACAGTTACATTGTTTTTTCCCCCCAAGGGAAACATGACATCATGACTTTTGCGTAAACATACACGCCACTTTCAAGTCAAGTGGCGTGTTATCTATACGCATTTTGAGCTATCCGCGTGTATGGGTGTATGTCTACGCCGTTAAATGTCCGAGTTATTCCGCGTGTATGTACACGCCGTTAAATGTCCGAGTGAAACGAAGAAAACCTAGATCTACATCTGGCGAGCGATATTTTTTTGTCCTAGGATTGTAGGGGAACACTTATTAATGGTATTAACCCCAGTGATGGGTAGGTTTAGGGACGTGTTGGGGTAGGTCATATATATTTATATATACAGTAATGTAACGTTAAGTCAACGCGTTCATAAACACGCTGAAAAGCATTGTGCGTGTTGATAGCGTGCCAAAAATGGAAATACGAATTGGCGTGTTATACAGTACATACGCTATTTCATGAGATCAGTCTGAAACAGCAGTCTTTCCGGGTGGCACCCAAAATGAAGAGTTTGGAGCCTCTTGCCCAGTGACCATTTTTCTTTCCTCCTATTTAACTTTAGTATTTGTGCTTTTAAATCCAATGGATTCCACATAACTTACAGTCATTCTGTATGACTGGGGATGATGTTGGGGAAGCAGGCTTCCATTTAGTTTTAAAGTAGTCACTATGGATTTAAGAACATGCTTAACCAGTTCTAACCAGGTTGACCTCAGCCCAACCAGCCATATGATCAACCAGATTGAACTAGCTCAAAATCTAGCAGGATTTTCTAGCAGGGATCAGGATTTTTGTTGTTGTTGTGGTTGTTTATTTTGAAGAAATTAATGAATGTATGTATTTACTGTATTGTTCTATTATAGTTAGTTGGTAATTTTGTTTGTTATTTTGTTTATTTTATTTTTAGTTCATTCATTTTTTATGGACCTCAGGCAGTCCAACCCCAGTTTGTACTTTATCTGCGCTCGGCGTTGATTCTCTCGTTAATCTGGGCATTAGCTTGCAGTGTTTCCCCAGTTTAGCTTTAGCCATTAGCCTAGACCCTAAGGGTTCCCATTCAGTCACAGCCCTCGTTTTATCTTATATCAGCAGCATTAACATCAGCCACTGCTCTAAAGCCATGGCCTGAGCTGCTCATCCATTCTTTACACAAATGAGATTATATGTGCGGATGCTGCTAATCCCAAAAGCATCTCATTTGATTGGATTAAGTGTAGTAATTGTCTGTGCTGTCAGCATTGCTTGGCCGGAGCAGACTATGGATGGCTGTGCTTATACAGATAGGGGATGAGTACTCTACACTTCTGTGGGGCCAAATGGATTTTTGTTGAATTTCTCTGCCCAATGCCCTGGCTGATGTGAGTGCAGCTTTTTCGATCTGTGCTTGAGTGTTTGTGCATGTATCTCTCTGTCTGTTGTGGATTATTACATTCATTTGGCTGAAAACTAGCCTGTGTTTACCAGACAGTCTGATTGTGGCTTCTATTAGAAAGAGTCAAGAACTCTTAATAGAAAACAACTCTGCTGTTGAAAGCACTTAAATCATGGGATATACATACAAAGGCAGATACGTATAAAATGACATTTATCATATGCAGTATCAATATATAATACATTCACTCGTTTCTCTGTTGCATTGTTTTTTTTTTATAGAAACCCTATATGTTGATGAGGTTTTGTTTTATTAATTTCAGAATTTCACCATTTTTCATTCTCTCTCTCTCTCTCTCTCTCTCTCTCTCTCTCTCTCTCTCTCTCTCTCTCTCTCTCTCTCTCTCTCTCTCTCTCTCTCTCTCTCTCTCTCTCTCTCTCTCTCTCTATAATATAACATTATAATATAATGTTCACCCATAATTCATTGAAACGTTTAGTTTGTCCTCTTGGCACAGATGGCACTTAGAGACTTAGGAAACATGATACCAGCCACAAGTTGAGCCATTTACCAATAAACCAGGCTGTTCGGTTCTGGTGGGTGGACAATAGGATTGTTGTGTAAACTGGATTTCAAGTTAAATTTTTTTGGGAGTATCTAATGAATGCTGATTGTTTTTAAAGGGACCATCAATCTGCTCTAATTTTAGCCCACATTCATACAACAACAGAATACAGTTGTCAGTCCATTTGAGTCCTTAATATGGTAACGTTCACACACAGTACTGTACTAGGGCTGTCACTTTTGTGAAAAAATCCTGTTCGATTTTTGAGACATAAGTGTTCATTGAATCGATTGTAAAATCGATTTTCCGTGTCTAAAGACGTTTCCATTTTCAACACCAAATATAGGCAAATCCACGGACAACTAACAGGCGTTAGGACGAACGTAAAGAGGGCGCTTGAGACGCGCACAAGTCAGCAATATTCCTGATGCTTTATTGGCGTGAAGTTTCGTGCACAATGACAAACAGGAGTGCTACATTCAGGGATTGAAATTAACACCCTCAACTCGCCAAATACGGGTAAAAATGAACTATGGAGGCTAACGCTGTCGAATCAAGAGGCGTGCGTCTATGTTTACTCACTTTCTTTGCTGTGGAAGTTCGTGTAAGCCAAATCTGTGTGGATTTAGCGCAAATACGCAACTCGTGAGTCCTCGTGATATATTAAATACAGCGTATTGCGCAGAATCTGCGCATTTCTGGCTTACTTGAACACACACGTCACTAAGCAACGGCTCTGGCAACAAATAACGGAGCGCTTGTTCACTTGCATTGAAGTAATAGCGAATATTAAAAAGCATTTGGTTAACAGAAAAGACATTATTATTTTCCAACATCCTGCATGTTCTATTGATCTGTCCACCTAAAACACTTATTTTTTGGGTAAAAAAAAAAAAAAAGTCCGTTAAAATCGATTCCCTATTTTCGTTTCGATACTTGTTGTTGGTTGGTCCAATCGATTGTGCAATCGATTTTCGAACGTAAAGTGACAGCCCTATACTGTACTGTTATTTACTAGCCTGGTAATACCAAACTCTGCTACTTCGCTTTGCTTCATATACAGAGTCTGGCATGGCATCATTGAAAAGTTGTGTCGCTTGTCTGAAGTATAAAATCATTGGTTACCCGTAAGCCAATCACATAACGTTTGGTTATGACGGCACAATCGGGGCCTCTATAGGGTTAGAGGGGACACAATCGACTTGCCGGCCTTTGGCCTCCCCAGTTTCTCGCTGACGATCGGCAATATTTGATACATTACACTTTTACCAAAACCTGTCGGGAGTAGGGCCACTACATCACCTCCATTCAAAATGTTTACCAAACACTCTTCTTGTTCGTCCTTCAATTTGGAAATGCCGGGAATATTCTCCACAACAGAGCGAATTGCATCCCTTTCCCTTGTCTCCATATCCGCGGTCGTTTTCGATTTCCCTAATCTCAAACTCGGCGCTTAGCGTCTACGTCACGACTCTGAGCCCGTCCTCTGTTCGTTGATTGGCCGGCTGTTTTCAGGCCGGAGGAAAACTGAGAGACATGTCGATGTCTACACAGACTAAGTACAGAAGCAAAATGAAATTGAGCGGAAGTACGAAGTCTGACGTAGTCAGGCTAGTTATTTACAGGAGTGACAACCGCATTCTATAACTGAACTCACACCTGTAAAATTTTAGGACTCCCAATCGCATTCTCTGAAAACCTGCGCTGTGTGACCAGAACCGGACTGGACAAATAGTTATCCATCACGTCATATAGTGCGAGAGAGACTCTCTAGGCTGCACAAATGTGTGTCTACTGTGTGTTGCGGATTTCATGTGTGGTTTCGGTAACTTACAATGACGGAGATGTGAGCTGGTTTTAGATCCAGTCACTGTTCTCCACTGGAGCTGCTCGTATCAGTTTTGTGTTGTACGCATGCTCAAATTCTGCTGACGGTTAATGAAGATGTGACAAATGAACTCGCGGCTCGATTGGACTCTTGTCATGTCAGAAGTGTTTTCAGTTTTATGTACGTCGCCATCTTTGATATTACTTTGGTCAAGTGTAGTCTTTTTTGCCATGGCTACTGGTAAGAGAATACAGGCGTGACTCTTGCACATTCATACAGATAGTATTCGAGACGGAACTGTAAGTTGCTGTGTGAACGGGACATTTCGAGACACCTGTGAATGTGGTTGTCATTCCCCAAAACTGACAGTGTGGTAACCTTATTTTTTATTTATTGCACCAGAACAGTTAGTTTAATATGACAATTTTCTACCCATCTGTCCATGTAATGATTGACTATTGACCTCCAGAATGCTGAATATCAAATAGGCAATGATATGTAATTGTAGGCGGTCATATGTGAATGTGCTTATGGTTATTATGTCACAACCATGATTTCTTTCTTTTTTTATGTATGTATGTTATGTATGTATTTGAAGTTTAGTTTTCAGAAATGATTTGTGGATGATGGACAAGGTAAGAAACTCTGTGTTGTAGAAGTTATAGGTATATATCTGCATGCCATGTAGTACACAACACTACTTGAATATTATTTGTATTTTATTTCCATGATATGATCACAAGCCAAAACTAGATAACTTAACTACAGAAATGTATTTTGTTGGAGGAAATTATTGTGCATGTGCATGGTGAGAAGCAAATACTTAAATGACAGTGAGCGTCAAAAAAGACATGGACAGAATTGGAGCAAAAAAAAAAGTCTCCTTAAACACACAATTTCACAGACACACAAGTCTTGTCATAGACACAAACAGACTTAAAATAAACTTCCTAGACTGACACCGATTTTTATTTGATGCTCTCAGATGATGCTCATAGATTCTAATGACTTTACAGGGTCAGATCTAAATTAAAAGCATTTGAACATTTGTGTCAATTTTACCTCCGCTCGTTTTATTTTTCTCTCACATATCCTCGTTTCACTCCCTCCTGACCAGGAAAGAGGTGACGTTGTCAAGGAAACTGTCATATCGGGGGAAAATCTCAGTATTGCTTTATTACTCTGTAAATTTCATTTGGGTAAAAAAAAGGAACTAATTCCTAAGGAAAGACTGAAGTATGAAGATGGAACTAGAGCCACTTTTAATCAAACTGTCAAGCTCAATATGTATGTTTTGTGAGGAGTGATTTTAATAAGGCATCAAAAACGGCCGTTGAGTCTGCTTGGACAACAAAGTCGGCTGTCTTTATTGAATGTGCAAGCAATAAACCTGCTTTAAAATATGGAAGATGTTTTCGAAACTGAAATGTCTCCTGTTCTCGCTCAGGAATAATGCATAGATGAATTTAAATTAATTATGTTCTGTAAGTTATGTTCTCTAAACAAGTGCTCGAATGGCTTCAGTAAAGATTTCTTATAATTAATAATTATCAATTATTATTTATAAATTCACAGTATTCATAAAACAGTAGGCCTAAAGTTCTGGCCTAAAGGAAAGGCCTCGGATTCTGAAGTGCACATTCGATAGACACTTTACTATCCCATGAGGCCACAGGAGAGGATTTATGAATGAGTGAAGCGACGCAACTGATGCTGGCAGGTCATGTGACAATGACAACATGAAAAATGTACCATGTCTTGATTGCATTATTACAACACGCATTCATAATATACATACTTAATGATCACAAAGTAATCATTTGCAGAACCTACTTTTTCTGACACAGCCACTGTCTTTGTATGAGTCATGAAATCATTTACAACCTTTATCAACCAAATTGTTCAATTTGTCAAACTCCGATTCATTAAGGAACAAAACACAAATGATAATTTTTATTTATTGGATTTAAGTGTATCTTTTTCAAATGATAAATTATGGTTAGATCTATGCATTTTAAATGTAGTTTATATTATATTTTTTTAAAGTATGCATTGTAATTTTGTATACTTCTGTGTTTATTATAGCCTACACCACCATTCAAAAGTTTTTGGTCAGTAAGATTTTTTTTTAAGAAATTAATACTCCGATAGGATGCAGTAAATTGATCAAAAGACACTAAATCATCATATTAGAATGATTTCTGAATGATCATGTGACACTGAAGACTGGAGTAATGATGCTGAAAATACAGCTTTACAATCACAAGAATAAATTATATTTTAAACAAAATTATGTACTAAAATAGTAAGCAGTCATTTTATTTTTGTTTTAATAGTTCACAATATTTTTACTGTAGCCTATTTTTAATCAAATAAATGTTGCCTTGGTGAGCATACGTCACTTTCAGACCGTATTAAATTACCTTTAAATGTTAAGTGTGTATGTATATTATTTTTTTCGTCTTCATTCTCCAAACTGTTAGCCAAGAGTTGGAAAACTTTGTTGTTTGTTAGACCTGCTGTGGACAGACTGTTTGCATGCTGATTTCTGAGCTTAAGTCTGGAAGAACGGTTGACAAAGCCAGGGCTGCTAATGAAATTCGCCTTTTTATTTACAGTAGTATTGGAGAAAATGTTGTTTTGGTTGATTATATGCTGTGTACCCTGTCACAGCCATCTGTGAGTATTGATTTGAGATGAAAGGGAGTGATCTGACTAACAAAGACACGCATATGAGATTCTTATTTTTGTGCATGTCTAGTTTTGTCTGTGGGATGAGAGTGAAACCATTTATACGAGCACACACTGTCACTCATACAAACTCTGACAGAGAGATACAGAGAGCAGAGGAAGTAGGACAGTGGAAAAATATGCAAGGAAAGGGAGGATGAGAGACAAGGAGAGCACAAGAGGGCAGTAGAGAGAGAGAAAGAGTGAATGTGGGGTGAAAGAAAGGGCTGAGAGAGAGAGAGAGAGAGAGAGAGAGAGAGAGAGAGAGAGAGAGAGAGAGAGAGAGAGAGAGAGAGAGAGAGAGAGAGAGAGAGAGAGAGGGGAGAGAGAGAGAGAGATTTTTCTCTGCTCCGCCTTCCCCAGAAAACAAACGGCAGCGGTTGGGCTGCTCAGTGCTGACTGAGTGAGAGAGAGAAGCAGGGAGAGGAAAGCGCTCGCTCGGCACCCGGAAAAGAGAAAAATGGAGCTGTGAGAACTGCCCAACAGATCCCTTCACCTTCAGGGTTATCTCCTGTCCTCCCTCGTTCTCGCCGGTGTGTGACTGCTGCGCTGAATTCACATGATGACTGGTGAGTGATCAGTCTGATCCTGAGTCTTTGGCTCAGACTGTTTTCATGTTGTTCTCACAAATATAATGTGATAGAAGTCTCTCACATACACATGCTGTGATCTGGGACTGTTTTGTTATGTATTTGTTTGTAATTGTTTCTAACAGTGTCTGTGATGATGGGGGATGTTGGTCACATTAGATGTTCTGGGTCACTGGACTCATGTGGTTAAATTCTGATGCCATTTTAGTGTGGAGTCGCTGTGGCCAGCAGCAACACATCTGCATTGGGATTTTTAAATAGCTGCATCTGATTAAATTAAGCTTCAATTTAAAGTTTATTTATGTAATGGAGGGTGTGTCATTCTTGTGGTAATTAAAATGATTAGTTGAGGATGACTCCTGTTCATCACTTGTGATATTTATTTATTTTATTTATTTTTTGACCTGAGGTTATGAACTTCTCTCAACCTGTCAGCTTGTGTGTGTGTCTGTAATTATATTTCAGTTGAACAGCTGCTCTCATTCATAACACTGAGACACATATCACACCTGTTCATCCACAATCTCCCTCCCTCCCTCCCTGGATTTATAGATTTAAAGATCGATTAATGATTAAAGGGAAATGTGAAATTGAATATTATCTGTAGAAAGTTGAGCTGCTTCTACTAGACATGTGCCGGTATTCGGTAATGCGATAAATCGCGGTAATGAATATGCACGATATTGTTATCGCGGGCACTTCAAAATACCGTGAAAAATAATAGATCTGAATTTAGAGTTTTAGAATGCGCATTAGCTTATTTTCCATCAACCGTTAATAAAACCCAACTGCGTATATGCTGTGCAAAACACGTGCGCACTCTGATGTAAACAATCCCCACATAAGCACTGTTCATGCGGCGCAGTGCGCGCTCTAGTCTAATGTAAACAATCCTCGCATGGAGAAGCAGCATGGCGGAAAGAGGAACGCTGCCGACGATTTATCTCCTTTCTAAAAGCAGAACTGCCAACTATGAAGGTAAAAGAGTAGCTAAACTCGAAAACACATAGATGTGAAATTGAGAACTTCATAGCATTCAGCTTGAGACTCACGCAATCAACACTTTTCACAGGCTCTCACGCAGAGAAAAATCGCGGAGCAAAGAGGACACACACCGACAGACTAGAGAGAGCAGGTTACTTTTATATGAAACAAATTCTCAGCTCTCAGGGTCTGTCCATTTTATTACGAAACGCAGACAATAAATACCGTTTTGGCGCTTGTAAATGTGACGTGACAGATCACTGTAGCACCTTAGTTCAAGTGAACCGATCATCTGTTACTTTTTATTTAAAGATATAGTACAACTTCCCGAAAGGTATATATGCCTCATACATAATAGATCAATCAGTGTTTTTCAATCACGGAAAGAGGTCAATAAAACTGCAGGAGAACAATCGTCACAGAACGTTACATTTTACCTCAGGCCATTTAATTACCAGCACGTTAGTTGACTAGAAAAAATAGAGAGGAGAATTTTTCGCTAAATATGTGCACTATATTACATATTTATTATATTTTTACTTATGTCATTAGGCTACATAATTGTTATTATAATGAAAACCACATTATATTTAATTTGTTAATTTTAACCTTTAATAATACCAGTTGATAGGGCTTTCTGTATGTTTACAGAATTATGTGAGATATATTTTTTCTTGAGAAAAATGTACATATAGGCTATCTACTGTAGCCTACCTAATATTTATCCAAATGAGTTAAGATTGAATCAAGATTGAAATCAAATCAAGAATTGAACTGAAATTGTGAAAATTGTGTTAAGCAATAATACAAACAGTAGCCTACCAGTCACTGTACCATGTAAACATTGTAACATGTTGTCACTAAACTTAATGAAATTCGGTTTAGTTACCAAATGTTTTGACAATCACAATTACACCTATTGTGATGCAAATTGTTTTTTTTAGAACCCCCCAATTCATCTGTTTCTCTTATGTAAATAAAATATCGTGATAATACCGTATACCGTGATAAAAGCTCAATCAATTAATCGCAGCATGAAAATTTGATACCGGCACATGCCTAGCTTCTACCTAGTCTGACCCTAAAAATTACTGTCATTGGTGGAGCCTACTAGGGATGCATGACATATCGGCCACCATATCGGTATCGGAAAATTTGACCAATATATTAAAGCCGATAAATAATGGATTATTTCCTTCAGCTGAGACACTTCAGATGTGCACTGTTTGCCATGATGGTTTTTAATTGCTTGAAACATGATTGGAATCACTTAAGTGCAAAAGGTAAATACAGTTAAGTGCAACATTTACAGCACAAGTCTGTCATATAGGCTACAGTATATATAAAATTATAATGAAAACATCTTTAATTGTGTGCTTGGGACATGGATTTAATGGTGAGACTTTTGTACCAGGCTCTCAAAAATGATCGGCCAATAAATCGGTTATCGGCTTTCAAATATAAAGAATTATTGGTTATCGGTATCTGCCATAATTTTCATGTCGGTGCATCTCTAGAGCCTACAGTAGCCGACTGTCCTACGGTCATGGAAAACATGGAAATATCAGGGAATTTGGAATTTCTCATTCAACTCAAGCCCTTTATGTGTACAATGTATACAGCTTATGGCAACATGCATTGCACACAGATGGAAAAAAGTGAGAGTTCCTGTAGTATAGCAAATAATGTGTAATGGAAGATAAATTTATTTATTTTACAAATACTGAGTAGAAAGAAAATAATAGAAGGTGTGAAAAAGAGGGAGGAATGAGAGGAGAGTTTCTCCTCAGTACCAGCTGTTGTTCGACATCTCGTCAGCTGTGCTGGAATGGAAAATTATAGACAGATAACGTTTGATTGGAGGATATAAAAAGACAATGAAAAAAAAAACAGTCTAGTGCGCTAGACTAAAATGTTTTCTAAACTTGCAATACATTCTGCAGATCAAGGCCATCTCTCTTTCCCCCTGCCTCGTTTTCTCTCAGTCGCTCTCTAATTGCACTGTCATGACCAATCTCTCTGGTCTATTGATTCGTTGTGCGCCGCTGATGTGCGTCTACTCCCCTGGTCTCCTGGATCACGAGGAGGGTGGTATAGGGCATCATCTTCTCAGAAGAGGGTCACCTCAGAATGCTCAACCTGACCAGAGCGTCTCAGAGGTGAATGTTTCCGAGAGTCGGATCAGTAAAAGAATATAAACTTCCAACGGGCAGAAATGCTTCATGTTAACTGCTCACATAGAAAGCCAGTTTATTTTGTCTGATCTGTGTAGCATGTAGGACACACTCAGAGTGGAATGGTTCCATATTTGTAAGTGTTATACATCTAGATAAATACAGAGGAATCTTATTGAGACATTTTAGAACTGTTCTTCCTGTCCTACAAGGCAGGAATGAATGCGGCCAGGAATGACAAACAAGTTGAGGGAAAGAAAGAAGATGAGAAATGCCCCCAGTTTAAAATCATCCATGATATTTTTTCTTTCTTTCTGTAAGAAAATCTCCAGCAGGCATTCTTTCCTAAAATGTCTGATAGTTAAAATAATAAATAGTCGTCTTATCAGCTGTCCAGCTGGAGTCTGAGGTGAGTCAGATCCCCATATCATGGCAGCAGCAGATCTTACCAGAAAACTATTCTTATTTCAATGCATTTTTTTGCAGCTTTTTCATAGGTACAGTCCAAGAAACACATTTGCTGATTTATTTGTGATGTGCTGACAGTAACTGGCAGATTGTCACAGTCCCTTCACATTGTGTCTTGTCCCTTTAAGTGGCGACATGAATAAAATATGTTAGTGCTGTGAGTGTAGAGCTTTTCTCTACAGCTGTGCTGCTTCTCCAATGGTTTTTCTGAGACCCAGATATTACAATGGACATCAAGTGGTGACCCAACACTGTGCTGAAGATGTTTATCACTTCTGAAAGAAACATAACATTTATTAATATCACCATAAAATCAATTTGTACATCAATTTTCTAAATTATTAATATTAAACAGACTGAATAGAAAATAGTCAAAGTCTTTATTGTTTATTATAAAATATTATAAAAGTATTTTTAATGCATTCGTTTTGCCTTGTGATGCACCTTATAATGCATTGTATGGTCAAATAGAATACTTATGTTATGCCTTTAGAAAGTATAATTCATTCAAACATGACAAACCACCAATTTCAGATGTAACAAGGAATCTGCAAATGTAATAATGCATTTTATCTTTGGTTAGTTACAATTATTTATGAAAAGATGTAATGCATTATAATGTACAATGAATTATACATAAAGGCTTTTAAGTGCTACCAACATATTTTACATAATATATTTTGATTTCATTGGTTTAAAGTTAATATATATTACATTAACACAAACTTTAGTTAGATGTGATTAATCGTGATTAATCGATTGACAGCACACAAATAAATAAGGGTAGTTGCGACTTGATATCTCACAATGTGACTTTCTCACAAAATGTCCAATTGTAAACTCTTAGAAATAAATTTAGTGTTTTGTGTTTATTTTTCCTCCCACGGCACTGAGGCAATTTCAGGCATCCGTGCTCAACAGCCAGTAATTCAAAGCACAAAACAAATTGTGGTTGGCACAAGCCTTGTTGCTGTAAGCTAACTTGTATTCAGTATAGTCTGTCTTGTATTTTATTTTATTTTTATCTTCCATACTTTCTTCATGTTTTGGGGGGTAATGGGGGCATGTGTCACAACCTGTCTATGCTGGCATATGTGTAATTTGGCTAGTGTCTACAATACTGTAGATGAATATTTTGTGCCAAAATATCAACAACAACAGATATGTAAGACGTTTCCTCTTTCTTATTAAATTACTTTATGCTTATTTATTTGGCTACCCTAACTATGCACAATTAAATGGTTAGTTGCATGATGTTATATGCATTTAGCATCATTGTTTTTCCCTGCTGTCTGTGAATAGACATGTGACCTATTTTTTGACCCATCAGTTGAGATCCACTTACAGTGCTGTCACAGGAACTCATGCCACAAACAACCAGCTTCCAATGGAATATTCACTCTAGTTCATCAATAAAACCAACCACTCGCACCTCTGGGAATGGATGTCGTTGCATGTATTGTCCTGCATGTCTATCCCAGCATGTGTATGGGCATGTGTATGTGTGTATACGTGTTTTCTCATGTTTATCTTCTCTTTTGGCTAGAGTGTGGGTAAGCGGCTTTGCCTGGCAGGTAGATAGAGGGATGGATGGAAAAGGGAGGGGGGGGGGATGAGAGATGAATAGATGGACGGACGGCATAGTTAATGGCCTGGCTTGCGCAGGGTGGCCGACTACAGTTATGTAACTTTTAAATTGCACATATGAGAGGAGAGAGAGAGAGAGAGAGAGAGAGAGAGAGAGAGAGAGAGAGAGAGAGAGAGAGAGAGAGAGAGAGAGAGAGAGAGAGAGAGAGAGAATGAGAGAGAGAGAGAGAGAGAGAGAGAGAGAGAGAGAAGAGAGAGAGAGAGAGAGAGAGAGATTTAGTCATTTGCCGCTTTAAATGCTTGAGCAATGTTTTATCGTTCATCAGTTGGAATTAAAATCATTCTGAAAGTGATTCCTACGATATCGTTTCACTGTGGCGTTATCATTATAGGTGTGGTGTCGACTCTTCTATTCATTTATATTTAGAATGATTTTTAGAACTATATTTTTATCGTTATAGTTATTGTGCTTGGTTTGAACGGGCTTTAATAGTCTGGTGAAACAAGAAGGTGCAAATTATATAATTTGGATGTCAGAAAGTGGCCTGGACTATACAGCACGTGCATTAGTATTTGATATTGGAATCTAGATGTTAAGATTATACATTTATAATAGTATGTTATTCAGTAAATATTTTATAATAAATAATATTAAATTATATACAATTATCTTATATACTATTTTATAACATGTTACAGAATTTGCATTTTATTTAGTATGTTAGCATTTAGACTGGGGTGCAAATAGTATATCACTATTTACACTGGTAAAGGCGTGGTAGAAAAACACTTTTAATAATGTAAAATAGTGTAGTGATTCAGAATAGTGCAGCTTCCTTTTGGTCAACGCTGTACATTCTGTATGGTGAAACGTTTCACCCCTACGCAAAATTCTCTATTACCTGGATTTCACCGAGCAACAGTAAATGTGACCACATCTTTATTGCAAATGATAATCTCACTCATTAATCTCTGATCACTCAATGTCCCTCATGTCTTTTCTTCACGCTACAGTTCATCAGCGTTCTGGTGTCTAACACAGTAAATGAACAGACACTGTGCACATTGTATCAGCTGATGGCCCTCACAAACCATGTATATCTATATATGGACCTCTACAGACGCCACTCTTCTGACTTCATTCAAAAAAGTGATGGATCCACCTTGTTGTCATGTCTGTTCTCTCAATAATTCCTGTTCTTGTTGAAGGTCATTGAGGACTTTATGCTTCAACCTCACCGCCCCCCCCCCCCCCCCCCCCCCCAATCTCTCTCTCTCTCTCTCTCTCTCATTTTTATGTTTTCATGGGCATGAAAAAGCTTGCCTGGAATGTTTCCTTTCCAAGGTCGCATGTTTGTGCATGTTCTTTGTTTTAATCCATTGAAAAAAGTATATTTCAGAGAAAAGTGTTTTAGAAAAGAAACAAATTGCTTAAGAGTGCAAAAATAGCCTTGTTTGATTTCACATAAATTTGACACTGCACGAAAACGTCTCGTTTACTATTGGCGCTTTTCCACTGCATGGTACGCTCGGTTCGGTTCGGTACGGTTCGATTCGGCGCGGAACGGTTCGCGCTCGGTTGCTTTTCCACTGCAGTTAGTACCCATTCAAAGTGGGTGGGACTGATCGTTACACTGTTTGTAGGTCCGGTGATAGCCGTGTGCGGCTAGCTGAGCTAGCTGCTACTTCTTGGAACACTTTTTCATTCTGTTTTGCCCCATCCAGCTCTCGCTGGACCCGCTCCTAGGCAACCAACGAGAGGAACGTCTGCACCTCAACCACGATTCAGCCATTTCCTTTTTAAAGTGTTGATCTCTTCTTCTTTTTTTCAAGTAAGTAAAAACACAGGTGCTACCGTGTTGGCTGTTGTCTACTGGTTATATGACTCTGTATAGCGTGTTTAGTGTCTCGTGTCGCAAATCCAATGACGCTGGTAGTGACGATTCTGTCTGTCTGACCAATCAGTGATCTGCAGTGTTTCAAGTCACATTTTAGTACCGGTACGGTACGCTTGGAACCTCAACAGATCAGGTACCATTTAAAGCGCGCCGAAGCGCACCGTACCGTACCGTACTATGCAGTGGAAAAGCACCACAAGTGAGCCGTACCGAACCGAACCGTACCGTACCATGCAGTGGAAAAGCGCCATATGTAACCCTTGTTCCCTGAAGGAGGGAACGGGAGACGTAACGTCGACATGACGACGTAATTGGGATCACTTCAGGGAGCCCTATCAACTTCAAGTGTCTACAGAATGACCCATTGAACGTTGGGTGCGTGAATCGCGTCACGCGACCAGCCCCGCAGTGCGGGTATAAACATGTTTTTCGCTGAGCAGCCGAGATCGTGACGGCCATTACACCGATGGTCAGCAATGGTGGTAACGTCAACGTGACAACGTAATTGGGATCCCTATGGAAAACGCCACATGACGCAAGACTCTCAAACGCAAACGCAAGACTCTCAGACCCCCAACTGGCTGGTGCAGAAGGCGGGCATAGAGGAAGTACAAACTGCTGTTCGGTTATTCCCCACACAGTGGAACTTTTGGATAACACTGGGGAGTCCAGGGGAGGGGGATGCTGCGGAAGCCACATGAGAGATATGTTCCAGCCCTGAGAGTGAGATTTAGCCGGGCCGAATTCTAGGCTGCGCAACTAACAAGACCTGCTCTTCATCCTCCCTGACCTTGCACAAGGTCTGTGCAAGAAGGCTCACTGGGGGAAACGGATACTTGCGTAGGCCGGGGGCCATCTGTGTGCCAAAGCATCCGTGCCGAGGGTCAGGGAATAGAACAACTTGCAGTGTCCGGGGCGGCAAACAGATCTACCTGTGTAGTTTCGAAGCGCCTGAAAATCAGCTGGACCACCTGGGGATGGAGTCGCCATTCTCCCGGTAGCACCTGCTGCTGTGAGAGCTCGTCGGCTGCACGGTTGAGCAGGCCTGGAATATAAATGGCACAAAGCGACCTCAGATGCTTCTGACTCCAAAGGAGGAGATGGCAGGCGAGTTGTGACATGTGGTGGGAGCGTAGACCACCCTGACGGTTGATGTACGCAAAGGTTGCAGTGCTGTCTGTACGGACTGTTGTGTTTATCAGAATATCATTATATACTGAGGAGCTATCAATAACAATAACACACTGAGACCGAGTACGCTTAGAACTGACTTCTTTTACTGTTTCAATGTTCAAAGGACACATGGCTACACAGTGCCATCTACAGCATAAGAGAACAACTGCACGATAACCCAGTTACCAACACTAAATACATAACATTTCCTCCCAACTTAAATCAAGGGTTGTCAAACACAACAAAGGGAATAATTATTTTCTTGAATTCAACTTTGACCACTACTTAGTGAACACATCTTACTCTTCATGCATCTATCCCTTTTATATATATTAGAATGCTTGATAACGGTCAGGTGGTCTGGTGAGACGGGTAGGATAACGCTTACTAGTCTCTCCAGTTTGTATAGTCCCTGGGGGTGATTGGTCAATGCTGCCTGACCCTGGTGTGTCAATCATCACCTCCACAAGATTGTCATTCTTTTCCCCGATGTTCTCCTGAAGCGGAGATGCCTGCAAATGATCAGGACCAGCAGGAACTTCTGGTTCCATCTGGTTTTCAGAGGATTCCGTCCCTTGTTTCAGTAGTTGATCCACATGACGTTTCCAGATTCCCGAAGCACCCACGTTGACAAAGTAGGAGACAGGTCCCGTTTTGGATATCACCACTCCAGGTATCCATTTTCCCCCTTTTCTGTAGTCACGAGCAAGAA
The DNA here is from genome assembly GCA_036326025.1 of Chrosomus eos. NCBI lineage: Eukaryota > Metazoa > Chordata > Actinopteri > Cypriniformes > Leuciscidae > Chrosomus > Chrosomus eos. The sequence goes on along the minus strand of CM070820.1, from coordinate 41,603,053 downwards.
CGGACTCTCCAGCACGAAATTCTCTGAACTTAGAGTGTTTTTGGCGTCGGAACTGCTGGGCATCCTGGGACTGACTCACTGTTTTGGCGAGACTCGGCTTTAGAAGATCCAGCCGGGTTCTTAGTTTGCGATTGAGGAAAAGCATCGCAGGTGACTCCTTTGTGGTAGCATGCGGAGTGTTTCTGTATGTTAACAGGAATCCATCAAGTCTCTGTTGGATTGGAGCGGACCCTTTTGAAGCTTTTAGAGCATGATTGAATGTTTGGACAAAACGTTCAGCTTGCCCATTGCTCGAGGGGTGATATGGGGCAGATCGAATATGTTGCACCCCATTTGCCTTCAGGAAAAGCGAAAACTCCTCAGCACAAAACTGGGGACCGTTGTCACTGACAATGACATTAGGGACACCATAATGACTGAAAAGTCCTCGTAAGACCTGAATGGTTTTGCTGGTGGTAGTACTATCCATAATGAACACTTCCGGCCATTTGGAATGCGCATCCACTACAATGAAGTACATATGGCCTTCAAAAGGACCGGCAAAATCCACATGTATCCTCTCCCACGGATGAGCTGGCCAAACCCATGGGTGAAGTGGCGCAGGACAGGGGGAATTTTGGATACGCTGACACGACTGGCATGCTTTGGACTATTAACATAGCTACGGGCCAGATGTTTCATCCTTACCACCCCAGGATGGCCCAAATGCAGATCAGCTAACACCCGGTTGCGAAGCTTGATTGGTACCACGACACGATTTCCCCACATTAAACATCCTTGAACAACTGTGAGCTCATTGCGACGTGTCACCAAAGGTAGCAAGCCTTGAGGTACCTCTTTAAAGTTTGGGAACCGTCCAGTAGAAACCATGTCCAGTACAGGTGACAAAGTGGGATCCTTTAGGGTGTCACGTCTAATTTCAGCACTACTGACAGGCAGGGTGTCTATCTGGGAAGCATAGAACACATCCACCGTGTCCGTTTTCTCCGCGTGTGTCACTGGTAATGGCAGCCACAACAGTCCGTCTGCATTGGCATTCAAGGCTGCTTTCTTATACTCAAGGACATAGTCATGGGCGGCTAATATCAGAGCCCATCGTTGCATTCTAGCTGCTGCCATGGATGGAATGCTCTTGTTGGGACTGAGAATAGCCGTTAGAGGTTGATGATCCGTAAAGAGGGTAAACTTTCTTCCGTATAAGTACTGATGGAATTTGCAAATTCCAAAAATTATACTCAGGGCCTCACGCTCGATCTGAGCATAATTTTGCTCCGCTTTACTGAGTGTCCTGGAAGCAAAAGCAATCGGCTTTTCCTCCCCATCGGGGCACACATGTGATATCACTGCCCCCACCCCATATGGGGAAGCATCACAGGCGAGACGAATGGGTAATTCTGGGTCATAATGTGTGAGTACAGCTGGTGAAGTAAGGAGATCCTTCACTTTCTGAAATGATTGTTCACATGCCATGCTCCAGCACCATTTCTTTTCTTTACATAAAAGAGCATTGAGGGGGTTCAAAACAGATGCCAAATTTGGAATGAAACGGCCATAGTAGTTTATCATCCCAAGAAAAGAGCGTAATTGACTTACATTGGTCGGTGCTGGTGCTTCCATTATGGCTTTGATCTTTTCTGGCGATTTGTGTAATCCAGCTGCATCGATGTGGTGACCCAGATACTCCAGTGACTGTCTGAAAAATTCACATTTTTCACGCTGCAATCTCAGACCATATTCCTCCAGTCTGGTGAGTACTTGGTCTAATGTCTTGAGGTGGTCCACATTATTTCGTCCTGTTATCAGTATATCGTCAAGATAGCAGTGAGTGTTTGGAATTCCCAAAAGGATTTGATCCATTGCTTTCTGAAATAATGCCGGGGCTGGGGCAACCCCAAAGGGTAAGCGGTTATAGCAGAATAGCCCTTTTTGAGTGGATATGGTGAGTAGTTTTCTTGACTCATGTGCCACTGGCATCTGCAAGTAAGCGCTTGACAAGTCCAACTTACTGAATAATTGACCACCAGCCAGAGATGCAAAAAGATCTTCTATGCGTGGGATTGGGTAGTGATCCACACAAATGGCTGGGTCGAGTGTTATTTTAAAATCACCACACAGTCTCACTGAGCCATCTTTTTTTATAACTGGTACCACTGGTGTGGCCCACTCACTGTACTGCATTGGTGAAATCACTCCCATCTCTGTTAGACGTGTCAATTCAGCCTCCACTTTTGGTCGAATTGCATAAGGTACTACCCGTGGCTGGAAGAATTTTGGGGTATGGTCAGGCTTGAGTGTAATTTTTGCCTCAATTCCTTTCATGGTGCCTAGTTCTTTTCCAAAAACTTGGGAGTGTCGTTTTAACACACTCTCCACAGTGTCTGTGGCTCCATGCTTGACTGTTTTTATGTCTTGCCAATTTAGTTTTATAGCTCTCAGCCATTCTCTCCCAAATAATGGCGGTGCATCACTGTTAACAACATACAAAGGCAATTTTGCCAGCTGATTGTTCAACTTAACCGATACACTGATAACCCCTACTGGCGCTAGTGCTTCACCAGTGTATGTTTTTAAGATTATGTCAGTTGGCTGCAGAGGAACATGCTGCAAGTTACTGTCATATTTTCCTTTTGAAATCAACGATACTGCAGCACCTGTATCCAGTTCCATTTCAATCATTTTCCCTTCAATTTCTGGTGTAATACAAATGTGTGCCAGTTGCTCACTTCTCACCATATACAGTGACATTTCCTTTTCAGTATCTGTACTGGACTCACCACTTTGTCTTCCACCCGTATCCAAATGATGCACCCGTGTCTTATCAACTTTACTACGTCGATTACTTGACTTAAGCTTACTCTGCTTTCTTTCTCTCTCAAAGTTCCGTTTATTTCTGCATACTCGTCCGATGTGGCCTTTCTTTCCGCATGAATGGCAGGCTTGATCCTTATACCAGCAGTCCTCGTCCGTGTGGTTCGTTTTTCCACATCTCTTACAATTACGTCGCTGTTTGGGCGAGGAAACATGCATTGCATTGACTTTAAGCGAACTGCTGAGCTGCTGTGCTTCGCGCGCGACGGTTTCCGCAGCAACAGCTATCTCTACTGCTTTTTGAAAAGTAAGCGCAGCCTCTGTGAGAAGTCGCTTTTGTATCGCCTCGTTGTTTAATCCACAAACAAATCTATCTCGTAGGGCATCTTGCAAATGCGTACCGAAGTCACAATGTTCAGAGAGTTGTTTTAAGATTGCTACGTACTGTGCAACGGTCTCCCCTTCCTGTTGATTGCGTTTGTGGAAACGGAATCGTTCCGCTATTATGAGGGGCTTGGGCGAATAATGTTCACTTAACGTCGTTACAATCTCCTGATATGTTTTTTCTCCTGGTTTATCAGGCGCAATCAAGTTACGTAGCAGGCTGTACGTTTTAGTGCCCATTACACTTAACAGCACTGGCACGAGTTTTTCCTCGACGATATCATTTGCCTTTGTGAAGTGGTCAAACCGTTCAATATATGTTGTCCACTGTTCGATGGCCTCCTCAAAAGCATCAATATGCCCGATAGTCGCCATCCTAATTGTCCCACTCTTCGGTTGTTGCTAACGTTAGTGTCTTCTGCCACACCGTGCAAAAACTTCTCTTACTTCTCCGTAAAAAAAAAGAAGAAAAAAAAAAGTTGGTTAAAGTCAATATTTCCACTCCTTGTCGCCAATTTTGTTGTGTTTATCAGAATATCATTATATACTGAGGAGCTATCAATAACAATAACACACTGAGACCGAGTACGCTTAGAACTGACTTCTTTTACTGTTTCAATGTTCAAAGGACACATGGCTACACAGCGCCATCTACAGCATAAGAGAACAACTGCACGATAACCCAGTTACCAACACTAAATACATAACACGGACCAGTACATGCTTGCCTAGTATCGGCATTTTGAAGCGGCCCAGTGCAAAGATGTACTGCTAACAAATTGAGGCAGTGCCTATGTGCCAATGCAGTTTAGGCCCATCCACAGAATTGAAGCTGTATGCCCGTTGCACGTGGCCCCCCAGCCGGTGGCAGAGGCATCCGTGGAGACCACAGAGTGCCTGGACACTTTTTCTAGGGGAACACGGGGTTACTTGAACCTAGCACCAGCCACTCTGCCATCTCGGGACTCGATTGTGGAGCCAGTGTTGGAGCAGCCTCATATAAAGCAATCCGAGCGGCTTTACCACAGCTGCAGATGCCATATGCCCCAGGAGCCTCTGAAACAGTTTCAGTGGTGCTACTGTTCTGCATCTGAGCATGCTCGTGCAGTTCAACACTGACTGGATGCGCTGTCATGTTGATTGAGTCCAGCACCATACAGAGAAAAGAGATCCTCTGCCCGGGGTGAGTTTGCTCTTTTCCCAGTTTACCCAAAGCCCTAGGTGGCTGAGGTGACTGAGAACCATGTCCCTGTGTTCACACAACTGCTCTCTCGACTGGGAGTGCAACACTGGTGCAACAGTACCTGCGTCCGTCGAGGGGCAGAGTGAGTGTGCGGAGGGGTCAATGCGTCCGGGAAACAGCCACTGCTGCTCGCTGGCGATGAAAGAGGGGCTTGAGGGTGACAAGGCATAGCGTCATTGACCGCCAAGCGCGCCCTTTTGGAACCCAGAGGTTTCAGAAATTGATCTTGTATTGAAATTGTGGGCCAGTGGCGGAACAAAAAGAAAAGGAAACGAAAGATTCTCCGCCCGGCCCTCCACCGGGGAAGGAGCGGCGCGTTCACCATCTCTTGAAGAGCAACTTGATCCACCTCTGAGTCGCCCGTCTCAGGGTCGTTTGCACCTTTGCTTGCCTCCAGGTTTGGCAGCGGCCCGGACTGGCGGAGTCGACTTCCTACGGCTGGCTCCACGCTGAGGTCTGGCTGATGGCTGCTGCTGAGGCTTAGCGGGAGCGGTGGATGCCGTGGGAGGCCGACTTCAGCAACGAGCGGACAGAGGGTCAGCGGTCGGCGGACGGGTGGGAGCAGCAGCGGGATGGGATCATGAGCTATTCACAAAAGCTGCCTCAGCGTTGCTGAATGCCCAAACATGAGAGGCAACTATTGTGGCACAGACGGAATGACATCCTGAAATGGATGCAGTGCCACGCCTGTGACAAAAAAACAGAATAAAAACAGCACTTTCAGTGCTCAGGCTCCCAGGGATAGCCACAGTGTAACAATGTTAACAAACTCAGTGTGAATGCCCACCGAAACCGACACACACACAATGCAGTGCTGTGAAAACAGTTGTGAGCTGTAATGCTCGTGGCCACCGCTGGTCAAGCAGTCACACCAACACTGAGGGAGAGAATCTGTAGAGTCTTCAACGTTGTTAGAGTCTTGTAGATCTGAAGTCAAACAGGAAGCTCAGCTCCGAAGTGAAGCTTCCTGTTTATACCCGCGCTGCGGGGCTGGACGCGTGACGCGATTCACTCACGCCAACTTTCATTGGCTCATTCTGTAGACACTCGAAGTTGATAGGGCTCCCTGAAGTGATCCCAATTACGTCGTCACGTAGACGTTACGTCGAACGTGAGTGACTGATAGGGAACACATTTATACATGCACACAGAATGATTCACATTAACAAGAGAAAATAGTGACACACTTTCATTTAAACATATATTCCAGCTACAGTCATGTTGTATTATTTTAATTTAACATTAACATGCAAATGTAAAAAATGAGACTGCTATAATCAGATTAGTGATTCTTTATGTAGTTATTTTAGATGTAAATGAGATACTAAGAGGATTTTCCAGTTTGTGAAATGTATGAAGCAAAAAATGAAGACCAGTGTCATAGATTTATGTACCATAATCTCGTTTAGCTTGGCAAGTCATTGTGTGTGTGTGTGTGTGTGTGTGTGTGTGTGTGTGTGGTGTGTGTGTGTGTGTGTGTGTGTGTGTGTGTGTGTGTGGTGTGTGTGTGTGTGTGTGTGTGTGTGTGTGTGTGTGTGTGTGTGTGTGTCGCGGCGCGTGCGTGTGCGTGTGTGTGTGTAACACGGAAGTGGCTAGTCCATAACAACCTTTGGTTAGCCTTTAACCAGATGCCCAGTAAACACCAAAGGCTCAACTGTTTGCTTGTGATAAGACAAAGGCATGTGTATGTGTGTGATATTGCTTTATACAGACAGGATTTGTTCAGGCCAAGGCTAATTTGTTTGCTGTTTAGCACATTTAGCCCGTTTCTCTTGAGAATGGCATGTCTTCCTTCAGTCTGTAATTGTGTTGAATTTTCCCAGCGTCCTTCACTCTCTTTTTTCCATCCTGGCACCAACTGCATCTTTATTTCCTTTTTATATGCATATGGAGAGACTGGCATCCATCGCCTATGTTTCTCTGCCATGATATAACTGTGAAATTGTCCATTTGGCCCATGTGTTAATGTTAGATGCGAGGGCAGGAGATTGTGTGTAAAGCGTTTGCATTTTGCATGAATCAAATCCTCCCTCTTTCAATTTATACAAAATGGACTAAAAATGAAATGATAGGGAGGTTAGTTTTCCACTAGTCATTCAAAATCCTGATGGAAACATTGGTCTGTTGCAGGGGTGTTCAATGGGGGTCTCCGGTACTGCAGAGGATCCAACGATTATTGTTTGATCTTAAAATAATTGTGAAAAATCCAAAGAATACATACATAGACTAATAAGATACATAATAAGATACAAAGTTAATTTCAACCATGCAAAAAATAAATGTTTTACTCTCCATCCCACATTAAAATGTATTGAGTAAAATTAAAATGTGCAAATGCCTTAACGTTATTTTAATGGTGTTGCATCATGACAAAATATGTAAATATTTTCTCTGTTCTGTTTTCCACCAAGGGTTCCTTGGCTTAAAAAAGATTGAATACCCCTGGGCTATTGTGTTTGTGCAAACTGAAACACCTGATAGTTATGAAACTAATATATAACTAGTGCCAGTTGATCTGTGTGTAAGTGTGTGTGAGCCCCTTAGTGCACGTCTGGATGACCTTTTGACTCCCTCCAACATTATTTTGTCTTGCGGTGCTTCCCCCCTCTTGTTCCGCATATTTTAGTCTTGATGTCATGTCCTTTCTTGTTAGGCACACAAAAATAGATCAGAATGTCCTGGACCCTGCCCCCTTCCTTTTACTTTCTATCATAAATCCATGTCACAATAAAATTAAAAATAAATGAAAGTGTGGGTGTAACCGTCCAAACTCATATAGAAGTAGACTCATACACTCATATAGAAGTAGGCCTACATTTGTTTTTACCTTTACATACATTTCCCTATCATTTACCTAAAGTGTTTTCCAGCTGATTACTGCATGTATAGATCATTATCAACATGTAATTTGTGTGCATATTTATAGCTAATAAATCATACTGTAGCTAATTAATCAACTACATCATTTGGGATATAACAACTGAATGCTGTTAATGACCGATTTAATCTAGAAAATCTGTCTAATTAGAAACTACGGCCAATGTAAGAGGCATGAAAACATTACACGGGAAAGTTCAAATGTTATGGAGTTTGATGTGGGAAAGGGAGCGTTATCTGTTTAAATGGGGCGTGTGAGTGAGGAGGTGTGTTATCAGTTATCCCATGGGAAGTTCCCTCTCCAACACGTGGCACAGAAGCCAAAGATCCCACAGAATAGCTCTCAACAGACCATGAAGCCAAGCGCAAATTCAGATCGGAATCAGAGAAATGCGCAGACATAACAGTAGCCTATACTTGGCAATAGAACGGATTGATCGAGCGGGGTTTCCTCGCATTCAGTGTAAGTGAATCTAACTATACTTAAAGAACAATTATTTGAAACCATCCTGCAATATCTTCCTTATCAAACTGTAATATCGTATTGTCGCTTTTATTTACGCTAATGCAAATTGTGCGTTACTTCACGTGGGAACGTGAAAATGCTTGCATTACTTTCACTTTCATTGAGATGTACTATACAGTAGACTACAACAAACACTCACATGCGTGCATTTTTAAAAGTTATAATTAACAAAGAAAGCTTTTAAAAATATTAACAATGTCTTTGCTGTTTTTCCTCTGCTTTTTTGACCTCAGGTCTCTTACCTCAAACAAATAGATTGCAAATATTTTAGACAGCAAAGTATTAAAGGTTGGTGGAACCAAATGTGATAGTTTGGGAATGAATCAATGAAAACCATATTGGTGAACCACTAATGTGAATATTGCTCTCCAGTGTCCTTTCACTGTCCTTGTTGTTTAGGGTCAGTGTTCAACTGTCTATTGAACAGATTTACTGCTTAACGATGTATGAACTGTCCAAATGATAGCTATAAACAGAATAGATCTATCAAATGTTCTTTTTTCATCTTTGCTAAATGTGATGATTTCCAGTGCCTAGATCATTATGGGTTGTGCTCTTTTTGGCGGGCTAAAATTGTACCTGTCTGCTAGTTGCCATGGAAACATTCACCTTTTCAAAGTTGCTGTCCATTTGCCAAGCAACGAAAGAACCTATAGTTGATCTCTCTCTCTCTCTCTCTCTCTCTCTCTCTCTCTCTCTCTCTCTCTCTCTCTCTCTCTCTCTCTCTCTCTCTCTCTCTCTCTCTCTCTCTCTCTCCTCTCTCTCTCTCTCTCTCTCTCTCTCTCTCTCTCTCTCTCTCTTCTCTTTCTTTCTTTCTCTTTCTCGCTCACTCTAAATTGGAAGAGTGATTACAGCAAAGCCTCAGGCTGCATGATTAATCATATATGGCATTAATCGACAGTGATTTTGGCCATATCAGTATCCAATGATTAAAGGCTGTTTTTAATGTATTCAGTGTAATGAAAGCTGCATCAAACCAGTTATTTCTGATGTATCTTGTTTTTTTTCGTCAGTTGAGCTGATTGAACTGTGAGCATGTTAAGTTTGGGTTCAGTTGGATTTGATTGGACATTGAGGTTTCAAGGTTTGATAAAAAATAATGTATTACATTTGTTTTGGACAAATTATCTTTCTAATTTTATTAGAAAAAAACTCAAAATTTACATTATTGCATACACTATTCATTTTATTAATTTGTTGTTTTTTATTTATTTTATTTATTTGCTTTTTTTATTTTACCTTTTTTTTCGTTAGCACTTAGAAAAATTGCTGCATAGCGTACCACATACTCTATTATAGTTTATTAATTACTCACTGTGCACCGACAAATCTGTTACATCAACAACCCTTTACCTACGGGTATTAATAAAGTAACCAAACCAAAACCTTATGCCATCCCTGCCCCAGTCAGTAACAGTTGTCAGTCTGTAAACTGTGTTGTCACTGTTAGCAGTGACCTCACATAACTTATGTGTCTATCAGACCAGAGAAATGTCTTCATAGTGAGTGTAGAGATGTTTACATGTGTGTTTGTATGGTCCCATTTCAGTTTCCAGCCACCCTGCTAAATGTGTTTGTGTGCTGGTGACCTTAACGTTTCATTTCAATGTGAGCTTCATACACCCACACTCCATGCATTTGAAAAGAGCCTGTGATGTGCACTCTGAAAGGCTGACTTGTGTGTATCAAGCAGTGTGTATAAGAGCTGTGATGGCCTGTGTGTTTGGGAGCATGTCCCTACACATCTTCCTGTTTTTCTTTCTCCTCCCGTTTCTTTCATGTCCAGGTTCAAGGTTGCTTTGATTTGTGAACTGTATTTTGTAGTAAGTGGTTCTATCCTTGCTATAGGTCACCGTGACAGTACGATGAGTGGGGGGTGAAGAATTTATTGATGGATGGAAATATGCTAAAGTTAATCTTTTCAGGGTTGTAGCAAATGTAATACATTTCCAGTTTCTGCATCCCTGAACAGTACAAATGTAAATTCACCATCATGCTTGCAATTAGAGATGGATCTTTAGTGGATTTTCTTAATATGTCTTCTATGGATCAACTGGGCTTTATAGTTGGATTAGCTTAGCTTTCTGTATTTAGTGTCTACAAAACTAGCCCTAAGGTTTCAACTAATTTCCCCAACAAAATAAATTGGCGCAACAGTAAAAGCCCACCCAAATTATCTACTGTGGAGTCAGTAGAGAAATACAAAGTTCTGTCATGAAACACAAGCTAATAGGTCATTTAACCTGTTTGTAATCACATTGTTATCTATAGGGCACAGCTTATTGGTTCCTGCTCTATCAGTAGCCAATGAGCTTGCATGCTCAACCTTCAAATTTGTGGGTAGCATTTGCCTTAGCAGTGCAGCGTGCTTTCAGAAAAACTCCACCTTCCCCAGCTCCACCTGTATAGATCTGCTATGGGTAATTCATGTATGCTATATTAAACAGCAGCAGCATGTCTTATAGCAGCAGCAGTAATAAAAGCAGCAGCCTAGCGGATCTATTCCATCAAGACCAAAACATACAACATTGTCATACCCATTACCATAGCAAATACTCTGAGAGTTGTCATGACAGAAGTGGGTTTTTTTGGAAGAATACAGCCTATTTTAAAATATATAATCAAGGATTATATAGCAAACATGAACCTATTCATACAAAGATATTTAATAAGATATATGCACAATATATCAGTGCAATATTGGTTATCAGCCAATGTTAAATAGTGTTTTAATTGTATCAATTCATACTTATTTTCCCTATTTTTAAAATGTATAACCTCAGGATAATTTTCATAAACACTTTACATTATAATATTGTGATGCCTAAATGGATTATATAATTAGTTTTTTATATACGGCATATATTTTGACAAAATAATATGAATATATAATATTGATATTTTATATATTTGTAACATTGTTATATTGGCATTTTATTGGTAATCAACCATAATAAGCTATTATTTTTAATATGATTTTGTAATATCAGGGCATCACTGCTAGCTAAATATTTTGTTTAATGCACATGTAAAGTAATTTAAAATAAAAATGAAAATACATTTTATATATTTTTGCAAGTGTGAGTGTGAGTTGTTCAACCAGAACCAAATTTCTTTTTTCTTTTTTTTTTTTTTATTATTTTTTGGTATTATTGATGGATGGATTGTTTTAGATTTATTATTGATTTTGTTTCATTGTGTAGAACCATCAAGAAAGATGTTAAGTGGCTTGGCATCACAGACAGTCTCTAATTTGACAAAATTAGTCTTCTGAATATAGTGTTCAGCCGAAAGCAAGAGATCTTACGTGACTGGTCAGAGTGTGAACTCTTTTCACACACTCACTGAGAAGATGACAGTGGATTGCCATCTTTTTGCCTCATGGGCTATAAATCCATGTCAAATTTAGAGACAACAAGACAAGCTCTCTCCTGGTTTTCTCTTTTATATAAAGCTACATATTGATTTTGTGTATGGTATTACTGAGTGACCTCATTGCGTGTTTTTGTTGTTTAGCCATGGGTTGCTATATGTTTCTCTCCCTGATTTAAACGCCTAGGTCCGTTCTGTCTGTTGTCTGTTTACGTAACGGACAAAAATGCAGCAATATTATCCGTTTTTTAATTGTCATTTATTATATAGTTTAAGCCTATTTTGTGTTGAATTTATCTGCTGTTATAAAAATGTTATTTTGTCAAAATGATATCATTGTTGGGTAAACATTTCCTAAAATATGTCTTCCTCAAAAATACAAAAAAAGTGTTAATAAAACCATCAAGAAACCAAAATCAATACATTCCTTAGCATTCTGATACCTATTGTAAAAAATACAGTTTAAGTCTGTAGCACTGAAAGCATATAATCTTCTTTTCTTCTATTAGTCTCTCAGTTCAAAACATGTATTTATAGAGCATCTCTCTCCTTTCTCACTCGCATGTGCTGTCACAGAAATTAAAAGAGCCATTTGCAATATGCCTTTATATTAATCTCTCATGAGTTTTTCATGTTTATTTTTCTTTTTCTATCTTTGGTTTATTTCAGTGATTTTTTAAATTTGTTTTAAAGATTTGTTCCAGGAAGAAAAAATGAAGCAGTCTGAGTGGAAAATAAGAAGAGAAAAGGATGGATAGAGGTGAAAGTGTGACTTATATCTGGTGCAGTGTCTGAAATATTTACAGAGACAGAGATATACAGAGCACTGTGAAGACAGGAAGTGTGTGCGCAGGGGATGAATCCATTTGGGAAGAAGGGGATTCTGGGTAAATGTGGGGAATAAAATACGTAAATGAGAAAGAAAACATGGCAAAATGTAATGAAAAGGATTCTTTTTTTAGGGACAGACAGCTCAGTCGCTTCTCAGCAGATTGGAAATGTGTGCTGCTCTGTTTGAGGTGATAAGTAGGCTATGTTGGAGGTGAGCTGTTCACAGTTCAGTTTTTGCGTTAATACCTCCCCACCTCGAAAACACACGGTCCCTTTCATTGGTAGGAGATGCATAACATGAAAGAACTTGTAACACATGCCATTAAGCATGCACACCACATCACTGAGCGCACTAACATCACACTAACAGGATAAAATACATTCTCTCTTTCACACACATACACAGGAACACAGTTAGAGCGAATATATTATCATTCATACGGTGTCGTTCATTGCCTCCAATGCTGACATTAACATTCATTCTGCTAGACTGATGTGACGGTTAACCTTCTAGAGACACACTCCTTGTGGAGTAGTGGGTGTGTTTCCATGTGTTGGTGTCCTACATCCATCTCTTTATTAGTTTCACTTGCCTTTAAATCAGTTGTATTTCGACACATAGACACACAAGGACGAGTAAACACACACACACATTCCACACAGGGTACACCTCGGCACGATTCTCTTGTCTGAACATGTCCTTTTCCTCTCTTAGGCTCACCTCTAACTCCCCGATACACTTCTCTCTGAGATCTGATTTGCCCAGTGTGACAATATTTAGATGCATGACATCCATGCATGCAGGCATGAATCACATAATTTGCTAAACCTCTTTATTTTTTTTATTGCTGTTTTTAGGGTAGATGCCATATTTAAATTGGCACAGATAAAAATGATACTCCTCTTAAAGGGTAGGGCCTACAGTGTGTACTTTCCGTACTAAAAGTGGCACTGAACAGAATTGCAATCAGTGAATATACTTTATTTCAACAGTCCACTTTAGACATTTTACTAACTTATAAGTAACGTTGCCACTATGTCAACTAACACAGTATTATTAGACTGTTAGGTTAGGGTTAGTACAATAAGTTTGCATGTTCTTTGCTAAGTTATTCATAGTCAGTAGAATGTCTGTTGTGGAGCATCAAAATAAAGTGTTGGAAGATATTAAGCAGACAGTCTATTAATACTCTAATAATGAATTTAGTTGACATGTAGTTGCAAAATTATTTTTGGTTAGAATGCCTGAAGTGGACAACATTTGCTCAACCAATGTTGTGTCTATTTTTAGTCTATAAATAAATGAAATAGGGTATGTTTGAAATATATTTGTCATTATTTTTGAAATTATTTTTGGTACCACTAGTGCTGCAAAGTGCACACCTCAGTTTTAAGTTTTATCTTTTTTTTTTCTAGAAAGGTATGGGCGCAAGGTAACAATACCTACTGAAAGCTCTACATCTATCCCTCTCAGTATCATTTTCATTTTGCATCATATTAAATATGGACTATACCCTGACTGGTGGGTAATTTTACTTTGTCATTGAACAGACTGTTCTGTAATCAATTATTAATTTCTACAATGTAAAAATGATTTCATGATTTATCACAACATTTTTTTTGTCAAATCAACAGATAATTTATATGGTTCAGATAATATTTTGAGTTTCTGTTGATTGAACCAATCTTCTTCATCATATTAACATATTTTTTTACACTGTACTTAGAGAATTTACGTAGCCCTTCATATCCAGGGGTTGAATTATTGTTTCATTTTACATAGAAAGCATGCATTATTTATTTTTATCTTATCTGAGAAAAAGGAGGATCAGCTTTAGCCCATGGAAAGTGCTGAACTGTTCTCTCTTAGTTTCTATGGCACTTGATCTCCTCCCAAACTTGCTGCCCAAAAAAAAAAGAGCTTCTGGGGTATTTTCAGTCCTGATCCCATTTTCTCTCAGGACACGGTCTTGAAGAGCTGATATTAAGTCCTACTCAAGAAAACGTCTCGGTTACGTATGTAACCCTCGTTCCCTGAGTGAGGGAACGGAGACGTTCCGTCGGATGACGACGAATGGGGTTTCGCATAGAAAGCCTATCAACTTCGAGTATACAAAACGAGCCAATGGCAAAGAAATGCCATGGGTCTGCGGAATTTGCATGACGTAACTCCGCCCCACCTCGTGGGTATATAAGGAGGAAGTCCTGCATCTAGCAGATATGTTTCTTCGCTGAGGAGCCAAGACTGAGCTCAGGCGATCCCCGCGGTATACAGCGGAAGTGGCAAGAAGACGGAACGTCTCCGTTCCCTCACTCAGGGAACGAGGGTTACATACGTAACCGAGACGTTCCCTTTCGTTCGTCACTCCGAGTTCCGTCGGATGACGACGAATGGGGTTACCAGTCTAATCACGCCACCTTCACAGCTGTCTTCCAGTGCCCTGCGTAAATCTGAGATCCCTGTCATACTGGACAAGTGGGACTCCTATTTAACACAGGAATACCAAGGTACACTGGGGAGCATATCCCAAGATATAGAGGAGTATGCAGGATATACCCAGCCCAACGGGGGGGGGATTAGAAAACACATATGACCCGAAGGATGCATACGGGGAATACACTGGGGTATCCAGCCGCAGGTGGAAAAGTTTTAAACCCCAGGGAGTGGCAAGGTGGCTTGCCAAGGGAAGACACATGCTCAGAGAGGCTTACAGTGGGAATACACATGTGGGGGTAGCTCCGTAGAGGGACCATGCACACGGGAGGCACCTAGCCGACGCACAGGTTCAAAGACACTGGGTCGACGTCAGGAGTGCAGGAGGAACTCAGGGCTTTCGGAGAAGCTCACCTGAGGAAATATCGCACGTATCCAGTCCGAGGAGTGAAATGGCGAGCAAGCGAAGACACCTGAGCGGGTCCTAATGCCGGCTGGTTGAAGCGAGCACACGAGAGGACACAGGCTCCACTCGGAGATTATAGAATCTAGCGAATGTGTTGGGTGTCGCCCAGCCTGCAGCTCTGCAGATGTCTGTTAGCGAGGCGCCATGCGCTAACGCCCAAGAGGATGCCACACTCCGGGTGGAGTGGGCCGTCACACCGAGGGGGCACGGTCGGCCTTGCTGCTGGTATGCCAAAGCAATGGTGTCCACTATCCAGTGAGACAACCTCTGCTTGGAGAGAGCTCTTCCCTTCAGCTTCCCACCATAACAGACAAAGAGCTGGTCTGAGGTCCTGAAACACTGCGTCCTATCTACATAGGTGCGGAGAGCACGTACTGGACAGAGCAGTGCCAAGGCTGGGTCTGCCTCCTCCGGGGCAGCGCTTGCAGGTTCACCACCTGGTCCCGAAAGGGAGTGGTAGGAACCTTGGGCACGTATCCAGGCCGGGGTCTCAGGATCACGTGAGAGTAAGCCAGCCCGAATTCCAGGCACGCTTCGTCAACGGAGAATGCGTGCAGGTCCCCAACCCTCTTAATAGAGGCCAATGCAACCAGGAGCACTGTCTTCATTGACAGGAGCTTGAGCTCCACTGTTTGCAAAGGCTCAAAGGGAGCATGCTGCAGGGCAGTTAAGACCACTGCGAGGTCCCAGGAGGGAACGAGAGGGCGGCGAGGAGTATGTAATCTCCTGGCTCCTCTCAGGAACCTGATGACCAGGTCCTGCTTTCCCACAGACTTACCTTCTATGAAGTCATGGTGTGCGGCGATAGCGGCAACATAGACTTTCAGGGTGGAGGGAGACAGCCTTCGCTCCAACCCAGCTTGAAGGAAGGAAAGCACGATGCTGATCGGGCATTTCCGGGGGTCTTCTCGGCGAGAAGAGCACCAGCTGACGAAGAGGTTCCACTTCAACGCATAGAGGTGTCTCGTGGACGACGCTCTAGCGGAAGTGATGGTAGCCACCACCGGAGGTGGTAGGGTACCCAAACCTACCTGGTCCCGTCCAGGAGCCAGACATGGAGGCTCCAAAGATCGGGACGAGGGTGCCACAGGGTGCCCCGTCCCTGAGAAAGAAGGTCCTTCCTCAGAGGAATGGGCCAAGGAGGTGCTGTCAGGAGGTGAGTATGAGTTCGGGAATCCTGGGGCCGCACGCATTCGAAAATGCGTTTGGCAGTGAGCATCTTGAACGCCATCCTGTGTAAGGAGCGATTCAGCACGCGCAGGTCCAGGATTGGCCGTAACCCACCGGTTTTCTTGGGGACAATGAAGTAAGGGCTGTAGAAGCCGGACCTCATCTCGGCTGGAGGGACAGTCTCGATTGCACCCTTCGCCAGCAGGGTGGCAATCTCCGCTCTCATGATAGGGGCATTGCCACCGACCAAAGTGGAGCGAACTCCCCTGAAGCGGGGAGGAGACCGCGCGAACTGAATCGCATAGCCGAACCTGATGGTGCGCGCGACCCAGCGGGACAGACGGGGCAGCTCTAGCCAGGCTCCCAGGTACTGAACCAGCGGGGTCATGCGGGCAACAGGCGTCCCCCCGGAGGGGCAGCGAAGCGGAGTAACTGGCCCAGACGTGGGTGGCATAGCGGCCCGATGTGGGGGCACAGTTAGGCTCCGCACCCGAGCAGAGGAGGCCAGGGAAGGACCAGCGTTCCACGGGGGCGTGCTCTGTCGGGGGTCTGGCGACAGAGGGGGACAGGGCTGAGGCGGCCCGTGGGCGACCCGCCGTGTCAACCGCCTCTGGGACAGAGGGGGACTAGGAGAGCGTGGCTTGTGGGCGGCACTCTGTCGTCCGAGAACTCTGTGAGCTCAGAGAAGAGAGGTTTGTTTCTATCTTTAACCAGTGTGAGGTGCCGCTCACCCGTGGGTGAGCAGCGGTTTTCGCTGGAGAAAAAGAACAAAAGATTCTCCCCCGGCCCTCCACCGGGGGAAGGAGTGGTCCTGCTACCATCTCCTGGGAAACAAACATCATCTCTGAGCAGCCCGTCTCAGGAGCGCCGCTTAGCCTGGCGTTTAGCGGGAGGCGGGGCTGGAGAGGGCTGTGGCGCCTTCCTGCGACCTCCTCCGCGCCGTGGCCTGGGTGGAGGCTGCTGCGTAGGCCGGGCGGGAGGGGCGGGAGCCGCAGGAGGGCGCCCTCGGCGGCGAGCAGGCTGAGGATTCTGCCCGACCTGGCGGGTGGAGGCAGCAGCGGGCCGGCGGGGCAGAATATGCTTAATGGCCTCAGTTTGCTTCTGCGCGGTGGAGAACTGGTGGGCAAAGTCCTCCACCGCACCGCCGAAGAGGCCGGCCTGGGACAGGGGCGCATCAAGCAGACGAGTCCGCTCGGAATCCCGCATGTCAGCCAGGTTCAGCCACAGATGTCTCTCCTGGACCACAGCTGTGGACATCACCAAACCCAGGGAGCGCACGGTAACCTTCGTCGCCCGGAGGGCAAGGTCGGTCGCGGCGCGCAGCTCATTAAATAGACCTGGGTCTGTCCTGCCCTCGTGCATGTCTCTCAACATTTGGGCCTGATAGACCTGGAGAGTGGCCATAGCATGCAGAGAGGCGTCTGCCTGTCCCGCGGCTCTGTAGGTTTTCTGCACCATTTTAGATGTGAAACCACAGGCTTTGGAGGGGTGCTTAAGCTCGCCACGAGAGGAAGCACTCTGAGGACACAGTTGCATCGCAACAGAGCGTTCGACTGAGGGAAGCCCAGTGTACCCACGGGCAGCTGCGCCATCGAGGGGAGGAAAGGCGGATGAGACCAGCGAGCGGTCCCGAGAAGACAACGGGGTCTTCCAGGACTTCGAGATCTCATCATGCACGTCCGGGAAGAAAGGTATTGGGGTTTGCCGTGGACGCGGGTCGGCGGCTTGGCCCAAAAACCAATCATCGAGGCGCGAGCGCTCAGGGCAGGGTGGTGGCCGCCACTCAAGCCCGATGCTCGCAGCCGCCCGGGAAAGCATGGCTGTCATCTCCGGATCCGATTCAGGCACAACCGTATGCACACCAGAGGGTGGCAGCTGTGCTGAATCTTCACTTCCAGAAGATTCAAACCCACCTTGTGATGCTGCTACAGACATCAGATCTTCCTCTGTAGCTTCAGCCGAAGTACACGGGCCACCCGAGAGTAGACCCGCGGAAATCGACTGTTCACTAGCGGGCACCGTCATGCAGGGGGGTTTGACACGTGGACAGATAGTCGGCGCTTTTTGCCAAACCGTAACCCTCAGATCACCCTGGCCACCAGCCGAAGTAGCACCCCGCGAGGGGGCACTAGATCGGGGTGTGGCAGAGGGGACTCTCGCTCTTACGAGCTCATTGAGTCTCGACCGTAATGACGCGATGGTCATGTTCTCACAGAGAGAACACGAGTCATCCACGAGCGCCGCTCTAGCATGCTCAATGCCCAAACACACTAGGCAACGCTCGTGCCCATCAGAGTCCGAAACCAATCTGCCGCAACCAGAAGTACACGGGCGAGGCATCTTTAAAAAGACGTGCCACGTGCAAGCTCTTTTGTGAGAGAGAAACACTCAAGTGTTGAAGCGACCGGGGAGACACACACTCTCTGGCAAACCACTGCACAGATAAGCAGGAAGCGCGCGCCCCGCCGGAGATCGCCGTCACACCAACACCGAGGAACTCGTTTGTAAAGCTGACAATACAGAGATGGCTTGTGGAGTGAAGAAATAAACTTGGCTCCGAAGCGAAAACATATCTGCTAGATGCAGGACTTCCTCCTTATATACCCACGAGGTGGGGCGGAGTTACGTCATGCAAATTCCGCAGACCCATGGCATTTCTTTGCCATTGGCTAGTTTTGTATACTCGAAGTTGATAGGCTTTCTATGCGAAACCCCATTCGTCGTCATCCGACGGAACTCGGAGTGACGAACGAAAGGGAACTGTCCTTTTCATTCAGAAACCAGAAGCTCATCTTAAGGGAACATTCTTTTGATGTTAAAAGTTTCATATCCAGTAATTAAGATTGACAATTGTTCAGATGAACCCTCAACACAAAGTGTTTCTTTCAAACATCCTTTCGCCAAAGCTTTTTGACAGCTATCCCCAGTACTTCCTGTCAGTGTCATCCCATCAATGTTTCCTAGTCAGGAAAACTGATTGTGGTTTTCTCCCCGTTCTGGAACTCAACCTGTCGTTTGGACCGCTAGTTTGATACTCTTTCTCTTCAACGCCGCTTCAAGCATGGATCAATCCCAAAATCCCCTTTGCTCTAATTACTCTGAGTCCTCTGCTTCATTTCACCTCAGCCAATCAGAAATAAAACAGTTTGTACACACACACACAACACACGCACACGTTTTGCTCTCTGGAGCCTCAGTGGTTAAGAGATAAGGCTGGTCTCGGGAGTATAGTCTTACCTCTGAAGATCTTTGTGGAAGAAAGAGAGTGAAACAAGGAAATGAAAATAAAGGTGAGGGGGAAGGGAGGTAAAGAAAGGGTTCAGGGTAATAGAGAACTGTAAATAATTTATGAGAAACACACAGTGACAAACAATTGATGATGATTGTTTATGGAGAGATATGTGGGTTGCTTCCCCAGGTTTATTTGTCTCCCTATGTGGGGGAAATATGGGTTTCTGTCAAGAAATTGACATCTACCATCAACATCACCTTTGTGAAGAGATCATACATCGCCCGTGTGTGTTAGTTAAATACACTGAACTGATTGAAAGGGAAAGTGCACTCAAAAATGAACATTTTGTCAGTTATTCAGCTTCATGTCATTTTAATTCTATATTATTTGTTTTATTTTCTTTGAAACACAAAATGAGATGTTAAACAGAGCTGCTTTTTTTGCATAAAGAAGTATAGAAGTTTGGAGTGCATGATATTTTTTCCTGCATACAAAAACATAGAAGAGCAAGCTGTGATGATCGATTCACAATCAAATATTGGATATGTTTAATGAGTCACGAAAACACAGAAAAAAAGCCTTGAAATCACTCATGAATCTATTTGAACAAGATTCATACTTATATACACATTATAGTATGTAAATCATATTTATACAACAAATGTAAATAAATACTATATTTAAATAATATAATAATTATATAATAAAATATAGTATACAAATATAATTAATAAAATAATATTTAATTATAGTGTCCTAAAATAAATGAATAATGTAATCTAAAAAAAACTATCAGCATCTCCAGTTGCAACAGATATATACTTAATACAACTAGAAAAGCAAATTCGTTTTAGTCTGAATTCTGAAACCTTACTGAACCTTCTATACTAAACATTCATCACAGCCAGATGCACAGCAACCCAATTTTTAGGGGGTATGCTGCACAACAACATGTAAATAATGACAGCATTTTCATTTTTGTGTGAAGTATTCCTTGGAGATCAGAAGAGGAAGTGTGTTCTGTGCACATCTCTCTCCGGCTGACATGAAGGGATGAGTAGTGGAACTGTTCCCAGATCAGATCTGCTTTGTAGCAAGCACTAATTAACGTCAGTTCAGACCAACTCAGGCTTCATCTTAGATGAGATCTCCCACTCTAATTACAGCGGTAAACATGTTGGATTTTCCAATGATATGCTTGCTGTCTCCCATCACTGTTTATTATGGATGCGGAACGTGTTGAATTGATGTGACACGAGTGGTATTGGCATTTTAAATGGCTTCATCCTTCACACCTGCATGCAAGCACTCACAACTTTATGATCTGGTATGTTATTTTGTCTTCGTGCCTTAACAGATATTGAAAAGTATGACAGAGATTTTAGAAACTCTATTTCAGATTATTAGGAGATAATTAGCTGTTTGAATAAGGCACTAATTATCTTGTCAGAGCACTAATCAGTTTCTGTGAGCGTTAACACTAACCGACAGCTCAGTTAACGACACCTGTAGTGATCAAAGCATAGAAACACTTTGCTCAAACAGCACATGCCTGTGTTCATTTATATGCCTCGATGAGTAATTAATGCCTTTATGCATTATACATGTCTCATATTATGTAGAGCATGTTTAAGGACTCAACGTTGTTTTTTTTTTTTTTTTTTGCTGGCCTAATCGTTCACATTTTTTCACAAAAGAAATTGATCTAATTTAATCAAATTTTTAGCAAAAATCTGTTTAAAATATGCTTTATTATTCAACAGAAAAATATATGTAATCTTTATATTGATATTGATATTAATTGAGCTTATGTAAATTAGTTGCAATTTACTTATCATACATGTTAGGGTAAAGTATTAGGTGTAATGTTGATCGTAATGTTCAAAATTAGCTTTGATAGTTAAAAAAAACATGAAAGGCTGAAGCTAGAAACTTTTTAACTACTATTTAAAATTAAAAAACAAAACAAAAAAATGATTGCAAAATCATGAGACTCATTTCCAGTGAAATAGGAGTGAGATGATAGAACATTTTCTAAATTATTGCTGTTGTCTATTACATCTAAACATCTATATCTGCTGCCCTGTGGCCAGTTGCATAAACATAGTTTTGAACTAGTTTATCATTACTTTTCCAAGTCAAATTATACCACTCTTACCTTTTCATGTAACTGACTTTAAAAAGTTATGAGCAGTCTTGAAGAAAAAAATTAGATGACTAATTAGAAGACTAGTCTAAGCCGTTTATGCAACTGTCCACTGTATGTCTTTGTAAGACTGTGTTGTCTTTTTACACCTGCTGTAAAAACACCTGATTTGCAGTTGCTATAAACCCATTAGATTTGTCACAACATCTGTCTTGTTTTCAAGATAATTGAAAATCTTGAGCAAGACACCTGTGTCACTGGTTGGTGTGTGTTTCTGTCTCAGGTCTCATCTGATGCCCAGGCTGAAGGAGTCGCGCTCTCACGAGTCTTTGCTCAGTCCCAGCAGTGCAGTAGAAGCTCTGGACCTCAGCATGGAGGAGGAGGTCTTCATTAAACCAGTGCACAGCTCCATCCTCGGCCAAGATTACTGCTTCGAGGTATAGACGCCTCTTTCATTCACTTTACATTACATACACAAACAAATTCACTGATGCGATCTCTCTCGACCTTTAGTACGTTCATTTAAATTCAACATTACAGTATATCATCATTCATAAGACAATGTTTTCTAACCAGGGGTATGTTTCCCAAAAGCATTGTTAGCCAACTATGGTCCCAAGTCCTTTGAACTCTATTGGTAAGGACATACCCTGCGACCATATATTGGCACCCCAGACAAGTTTCCAGTGAAAAATTAATTTGTAAAAGTAATCTTGGACTAGGTAAAAAAATATTGATTTCCAATTTTAATTCAATGGTCCCAGTATCGATTTTAAAATACCTGTGTATTTTTTATTTTATTAATGTATTATTCATTTAATTTTGATTCAATTCACAAGCTTTCTATTTGACTTCTTTCATAGCTGGTGATGCCTTGTTACACTTGTGTTATTGTCTATATCCAGCTTTCTTAACTCTAATGTAGTTAATGTAGTTCAGTTTTGCATTTTGTTTCTTTTCAGTAGCATCTTTTCACATGACATTAAAGCATGACACAGGTTTGCTTTTGTTGCAAGCAAGCCGGAACCCATGAGATTTCTGCAGTAAGCTGACAATTAATCGCCCCTATTTTCCAGGTGAGCACCTCCACAGGTAGCAAGTGCTTTTCTTGTCGTTCATCTGCAGAGAGAGACAAATGGATGGAGAACCTGCGACGAGCCATCCACCCTAATAAGGTAAACCTTCTAAGTGAACCACTTGTGTATCAGCACAGGCAAATATCATACCTAATGCAGATGCTCTGATTTTAAGTGAAAATAATGCAGCTCAATGCAAAGAAAGAAGGAAAATCAAATAATGTTTCTGTATCTGTAAGAGTGATGAAATTCAGGCCAGTTTCTTTCTCTCTCTTTGATATAAGCACATGAGACTCAGGAGAGAAACTGCAAAACATATGGCTGCTTTGAACATGCCAAAAAAACATACGACAGCTCATTTCAACAATCAATGATTAAGCAAATTAATGATTAATTAGATTGGGGGAAATTCAAGCGCAACCTTCAAGTTATATTTTTCCTTCTTCACAGCTTGCCTGGGGATGTTTAATGTCTCTCCATCGTTCAGTCTTACATTTTAATTACTCAGTGGGTTTCTGAGGTGAACACCAGAGCCAGGCTTTAGAGAGCTTTGCAGTGAACAGATGATGCTTTCAGACAGATGTTGATGCTGTAGTGGTGTGGAGATGATCATAGCTTAGGCATTAGCTGCTGCGGCAGAGGCGCATTTCTGTCTGCCTAATTAGTTCATTATCTGTGTGTGATGAGGGCACACAATGGAGCACCTCAATACGAAGATGCAAAATCAATTGCCTTTGTGGGTGTTTATTTGTGTGGGAATATCCATGAGCTCTCGAGCCCTACACAATGCCCAGTGCCCTCAGTACAATCAACTGATGTTATAAACCACTTCATCAGTCAGGCCTTAAAGGGTTAGTTCACTCAAAAATGGAAATTGTGTCATTATTTACTCAGCTTCATGCTGTTTGGCAATTTTGAAGAATCGTTATTCAGCCTAGGGCTGCAGGATTAATCGAAAGTGCTCAGTGCGATTTTAAAATCACGAAGGCTGCGATTTAATTTAGTAAATGTATGTTTCACAGTGAAACACAGCACTGTGTTCTTTTACAAGCGAGCGGCTCATGTTTTTAGTTTAGAGCAGATTGGTTCACAGTTAATGCTGCTAACTCATCTCTCCATCGGCCTAAGTTTGGGTGGTTTATAAGGTGCATTTGGGAATGCAACATGCTTCAAACATCTTTATAAACTTGTAATGAGAAGTGCTTATGAACTGGCTGTTGTTGTCAACAAAATGAAAGCTTTAAGAGCCCTGTTGTTTTCTGCCAGAATAATAGCTTAAAACAAAGATTTTGGCCCAGTAGTGGCCCATAAATTTGTCCATACAACTAGTCTTCTGAAGCCATACGATAGGTTTGTATGGTGAACAGACTGAAATTGGAGTCATTTTGTGTGAACTAAGCCCAACTCATTCATTTTTAGGTTTCTAATTTATATTTACAACACTTACCCGCTATAGACTGTGGCCCACCAGATTTATTATTTTTAAATTACAGAAACCTAGACCGATAAACAGGTAGAAAAATCTCCACAGATAATAATAAATGTGTTTAGAAGTGTTTAAGATTAGGCTAAATTGCCCAAAAAGTATTACAATTTCAATCGGCGGTAACGTTTCACCCAGAAATAAATGCTTCTGCATGGCATCACTAATTGTGGGTGGGACACTGTGCAATGGCTAGAGGGTCAGGGACAAGAATTACTGTATGCCGCTGGTGAACGAGGGCTTTAGTCTTTTCATTTAGTGATTCACAATGGTCTGTGGCCTCAGAAATAACTGTGACATTTAGTTTTATTCTGATCTCATCCTCCATTGCCTCCTATGTTATAAGAGGATGGAGGGATATCTATAAGTTAACCTCTATTATATTACAACAAAAGCTTACACTTATACAGCACGATGCAGGTCAACTTTATGGCCGTCCCTCGTATATTAAACCACATGACTTCACACTGGAAAGACTATTCTATTAAAAAGGCCAGTGAATGACATTAACTGCTGATTGATGTCATGCAGTATTTACAGCACCATCCTGCTATCTTTATGGGAAGGACATGAAGTGATCTAAAATAAAGGGCCTTTTAATTCCCAGCCAAGGGTGGGTGATCTGAAGCAGAGGGTATTTAATCACTGAGCCGAAAAGCACGTCATCTCTAAATCACTGACCCTGTTAGATGCCACACTGATGCGGTAATAATCCGCTACAGCCTTGGCAAGGCAGCCTAACAGTCCACTAACCTCACAATGCCCTTCCGTCTCTAGGACAACAGTCGGCGGGTTGAGAATACACTGCGGCTGTGGATCATCGAAGCAAAAGACCTTCCGGCCAAGAAAAAGTACTTCTGCGAGCTCTGCCTGGATCGACGGCCTCTATGCCCGTACAACCTGCAAACTGAAGACGGATAACGTCTTCTGGGGTGAACACTTTGAGTTCAATAACCTCCCTACGGTCCAGAACATCACTGTCCATCTATATAGAGATTCTGACAAGAAGAAGAAAAAGGACAAGAATAACTATGTGGGGCTGGTGAGCATTCCAGCGGTGACTGTCACGAGCAGGCAGTTGGTTGAGAAATGGCACCCTGTTAGCCAACCCAATCCAGGTAAAGGGAAAACAGCTGGTCCAATGGTCCGCATCAAGGCCCGGTACCAAAGCATGAACATCTTGCCCATGGAGCTCTACAAAGAGTTTGCAGAGTACACCACCAACAACTACATGCTGCTCTGCTCTGTGCTGGAGCCGGTCATCAGCGTCAAGAACAAAGAAGAGATGGCCTGCGCCCTGGTGCACATCCTGCAGAGCACCGGGAAAGCAAAGGTAATGTAAAGGCTCAGATATTTTGTCATTTAGCTAAGGGGTTTTCCACCTGTGGTCCAGGGAAGTGCTAAAGGGTCTGTAGAAAGCTAAATGACAAAACTCAATGACATTTTTTGACCATTGCAGGGTTCATACCTACAACCTTTTGGTTTCATCTTTAGATGTTTAACCATCACAGACTGAAATGCATGACCTGAAGTCTGTATTTGTCTACTGCATGCATACCATTCATAATTCTAATAGATTAAGACTTTGAAATGATGGTGGTGGTTAAACATCTAGAGTTACTGTAAAAGGGTTGTAGGTATTTGAATATTGGCCTTTGCTATAAGTAATGTGCATATATTCATCTGGAAAAAGCTGACACACAAATATACTGTATGTCACGCGACCCAAAGAGATTTCATATAGTTGTGATTAATGAGTTTTATATATATTATTCAAAAGTTTAGGGTTTTTGAAAGAAATATTATGCTCACCAAGGCTGCATTTATTTGATCACAAATACAGCAAAAAAAGTTACATTGTTAAACTGTATTACAATTTTAAAAGTGCTGATATTTTATTTTAATATATTTTAAATGTTGTTTATTCCTGTGATGACAAAACTGAATTATCAGCAGCCATGACTCCTTTCTTCAGTGTCACATGATCCTTCAGAAATCATTCTAATAGGCTGGCTTGGTGTGCAATTTCTTTTTATTGTCTTGCAGTTGTGATGTCAATTCTTTTTTGCAGAAATAGTGATTTACTTTTTAAAATAACAGCATCTATTTGAAATAGAAATCTTTTGTAACATTATAAATGTCTTTACTTCCATTTTTGATTCATTTAATGTATCTTGCTGAATAATATTTCTTAGATAAAGAATCCCAAATCTGACCCCAATTTTTGAATAGTAGTATTTTGTTGTTCAGAGTTAGAAACCATTGAATAGATTTGTTAAATATAATATTTAGTAATTTATTAATTAATATTTAGTATAATTTTAATATTATGGATAATTTAAACATTCATTTATAAATCATAAAACATTATATGTTTATAATTGATCAATTTATATTTCAATTAAATATTTATGTGACCATGTATTTACTTTTTGTATCTGCCTTTTCCCTGACCCTTGTTTGTTTTCCTTGTGCATTTAGCTTTTTCACTGATGCTCTTATTGAACTTCAGAGGTCACGGTCAATCAAAAGCAATCCAATTCCAGTTATCTCTGCTGTAGTATCCCGCTGTTATTCCTTGCTGTTTGGGTTAACAAAGGGATACTACATTAAAGAGATTGCATGTAGTTTGTATTGGCTACATCTGTGAATCTTTGTATTTATGTGCATAGGATTTCTCATGCTGAGAGGTATTTCGGAGGGATTATCTCCCCCTGGTTCTCACAGCCTTCCGCAGGATCCAGAGAGCAAAATAGCAAATCTTCCCATTATACCATAAGGGAGGGATTAATACGGCTGCTCTTATCTGTATTGGCTGCTTTTTAGTTGGTCTGGCCCTGATTGGCAGATCCAGGGTTGATATAGATGGTATGTTTGCAGTGACTCACAGGATGATATAAACACAAAGGCAAAATTGCCTTAGATGGAGGTGGATAAGCCTCTAATATATGTATGGCATTTAGTGAAGAACATGTTTAGACTGCACTAATGTCATTCACTGTTTGAGGGAGAACAAGACAGACAAACAGACTTTTTTAGATATGAAGTTGAGTTTTTCTTTTCTGAATATTCTCATTATCATAACCTGTGTCTGGAGCCTAATTAGACAAACTAAGCATGAAACAAGATTTTCAGACAGTGAATCTACTACGATGTTTTTAATCAGGGTCCAGGCATGAGGGTCATTTCAATGGGCAGCTCTCAGGAATACTGATTTATTGCTGCCTTACAGTACAGGGTTTTTAATCCAACATCTTGCAGTCACCCATTAAGAAGTTGAACTGGTGCCATTACCTTTAGCCGTGGAGAATCAGTGAAATGAAGTGTGAAACAAGTTTTTTACCAGGCAATTTTTTGAAGGGAGTTCTGAAAACATAAAAATATGTTTTTTGTTCTTAATGGTAAGATCCCTTTGAGAACCCTGATAGCGAACATTCCAGGCTTCCCATAGACCCGGTCAACCAAAATCATTGTAGTGAATATTAATTTTATGTGTCATGCTCTACTGCTAAATATTCTTCTAGAAATGGAGATATATTTGCTAGATAGGCTGTTGCTCCTGTTAGGTATAAAACTTGCTTCGCAATGATACAACAATAATTCATTCAAAATTCATTCTCATTCAAAAGCATTTTGTTAAGTCATTTTATCCAGTAATCACATGACTTCTATGACTTCGGAAATAACAGTCAGTTTAGAACTGTTCGTATCAGTGATGTCGTCCTTTGCTTATATTTTCATGTTGGCTGAAGTGCAGTGTAAGTTGTGAACCACCACACTGTCATTAGAGATGGTCACTGGTCCACAAATGACTGACTGATCTGCATCATTATCCTGTGAGTGCTGACTCTCTGAGATTGGCTGCTCTTTCCATGTCATTATTAAAATTCATTAGTGTCTTTTACTGGTCAGTTGCACTTCACTTCTTTAACTACTGGGTAAGAAGTGTCTTCTGTCACTAAAGCAACTAGTTTTCACAGAAGGTCATCATAAACGGTCAATTGCGTCACTCATAGCCTCTCCTGCCCTCGTCCGCTGTCCCCCTGGGTCCCGCGGGGGGAGATCAGGCCTGTTAGTCTGAAGCTGTTAAATACTGCTCCTTAATTACTCTGCTTCTCAAGAAGCCCTGAGGGATATGGGCCGTAACACCAGTGGAATCATCCAGGCTGTCCAAGGTCATTTGTTTTGAGGACCGTGTTTTAAATAGTAATTATATTTCAAATTGTTACTTTTTTTTACCCTGTTTTTGATCGAAAAAAATGCAGTCTTGGTGAGCATAAGAAACTTTTGATCAAACTTTGAACGGTGTATAGACCTTATGTAGCCAGCGATCTTGCGTAGTTATGAATGAACGGCTCGTTTAAAAAATTCAAGGTCCATTTGTTAATCATATGCTTTACAATGCTTATGATAAACATTACAATGATCATGATAACTTTCGTTAACTCTACAATAAGTAAATCAACTTCACCAGCTAATTACTCCCGGACAGCGATGCCATGGAAATATACAGAGCGACCGCAAAAACAGAAGTTCAAAGACAATATTCTAAAGATGACGGCGCCCTCGTTTCTCTGGTGGTGCATAAGGTCTATATTTTAGGAAAATGTTTTGGGAAAAATAGGTACGTGTTACTTATATTGGTTTATATACCAGTAAATGAAAATGGTTAAATATTGTTCTTTCATTTAGTGAAAAACTGTGTGGGGTCATCAGTCATCTTGATGAATTTTGACACGATTTTAATTGTGTTTTACACCTTGCATTAAACATATTCAATATAAATAGCTGTTTGGTCACAATGATAGTTGAAAATAAAATGCTTTGAATATCTCTAAAATGCTTATTTTAGCTATATCGCCCAACCTCAGTTTTGACTTAAATGAGCGTTTCATTCGAGCAATGAAGACTCGGTTTAGTGCTTCAGTTTCCTAATATCATATCTCTCTGCCTTAAGTGTGTATTCTCAGTCTGATTAAATCACTCAGTAGTCATGTTATGAGTGTTTAAAGCAGATGTAGAGGATGTATTTTTGGAGTTCTTTTAATTCTACTTCAGCTGGCTTGTTTTCTGTCTCTGTCTGACACATAAGTTGACAGACCAAAATAAAATTGGACTAAATAAGGTTCAAATGAAAATGAAGCAGACTCGTCTGTGTGAATAATAGCGCTTGTCAGTTCATGTTCCTTTGAAAAGTCTGGACACAGTTAGTTGAGCTACCAAACAGAGCCTGCTGTGACAGATTCACTGGGAATGATTTGATGAAGGAATCGCACTCTAATAATACATCGTTTTTTTAGGTAATGTAGCAGTGGTCAGTCACATTCTATCAGTAATAGCTGTTTTCCCCTGGCTGGTCCTGAGACCAATGTGCTCGTGATGATGTGAAATATGGAGAAGAGATATCCCACAGAGACATCAAGCCCAAATGGACACAGTAACACTCACTTATCAACTTGCTTGAGTTTCGTGTGGGTGGGATTTTTATGGTACATCACTTTTTTCTCCATCAATAAAGTTTAAATAAAGGGTAATTAAGGGTCCCTATAATGGGAAAACCTGGGGAGAAGTTAAAAAAAAAAAATCTGAAATTTGTTCTAGCTGTGCTTTTCTCTAAAATATTTCATCAGCTAGATATTTATCTTTGAAAAAATCACTTTTTTGCCACATTTAAATGTCAGGATGTATTTTTGTTCTTACTTGAGAAATTTAGGTTCTTAAAATGTAATATTACATGCACTTTGGATTTAAAGGAATAGTTCACTTAAAAATGAAAATTTTGTCATCATTTACTCACCCTCTATTTGTTTCAGACCTGCAAAGGTCATTCAGAAGAAAGAAATTCATACAGGTTTAAAACACATTTTTAAGTGAACTATTCCTTTAATTATGTATACAAATGTCTACAAGTATATAAATAAGAATGTGTTTTTTCCTGTTCAAAAGTTTGGGTGGGTAAGTTTTTTTTTTTTTTTAATGATTTTAAAAGAACTCTCCTCTCTTCACCAAGGCTGAATTTATTTGATCAAAAATACAGTAAAAACCGTAATATTGTGAAATATTATTCAATTTAAAAGTTTTCAATTTTAATATATTTTAAAATGTATTTTTTCCTGTAATGGCAAAACTGAATTTTCAGCAGCCATTGC
Organism: Chrosomus eos; assembly: GCA_036326025.1. Classification (NCBI taxonomy): domain Eukaryota; kingdom Metazoa; phylum Chordata; class Actinopteri; order Cypriniformes; family Leuciscidae; genus Chrosomus; species Chrosomus eos. The sequence continues at coordinate 41,572,856 of CM070820.1, read as the reverse complement.
TCCAATCTTCATTGTCACATGATTCTTCAGAAATTTGCTAGAAAACAAAATATTTGTATTAATGTTGAGAACAGTTGTGTTGCTTAATAATTTAGCAGGAGCTGAGATACAAATAAATAAATAATAATATATATATAGTAATGCATTTTGAACTATGATCTTCATTGCATTTTGACGTATACACTATTATTGTGGCAAAGCAACAGCTCAGCCAGCATCTTCCGTCATTAACTTCCTTACAGACATGAGACGAGAGTCATTATTTGCATTTTCCTTCAGCGCGCATATCTTTCCTCTCCTCATCCGTCACCCTTTATTTTTTCTTGTTTTCTCCCCATCCTGCCTCTCTCTCGCTCTGCCCATCACCTCTCGATCTCCTTATCTTGTCTCAGACTCATGCTCTGCCATTCTCTCTCTCTCTATCTCGCTTGGCTGCACTTTAAGGCAGGCTAGCTCTGAAAGGATGTCATTTCTGGTCTGAAGCAGCACATTGCCCTGACAGCTATTACAGAAGTCGTGCTTCGCTGTAGATGTGACATCCACTTCAGCCGGCTCTCAATGCACACACACTTTTCATGCATCTCAAGAGTTTGAGGTTAGACAAGGTATTAATCTGTTTTGTGATATGACGTAATCGTGATATCATGTCTGCAACCTGTTGTAACACACGTGATTATGGATGACATGGATGAGATGATCACATGGACTGCAATACGTGAGACATATGCAGATATTGACTACAAATACAATACAAAACATAGGCCTGTAGCAATCATTACATAATCATCTGATTATCTCTGAAGTGATCCATGTGTTAATTGTATTTACAGACCCCATGAAATCTATATTAAAGTGTTGTATTTTAATCCATACTGTATGTGTTAGCTATGAGGCCATATTTATGCTACTGTATTCTTCAAGGGTTAGTTCACCCAAAAATTAAAAAAGAATGTCATCAGTTACTCACCCTCATGTCATTCCAAACTTTAGACTTCTTTTATCTTCGAAACACACATGAAGATATTTTAAATGAAATCTGTACTATTTATGTTCCTCCATTGACAGTCCACTCCACACAACAACCACTTTGTCATTTCAAAGCGTTCATAAAGAGATTGTAAAACTTTTGTGTCAGAATAAATTGTGAGGCAGAACGTCATGATTGTGACAGCCCTAATAAAACATATGCTACACACAACATACAATTAAGACATAATTGAGTAAAATGTATGTATTTTGATTTAATTTAAGTAAACTGATGTGATAAAACCCCAAATCGGCTTTTTCAGTTTCTAGATGGGGTGTGTTGATGAGATGCAGACTGTTTAGCAAGCATAAGAAGGTAAATGTCGAGGACATATTGTTGTGCGTTCCTTGAAGCGATGTCTGTTTGACCCACTTTAGTCATACAGCACAACAATCAGTCTTATCTCAGAAAGCACACTGGATAAAGCTGCCCCACAGCCTAGCATTTCATTAGTAGAGCATTTCTACATTTCACTGAGGGTCGTGAGCGCGCACAGCTGCGCAGAACAGAATCATACGCATATTTGCACACATGCAATTGAGAAAACTCAAGGTTATAGAGTGTGGGTAGATTGAGAGCTGAATTCATCGCTTCTGTGATATTTGACTTCTCTTACACACTCACACATACATTACAGCATACGCTTTCTCTCGCTCTCTCGACCCTCCTTTCGTCTGTCTGCTAAATAGCATCTGACCTTCTCTGACCTCTTTTCTTTCTTTTTTTGCTGCAGAGGGGGCGAGATAACAACTAGTGTTTCAGTTTACAGCTTGCCTTTGGATCAAAAGAGAAATGTGCTGAGAATGATACGCAAGTAATGATGAAATTGGAGGAAAGGTATTCATCTTTGACATTTAATGCTCGCTCTCTTTTGTTTTTCAGTAGGTCATCTTGAATTATTGTGTGCCTGACAAAGTTTAGTGCTCATCTCCTGTGTGTGGGAGAGAAAAATATAAATGGCTTACATGGATTGTGGGATTAAATGGTACATATGCACTTTGTAAGCCCACTTTGGACATTTCACATTTGCAGTTAAATAAAGCGATAGATTTTACACTATCATTTCTTGAAGTCAGCAGTAATATTTTTTGGTGGACTATCCCTTTAAATGACTTTAAAATTGTATTTACCTTAAGTTCTTATGGATTCATCAAAAAGTCATTGATCGGAAGTTGGAAGTTCATTGCTGAAAAGGTGTAGGAATTATTTAGGTCTCTCTCTCTCTCTCTCTCTCTCTCTCTCTCTCTCTCTCTCTCTCTCTCTCTCTCTCCTCTCTTACATTATCTCTCTCTCTCTCTCTCTCTCATTTTATCTCTCTCTATCTCTCTCTCTCTCTCTCTCTCTCTCTCTCTCTCTCTCTCTCTCTCTCTCTCTCTCTCTCTCTCTCTCTCTCTCTCTCTCTCTCTCTCTCTATCTTTACACAACTTAATGAGTCATCATCTTATGTCTTTAGATTAATGAGGCTGTGTGTGTGTTTGTGTGTTGTAGTCTCAGTGACCTTTAGTTTTATTTAAAGGCCTTTGATAGTGAGTCACATTCAGCTGTCCTGGCTAACACAAACACACACGGACGTTCATAGTCATGCACAAAGAATGGACTTTAATAGGACTCTTGCACATTTTTTGTGTGGATTTTTACTCCTGAGGTGGGGTAGTCATGATACCAACCAATGGTTCAATAGTTTATGCTAAAGGGGGCGATCCAAGATGCATGCGGCAATTAATTACTCATCCTATACATTTAAACCCATACTCATCATATCGTTTATTATATTATTTTAGTTACTAAACTAGATCTGGTGACTGCAATTATTATACATTTTTATGGTTACAATTCTAAAATTGAAAATGATGCTTTAATAAAAAAATTAGAGAGTCATATTACACACTGTTTATCTAAATTCCCAAATTCACTTATTTTAATAGGAGGAGATTTTAATATCACTTTAGACAACTCCCTTGACCGATGGCCACCTCGTAGTGTTAATTATCAGAACTCCACACTGAAGGCCTTTATGCAGAAATTTGGAGTTATAGACATTTGGAGAGAGAAATTCCCTGGTATCAGTTCTTTCACGTGGAAGAATAAGGCATGTACTGTTATGTCTCGTATAGACTACTGGTTAACTCCATGCAATTTACATAAAGAAGATATCTCTGTTAATATTCTTCCCACGCCATTAACAGATCATAAAGCTGTGTCTATCAACATTTCTTTACATTCCTCTCCTTCCTCCAACAAATACCATAACTCTTATTGGAAGCTCAATAAGTCATTATTGGAACATGAATTTGTAAAGATGACCATTCGGAGTTTTAGTGCACAATATTGGAATATAGCTAAGATTAGTAATAACTATTGCACTAATTGGGAGTTATTTAAATTTGAAGCTTGTCAATTTCTTAGAAAATTTGGCAGTTTATTATCTAAAGCTAAAAAATTTGAAGAGGAGACGATTTTTATTGGATAATGAATATCTTGAGTTATTCACACTTCAAAGCCAATTAGATGATATTTATAAAAGGAGTGCAGAGGGGGCCTTCATTAGATCTAGACAGAGATGGTTGGAAAAGGGTGAACAGAATTCAGCATATTTCTTTCAATTAGAAAAAGTCCATGCAAAAACAAATACAATTTTGCATTTGAATATTAATGGTATGATAACGCATAACTCAAAGGACATTGCAGATTACTGTTCAAACTTTTTTAGCACTCTTTACAATTCAAGGTTTAATGAAAATAATTCCTCTGTTTTTATAGATAGTCTTACTAATTCGAAAACTATAAATGAAGATCAAAAAGAACATTTTGATAGTTCTATATGTATAAAGGAAGTCCTTCAAGCTATTACAGAGTTTAAGTTTAATAAATTGCCTGGTGTAGATGGTTTAACCTCCGAATTCTATAAAACCTTCTCAGAAGAACTTGCTCCTTTTCTTTTAAATCTTTTCTTACAATGTATTGATTATGGCAAACCCCGCCTACCCTGACACAAGGCCTAATTATCTTAATTCCAAAACCAAAAAAAGACACTTTAATTTTAGACAATTGGCGACCAATTTCCCTACTTAATAATGATTATAAAATTTTAGCCTCTATATTAGCTTCTAGAATTAAGAAAACTTTGGATTCTATTATTGATGACACACAGTCAGGTTTTATGCGTAATAGACACATTTCAAATAATATTCGCTTGGTATTAGACCTTGTTGATTACCCACAGCTATACCCAGATGAGAGTTTCATTCTTTTCTTAGACTTCCATAAGGCCTTCGACACTGTTGAACATCATTTCTTATATTCGGCCCAAAAATTTTTTGATTTTGGTGATTTCTTTATTAATTCCATTAAAACTTGCTAATGCTAATTGCTCTATCAAGCTGCGTAATGGCACCTCACCCAGATTCAATCTCAGTCGTGGTATCAGACAGGGATGCCCTATTTCCCCATACTTATTTTTAATTTGTACACAACTTCTTGCAGATCATAGTAAACAGAGCCCTTTAAGAGGTATCACTGCTGCTGGCAGTGAAATTATCATTAGTCAATTGGCAGACGATACCACTCTTTTTTTAAAAGATGCAGGAGAAATACCTTTAGCCCTTAAGATTATCCATACATTCTCTAAAGCTTCAGGGCTTTATCTGAATATAAATAAGTGTGAATTACGGTCTCTTAAAAACAGCAATCTTCTGTCAATTTGTAATATTCCCATTAAAGACGAAATCACGTATTTAGGTGATAAATTGTAAAGAATGAAGAGGAACGATGTAAGCTTAACTTTTCCCCAGTCATTGACAAAACAAAGAGAAATGAAATCAGTGGTTACTGAGAGACCTATCCTTGAGGGGGAGAGTACTGGTCACAAAGGCAGAGGGCATCTCGAGACTTACATATGCAGCACTCTCCTTAGCAGTTAATGATAATACTTGTAAAATGATTGATAAAATGCTGTTTAACTTCTTATGGAAAAATAAAACCCATTATATAAAGAAATCTGTGGTTATGAACTCAATTGAAAATGGAGGCCTTACCACCCTTAATCACACCTTCAAAGTTAACTGGAAAACCAACATCTATCTGGAATATTATACCTCACTTTATCTTTTCACAAGTTGGTGGTCTTCCATTTGTGACTACAGAATTTCCAAACTTCCTTTTAAAACTATCTAATTTTTACAAACAGATGCTTCTTTCCTGGAATTTAATCTATAAACACAATTTCTCCCCAAACAGGTGTTTTATCTGGAATAATAAGTACATTTTCTATCAAATCTAAATCTTTATTTCTTATAAATTTGGTTTTGTAATGATATAGTTTTTGTTAGCCAACTGTATAATGACTTATTGACCTATTCTGAATTTCTTTCTAAATATAATATTCCAGTTACTCCTAAAGATTTTGCTGTGGTTATGGATGCTGTGCCCTCTGGTCTAAAAATGCTTCTTAAACATTCCTGCCCTTTGCTATCTCCATACTCATTAGATCCTGCTGATACTGATGTTGGCCGTATCTGTTTTTCTCTTTCCTATATTAAAAATAATAATCGTTGTGTACGGGCTTTGTTTCAAAGGGATATTGTCTCCAGACCTGATGTTATATCATTTTGGAATGGTTGTGCTGATAATCTATGGAGTAAATATGGAGTAAAAATATGGAGTAAATTAAATATGGAGTAAAATCTGGAAACTTCCTCATAAATATTTAGTCACAAACAAAATCAAAGAAATTTCCCTTAAACTAATTTATAAATATTACCATGTAATCATTATCTTGTGAACAGATTTAATTGTGATATTGATACATTTTGTACATTTTGTGTTCTACATGATGAAACATCTTATCATTTATTTTGGAGTTGTCCTCATTCAGTTTATTTTTGGTCAGATTTCTGCTCCTTTATTAAGGCTCATATCATGCCCCGCTTTCAACTCTCCTTTAAAAATGTGTTATTTGTTTTTTCCTTTATGACCAATCTTATCGTAAGGAATACTACCTAATTAATTTGCTTCTTCTGTTAGCTAAATTTAGTATTCATAAATGTAAATTTGGAGGAAATAAGCCTTAATTTTAAGAGCAGAAATTCAACAATACCTAAAACAATACTGGGTTTGAAAAATAAGAAAGCTGCAAAGTGGGTATCTATTATGTAAACATTTTCACATTTTTGTTTAACTTTTGAGTTTGTCACTGCTTTGTTTGTCTTTTTATGTTGTTTGTTTGTTTGTTTTTTTGTTTATTTAGTTTAATCATTGTACCCCTGACTGAAATTGTAATTCTTAAAATTCAATTCAATAAAAAAAATAAAAAAAAATAGTTCAATATTAATACTTGATGCTCAGTACTATGGTACTTTTTTACATTTTCATTAAGACATTATTTAATATGTTCATTAAGCCGCTTTCCAACTGGGGACTACTGACTGCCTCCCACAGTGTAGGGGATTTCAGGTTCTCTCTCTCTCTCTCTCTTCTCTCTCTCTCTCTCTCTCTCTCTCTCTCTCTCTCTCTCTCTCTCTCTCTCTCTCTCTCCTCTCTCTCTCTCTCTCTCTCTCTCTCTTCTCTCTCTCTCTCTCTCTCTCTCTCTCTCCTCTCTCTCTCTCTCTCTCTCAGGTAGAGCTCACAAACTGCTGTCTTGGTCAGATGGTTCCTTCTTTATGAGTTTTTGCTTCCAGGGAATGTAGAGAGACCTGAGGGTTTTTTTTAATCCCTCCATCCTCTCTTTATCATTTTTTTTTCCTGTGTGCAACATATATTTCAGTTTTCTTCTGTTCCCCTGTGCAATGGCTTTGCTTTCCTGTGCGGCACCTATTTTTACGCACCTGTTTTATTTTTTGTTTTTCTGCTTTCCTTTCCATTTTAGATTTGAATTTATTTCTCACTGTGCTTAATGTCTTCTTCTCGCTTTCTCTTGTCTCTAGCGTTTCCTGTGTTTCTCTCTCGTCTCGTTCTGATTAAGGGTGAGCTATAGTCTAGCTTATTAACTCTGACAGTAATGGACAATTTTCTTGGCCTTTTCTAAAAAGTGCCCACTACTATGTGTGCGTGTGCGCGGAGAGTCTCAAGGCTCATGAGATCTCCATCTGTGTGGCTCTAGTCTTAATGGTGCTGAGGATATTCTTCCGGCTGTGCTGATCATACCTTTTATAACTTGACAATTATTATACATTTAAGAATTAAAATGTGGGAAAAGCTTGAATACTAAGAATTGTTTGTTTACAGCTTCCAAAATTAGCTTTTCTGGCAAAACCTGCCATTGGGTAACATTTGCCAAGCATAAATATTTTTACCCGCCATGAAACAGCATTGTGCATTATTTTCTTTTAAAAAATAACAATGGGATTATTTAGCTGTCAATCACAGCATCCTTTGTTTCTTTGTGAAATGGCACCTAACATTTTTGTTTCAATGGCCCAATGCGAGGTGTATAATACGTGCTTCTGGGGAAAAAACTTTTATTTTTTTAGATAAGCTTATAATTATAAGATAAGGTAAAAGTTGTTAGAAGATCTGGACAGTCATAGGTTGGAATCACATGATGGGAGAGCCACTACTTTATATAGTCAGGATCTACGATCATGCAAAACCTGGAAACAGTCCGGTCCAGTTACCATGGTGACTGTTCTCTGCATCAGCTCGCATGAAGGATATTTAAGCTCTGAGGTCACCATACATCCACACTACCCACACTCTTTCTCCTGTATCCCAAACAAATGCTTTTGTTTTGAATTACATAATACCTTATTATCTAGTCCTTGCATTTTTTTGATTCCTCTGATATGAAACGTTCTCTAAGTAAAAGGAAAAATATAGATTGTATCTGGATTTATAGAAAGTAAAATAATGAGTAATGAATTTAATAATGTAAATAATGAATGACTTCAAGTTCTGGTTTGGTGTTAAAGTAAGTGTCGGGTCGGGTCACAGGGTCTCATTTTTATGCCAGGCTTGGTCTTTAATCCCTGTACAGACCTCTGTTCTTGTCATCATTTCAACCACATAACCGAACAAATCCTTGGTTGAGACAGGAAGAGATAATGAAAGTAAGGCCTTGTCAATTCTATTTTATTTTCTCCCAAATGACATTTCATTTTGTGCCCATTTTTTGACACTTTATTTTCTCAGGCTTCACTGTTAGGCTCAATCCCAATTCACCCCTTGGCCCTACCCCTCCGTTTTGTGCGTTCACATCAAGGGGTAGGGTGTCCCGATTCTTGGTTAGATCGAGGGGTAGGGCTACATAGCCCTCGAAACGTAGATTTTTCAGAGGCACACTCCAAACGGAGGGCTACGAGAAAGTTCACAGAATACATCGCAAATCACCGGCGAGATGGCTTTGCAAACGGTTAAACATTTAAATTTAGTGCCAGATGACACCACTGTGCACTTTATTTACTCTTATAATAATAATATAGTCATTTAAATTAAGAAATTGTATAATAAATTACCTTTCCGAAACAGAAAAGAAGCTGGTTAAAGCGTTAAGCCTTGTTTAAACTCGACGCGTCCGCATGAGCCCAAAGGTGCGTGCGGCAAAAATGACATGATTGTAACAGCGTGCGCGCCTCCGCATCCCCTAGACACCATTTACTACATACAATAGGCTTTTTTTCTCTGATTTTGGAAACTCGATCGACTTAAAATGCTTCCAAGATCGACGGGTTGGTGATTCCTGTAACTGTTTTACGGTCAATGACAAGAGTAGCCTACTAATCAGCTGTCTCACGAACGTAACCAGCACATTTATCCCCACATAGCAAAGCCATAACACAGCGAGGGAGAAGAACTAAGTTACATAAAACAATCCAACTACATATTTACACCACTGACAAGGGAAAATTCACTACTCACGGTGTTTATGGCTAGCTTCTTCTAGCTTTCTGCGCTTCTCTTTCAAGGTAGTGAGAAACGCGCTCTGTAACGCTGTGTGTTCGCTGTCGGCTACGGTAGAAACATGACGTCACAATATGTCGACCTTCATAAGGGGATGCCCGCGCCTGTAGATATAAATGCCTCATTCTAAGGTAATAAAAACATTACGGTTTATTAAGTAAGTTCTTTATACACCACTGAACACATAGTTATGGATGTCATATTGCATTTCTGTTAATAGATACTCAAATTTTTTACACACTGCACCTTTAAGAGCAGCTGCACTGATTGTCAGTCGTTGTCATGGAGAAATCCTGTAAAAAACTCTGTAACGGCAGAGCCATCGCTGACGACTGATGACGTATCGGGTTCATGCAGGGTTGTTCCATTTCGTAGGGGAATATTTCAACCCCTTGGCCCTTGTAACTCTGTTTTAAGGGCCAAGGGGTACACTCGAAAACGAGGGGTAGGGCCAAGGGGTGAATTGGGATTGAGCCATAACCTTTATTTAAAAGAAATACACAGATTATAACACAAGAAAACTGTTTTAACTAAAATGTCCTTGTTGAATCATGCACATTTAATTTCTTTCTTTGTTTTGGGCATGGGCAATTGATAATGTGTCTTTCCTTAGCATTAGGCTGTGTTGACCAAAACAACACAATAGTGTTGAATTAAAACCATACAGTAACTCCACTGAGCGAAATAGGATTTGAGGAGAGTGGCTAAAAGAAAGTTTAGAGTGTGATACATTTATTTAGAAAGAGAAGAGAGTTTTGTTTCATGAATTATGGGAAAATATGTTCTATAATGAGAATAACATGATTTGTGGTATTCTCTGGGTTAGAGAAAGAGAAGAGACGTTAGTTTCTCTGGGTCTCGTCTACAATCGACGTCCCTGAACGTCTACAGTCGACGTTAGTTTCTCTGGGTCTCATCTACAATCGACGTCCCTGAACGTCTACAGTCGACGTTAGTTTCTCTGGGTCTCATCTACAATCGACGTCCCTGAACGTCTACAGTCGACGTTAGTTTCTCTGAGTCTCATCTACAATCGACGTCCCTGAACGTCTACAGTCGACGTTAGTTTCTCTGGGTCTCATCTACAATCGACGTCCCTGAACGTCTACAGTCGACGTTAGTTTCTCTGGGTCTCATCTACAATCGACGTCCCTGAACGTCTACAGTCGACGTTAGTTTCTCTGGGTCTCATCTACAATCGACGTCCCTGAACGTCTACAGTCGACGTTAGTTTCTCTGGGTCTCATCTACAATCGACGTCCCTGAACGTCTACAGTCGACGTTAGTTTCTCTGGGTCTCATCTACAATCGACGTCCCTGAACGTCTACAGTCGACGTTAGTTTCTCTGGGTCTCATCTACAATCGACGTCCCTGAACGTCTACAGTCGACGTTAGTTTCTCTGGGTCTCATCTACAATCGACGTCCCTGAACGTCTACAGTCGACGTTAGTTTCTCTGGGTCTCATCTACAATCGACGTCCCTGAACGTCTACAGTCGACGTTAGTTTCCCTGGGTCTCATCTACAATCGACGTCCCTGAACGTCTACAGTCGACGTTAGTTTCTCTGAGTCTCATCTACAATCGACGTCCCTGAACGTCTACAGTCGACGTTAGTTTCTCTGGGTCTCATCTACAATCGACGTCCCTGAACGTCTACAGTCGACGTTAGTTTCTCTGGGTCTCATCTACAATCGACGTCCCTGAACGTCTACAGTCGACGTTAGTTTCTCTGGGTCTCATCTACAATCGACGTCCCTGAACGTCTACAGTCGACGTTAGTTTCTCTGGGTCTCATCTACAATCGACATCCCTGAACGTCTACAGTCGACGTTAGTTTCTCTGGGTCTCATCTACAATCGACGTCCCTGAACGTCTACAGTCGACGTTAGTTTCCCTGGGTCTCATCTACAATCGACGTCCCTGAACGTCTACAGTCGACATTAGTTTCTCTGGGTCTCATCTACAATCGACGTCCCTGAACGTCTACAGTCGACGTTAGTTTCTCTGAGTCTCATCTACAATCGACGTCCCTGAACGTCTACAGTCGACGTTAGTTTCTCTGGGTCTCATCTACAATCGACGTCCCTGAACGTCTACAGTCGACGTTAGTTTCTCTGGGTCTCATCTACAATCGACGTCCCTGAACGTCTACTGTCGACGTTAGTTTCTCTGAGTCTCATCTACAATCGACGTCCCTGAACGTCTACTGTCGACGTTAGTTTCTCTGAGTCTCATATACAATCGAGGTCCCTGAACGTCTACTGTCGACTTTTAGTCTATATGGGTCTCGTCTACAATTGATGTCCCCTAGACCTAACTTGTTCACAGCCGGAGGATCTCGAGCATTTCTAAAAGAATCCCACCAGCAAAAGGAATACCATAGTTTTTATAGACTAGGAGCATGGCATAAATGACACGAAACATTACATAATTTCCCTACAATTTGATTGGTTCTTCATATGCAAACCCTTTTGTTACTAGGTTGAAGTAAACTCTGTTTTCCTGATTACTTCATAATCACAAGGTTTCAAACCTAGACATCTGTCTAGTTTCATTTCCCATATTTGTTATTTTTACACTCACACATGAGTCACAAGTATTCGACTAAAGGGGAAACATTTAAGATTCAAAAGCATATGAATGTTGTGTAGCAAATTAGCTCTAAAGAAATATTAATAATCAATCATAACTTGTTGTAATTGATTATGAATATTTGGATCAGTTAATAGAATTAACTTATTGTAGTAAAATTAATATTGCAATCAATCAACCTGTTCGTCCCATGAACACCCCGTGTTAATTGTTTATTAATTCTAAGAGATTTTCATTTCTGGAGAAGGGAAATGTCTTTCTTACTGTACAGTACTATTAAGAGCCTGTAGTCAAAATCTAAATCGTAAAATACACTTTGTTGCAAGCAGAGAATCAGAACCAAATACATATTGTGCACAAGTTGTATTAACTAAATTACGAACACATAACTAACATACAAACAATTACACATACATGGGTAGATGGTAAATGACAGATTTAAGGCGAGACAACGGCTGGCAAAAACATCGTTGTTGTTTTTTTTCACTGGTCAATTTTGAGATTTTGGGCTATTTGTCTTCAATAACATGTCTTCTTTCAGACTTGTGGTGAAAATAAAAAAAATATTTTACTTTATTTTACTTCACTTTGTCTATTTGCAGATTTCTCCTAAATTCAACAAAAGATACTATGATACTCCGCGATCGCTGCATGCACCCTGTCATCACACACACCTTTAGAAAGCTCTGTCTCTCCTGTACATTGTTGTCAGATCCAAATATGGTAATTTCTTTTTTATCAGCAACCAATCATGAAAGTACAATGGGCATTTAACTCTAAAACCGAAATCTCATTGGCTGATGTCAATTTCTGACAACGGGATTTGTTCAGATGCATCACGTGACGTGCTCTGACATTTAGATGTGTGTTTTTGACTGTTTTTTTGTTCATTTGAAGGCCATAAATGCTGTTTGTAAGTTGTAATGTGATTTAGGTGGTTTATATTGTTGTTGCTAATGATTTGATAAGATATTGTGTCTGTAAATAGTTGTTTCCACTAAAAAAAAGTATGAATTTTTACATTACAAATCTTTAAATGCTGTTTTCCTCAAAATGTGTTGTTTTGTTTTGTCATTCTCCAGTACAAACATCTCAGCCTGTGTAGCACCTATGTACACCAAACTTTCCAGTTATACACTTAGCAGTATTCTGAAGATATTTTCAGAGGGATTTGTTTATAAATCATTCCTGGTCTGATTTATGTGACATTTTAATTAAAAAATATGGCGAGAATTGATTTTTTAAAGCTATATGGACAGTATATTTTGATTTCTAGGTAATGAAAGCATATCCTGAAATCCCTCTGAAATTCTTTTTTTCTTCTTGTGTGTAAACAAAATGAAAAAATTAATTTTGCACCTGGCTTTATCATATGTTCAGATCTATCTACCGAAAATATATGCAAAATTGTGCATATTTAATGAGATAATGCCTAATTTGCATAATTAAACATACAAATTTCAAAAACTTGAATACATTTTTTTAATATACTTGTGTAAGTAATCAACTTAGAAAGTTTCATGGTGAAATCTATAATTTATAATATCTATTATTTAAAAATTTTACCCTATACACCTGTAGTGTCTCGCCTTACACCGGAAATGAAATGAAGCTACGTATAGATTCATTGAACATGAAAAGAACCATCAGCTTATTATTTGCAAAGTACCTCATTAAATGTATACTTGCATGGCGTTTGCAGTGAAAGCATTTCTTGAAGTTCCTGAAAACGGGTCTTAATGGTTCCGTGAATGTCAAACGTTGTAGTTGCAATCGTTTTCTTCTCCGTTAGATGAAGAAGATAAGATGAACTTGCATGTTCGACTCTGTTCTGTTTGAAAGTTCTCTCTCTCCATGAGCATATGGCTGGTTGTGAGTCAAGGCCTGCTGCCCTGGGGCCTGCTGAGGCACGCAAGCCAAGAGAGGGAAGGGCTTGTGTAAGGCCATTTAAAGCCTGAGAAAGTTCCCACCTTTCAGGGTTGGCTCAATCAATAAGAAAAGGGGAATTTCTAAGCAGGAGATTCCTCTGTTGGGAGGATTTATGACGCTATCTCAAGTGTGGTTAAACATGTCGTTTGTGTCCATTTATACTCAGATAGATATAACAAACACACTGTATTCTAAGAGAAGGTGATGTACACTAAAGTGTGAGGAGACACAATACAGGTGGGGTTACATTGACCATTGGTTGTATAATAAAATGCATACTGTAGTATCAAAGACATAATAGTACACAAGACAGTAAATCATTCACACAGTGTCCTGGGGTGCATGTTCATTTATAGATCAGTTCATCCACAAATTGATGCAAAATCTGTTTTAAGGGCTGTAGGTCTTTTCTATGCCCTCTGCTGCCCTGTGACCACATTTTTAACAGCAATAAAACCAACTTATCTGATCGTAGTCATGGTAACCAAGACCCTTCTTGTCCTTGTTGGGGGGATCGGACCATAGATTCCAGAGTGAGTTTGAAAGATTATTTGTTAAATATAACAAATAATTGTGTCTGATTTGTCTCAGTACTTACAGTTGTTCCTGCAAGAAAAAGAAATGTTAGTTATGTTTATTTTAAAAATCCGTCACAGATGATATTAGTTTTTTTTCCACAGACTTTTTTTTCTACATGGAGCCAAACATGACTCACCACTGTAAATAGAGGCTGAGACACACACTCAATATTTTTTAGGACACTGAGCTCTGTGCTGTGTGTGTGTGTGTGTGTGTGTGTGTGTGTGTGTTGTGTGTGGTGTTGTGTGTGTGTGTGTGTTGTGTGTGTGTGTGTGTGTGTGTGTGTGTGTGTGCGCATCACATGTCAACAGAAAGTAGACTGATTTTTCTGTCTAACTCCCATTTGCTGGTTTCGATAGGCTCCCTGCCAGATAGCTTTGATCGGAGCAGCTTTCACTCCAGCACTAGCATCTCCCTTTCCTTTTCTTTTTCTTTTCTTTCATGCACTGAAAGACATCAGTAGCACAACCACTTCGATTGCAGACCCTCCACGCAATCTCTCCATCTGCTCTGCTCTCTTTTTTTTTACTAAGAGAGTACATTTTCTCAAAGATCAACATGTTTTTTTGTATAGGACTTCCTGACGGATCTGATGATGTCGGAAGTGGATCGATGCGGGAGAACGAGCACCTGATCTTCAGAGAAAACACTCTGGGCACTAAAGCTATCGAGGAGTACCTCAAACTGGTCGGACAGAAATATCTGCAAGACGCACTGGGTAAGAGCTTGTGTGTGTGTTATTTTCTGATATCATTTCTGTACCATTTGTTATGACCACCTCCAGGTAACAAAGTGACAGGGCCACCAAAATAAATACATTATATAATATACTTATATAATACTAGGGGAAATTGTATCAGTGCAAACTGTCTGTCCAGAACAAACACTAGAAACATAGAGACATTTCCAAAGTGTACTTTGTGGTTCCCCGTATTCCTTTTCGATAAGATTAAATAGCCGTGAAAACACGCACAAACATGCACACACATATCTGACCTCCTTTGCTGTTGGCTCACTTTGTGTACAAGGCCTGTGTTTATTAATACCTCCTTATTTTAGGAATAAAATGTTGAAATGTCAGGACTAGCAAGTTATCTGCATAACAAAAATACACTCTGAAAATCTCACACGTGTATAAATATCGACTTTGGGGGATCTAATAAGCGTATGTGTGAATGTGAGTGAATACACCAAAAGAGAGTGAATCTCTCTTTAGATTTGCATTAGGAAGCCATTTGGTGGTGCTGAATAATGTATAGTTGTTTTTTCTTAGATAAATGTGACTTGTGAAGTGCTGCTGAATTATTAAACGGTTCACTCCTAAAGACTGACTACGTCCCTCAGACATCAGAGCCAGAGAAGGACAGCAAAGAGAGCAGATTACACCACATGGTTACATAAAATAGCATATATGCGCAAGGGATGGACCTTTTGGTCATTTCATCTACTCTAGTTCTCGAGAGATAGAGCAATCAATTACTTTAGCACATTGCTGTTTTTTCAGTGTCTTGTTGTTCAATTGTTTGAATTTAAAAACTCAAATTGAGTGACAAGATAAACACAGAAAACACCAATCACAAAGTAAAAACTAAGGTCCTTTATGTTTAGTTCTTGTGAAAATGAGTAATTCTGTTCAAATGAGTCGTTACATGTTTTCTTGATTGTTCATTGTCACTTCCAGACACATGATTACTTTGGTGAACTAAATAATTTTATTAATTAAATAAATGACTGCAAAAATAGACTGATAGCTAGAACACATTCACACAAACACACACACACATCCACATATGTACACAAACTTTCTGAGCTAGACGGTAATCCAACTTCCTTAAGGGATTTGTGGTATTACATTTCTGTCATTTAGTCTCTTTATTGGCAATTACTAAAAAGACATTTCTATAAGCTCAGATTACACAAGATGTTTATATTGTATTACATATAATGGTAAATCAGTTCATTTTCAAGACATGCTTTATTTTTGCCTTACCATTGAAGGACTCTTGTTGGTCAGCTGACATTGATGATGGGATTGTATCCGACTGGTTATTTGATTAGACTGGACATTTGAGCGATTAGTGTCATATGTGTGGCCTTGAATGAGTTATCTGGGTTTTCCTCTGACCTTTCCAGTCAATATGGGGTTTACCGACCAGAACTATGTGACTGTTTTGAACTGCTTTGTAGTGAGATTATAGTGTGTGACAATACTGGGAAGTCAGCTGTATCCACCTGCTGGAACCACTGCTGTATGTCCATCGTCAACAATAATACTCAACTTCTCATCTGTGTTCCCATTGCAAGTTAGACACTACTTTTCAGAAGTTTGGGGTCAGTAATTGTTTTATTTTATGAAAGAAATTAATACTTTTATTCAGCAAGGATGCATTCAATTGATCAAAAGTGACCGTAAAGACATTATAAAAAGTCACTAAATATTTCGGGTTTCAAATAAATGCTAAACAGATAAATAATATATATGGTAGTCACAGCACATCTGGTTAGTTTCTAAAAGCAAGAAGAGGAACGAGAAGTCCTCTTCCATTGTGGATCAGTTGGACGTCCACATGGTTTATGCTACACTAGTTTGATTTTTCCCTGATGCTTTCATGCGCAACGGAACAGAGAGGGCAAAATCGAACAGTACCTGCTGTTGTCTGGCTCGGCTGTTTGTTTGGAATCGAAAAAAAGGTTGTTGTTTATTCCCAGGATGGGTTTTCTCATTAGTTCTGAGTCAGATAACTTGAGAACTTTCACTAGTTGCTTCATGGTGGAAAGGGGTTAGAATAGTGATTAGCTCAGGTGTGCTGATGTTCATTCCTGCTAATAATTGTGAGAGTGTGTGTTTGTTTGTATAAAAGATGACGGGGGTTTGTACAGCAGGTTTCCTTGCTGACATTTAGGATTGCAAGCATTATTTTGCCCAAATACAGATTAATGGCAAAATGAATCAATATACAGTGGTGCTCAGAATTAATGGTACCCCTGGTAAAAATGATAAAAAAATGGCTATAAAAAATAAATCTGCATCGTTTATCCTTTTGATCTTTCATTAAAAAAATTGGTAAAATTCTAACCTTTCATTGAAGTAAAAGAATTGAAAGTGGGGGGTAAATCACATTATAAAATAAATATTTTTCTCCAAAACACGTTGGCCACAATTATTCATACCCCTAGAATTTTTTATGAATAAAATATCTATGAAATATATTCCCATTAATATTGACCTTTTTTAGCACACCAGGGTGACTAGGAACATGAAATTGTCCAGCTATGACTTCTTGTGTTACAGGAGTTTAAATATGAGGAAGCACAAAGGCCAAATTCCCTTAATCATTCATCACAATGAATAAAACCATAGAACATGGTTCTGATGTGCATCTAAAGATTGTTGAGCATCACAAAATAGAAAGTGGATGTAAGAAAATAGCTAAAGAATTGAAAAATACCATTTTGACCATCAGGGCAATAATTAAGAAGTTATAATCAACTAAAGATGTTACGATTCTGCAAGGAAGAGGACGTGTGTCTATATTTTCTTAATGGATGGTGAGGAGGAAAGTTTGAGTGGCCAAAGACTCTTCAAGGATCACAGATGGAGAATTGCAGAGATTAGTTGAGTCTTGGGGGTCAGAAAGCCTATTAAAAAAAATCAAACAACCCCTACATCACCACATGTTGTTTGGGAGGGTTTTAAGAAAAATGCTCCTCGCTCGTCCAAATACAAACTCTAGCATATTCAGTGGTCAGACACGACTGGATCTTCAAATGGCACAGGGTTCTGTGGTCAGATTAAACTAAAAAAAGAGCTTTTTGCCAGCAAACACGCTAGATGGGTTTGGTGCACACAAGGATAAAAAGTACCCCATGTGTACAATTTAATATACCATTGGATCTTTAATGTTGTGGGCATGTTTTTCTGCTGGAGGTCCTGGACTTCTTGTTCAGATACATGGCATCGTGTATTCTATCAAATATCAACAGATAAAAAATCAAAACCTGAGGCCTTCTGCTAGAAATCTTATAATGGGCCGTGGTTGAATCTTCCATCAGGACGGCGATCCAAAACAAACATCAAAATCAACACAAAAATGTGTTAGGGAGCACAAAATGAAGCTTCTGCCATGACCGTCCCAGTTCCCTGACCTGAACCATATAGAAAATGAGTGGGGTGAACTGAAGAGAAGAAGCACCAATATGGATCTGGGAATCTGCAGGATCTGGAGAGATTCTGTATGGAGGAATGGTCTCTGATCTCTTGTCAGGTGTTCTCCAAACTCATAAGGCATTATATGAGAAGACTCAGATCTGTTATCTTGGCAAAAGGAGATTGCAAAAAGGTATTTAATAAAAGGGTATGAATAATTGTGGCCAACATGTTTTGGAGAAAAACATTTATATTATAATGTGATTTCCCCCCCACTTTCAAATCTTTTACTTCAATGAAAGGTTAGGATTTTGCCAATTTTTTGAATGAAAGATCAAAAGAATAAACGATGCAGATTTATTTTTTATAGCCATTTTTTATCATTTTTACCAGGGGTACCATTAATTCTGAGCACCACTGTATGACAGCATTCTTTATTGATTTCCTGAAAAATGCTATTTCTGTTCAGACAACTAGACGTTACACAGGATTTATTTAAAAACATCTTTCTCTTAAATGTTTTTTCTCTTTCATCCACTGTAGGGGAGTTTATAAAGGCTCTGTATGAGTCTGATGAGAACTGTGAGGTGGACCCATCCAAATGTTCATCTAGTGATCTACCCGAACACCAGAGCAACCTCAGGATGTGCTGTGAGCTGGCCTTCTGCAAGATCATTGAGTCTTACCGGTAACTACAATATGCTCTTCAAAGCTGGCTGTTGATCTGAACAACTGATGGATTTTATTTCTCAGATGTTGCTTTTTTCTCCGTTATGTTTCTGTTAAGTATCAACTTGGTCTCGGGTGTTTCTCTTACAATAATAATAATTAAAAAAAACTAAAGAGACAATAGTATGATAGGAGTATAGAGGTATAAAATGAAGTATGATAATTAGGCATAATTATTATTATTAAAGTACCAATAAAATAAAATCCAGTTATAACCTTTGATTATGGTGAATAGAGTGGTTGGTTTTTAAGTATGTAGTATAATACAATAATTTTGCTTTATATATAACAAAGTGATACTCAATACAACACTTTTAGTGTTGATGCAACAATTTTAGTGTTTTCATAACTGAAGTACAGGTTCAGTCACTGAGATCTAATACTCTGTATTTCAACATATAAAGAATAATAGTTTAATATAAAATAAAGTTTTTAATAGAAAGTTTTTCCCTCAGGAGTTGTTTGCAAAAGGATAATAAATAGTTTGTAAAACTACTTGCCAGTAAGAATAACTGTTTATAGTTGTCAGGCTAATTTGTTTCCATCTAAACTCCATGTTCAACTCTCCATTCCTCAACAGTGTGTTTCCAAGGGAACTTAAAGAAGTGTTTGCATCGTGGAGACAGGAATGTGGTAACAGAGGGCGACCAGATATCAGCGAGCGTCTTATCAGCGCCTCGTTGTTTTTGCGCTTTCTCTGTCCGGCCATCATGTCTCCTTCTCTCTTCAACTTGACGCAGGAGTACCCAGACGACCGCACTGCACGCACACTCACTCTTATCGCCAAGGTTACACAGAACCTTGCAAACTTCACCAAGTAAGGATTTGATTTGCTCCATCGTGAGTGTGTGTGATTGGGTAGGGAGAGAGTGTTTTAAGGTTTCATGATGGAGCTGAGGAATGAGTTCACTTTGATAGCTTTTCATGTTGTTCTAAGCAAAATACTATTCATGAATAAAATTCAGTTAATAGATATAATTATGATTATAGGGTTAGTAGCATTGAGTTAATAAATGTGTCATTCTTGTTCTCTCTTTCTGTCAGGTTTGGTAATAAGGAGGAGTACATGTCCTTCATGAATCAGTTCTTAGAGCAGGAGTGGACCAACATGCAGCGCTTCCTGTTGGAGATCTCCAACCCAGAGACCATCTCAAATACAGCAGGCTTCGAAGGGTATATTGACCTGGGCCGTGAGCTCTCCACCCTGCACTCACTGCTAGCTGAGGTGGTGTCCCAAATGGATCAGGTTAGTCTCTTCACCCTGCAGTCAGCTCCATTTGATTGTTTTTGTAGTGTTAAGATTTTCAGCAGGAATGTGTTGTGCTCCTTCACTTCAGACCTTCAAAAACACTGAAAAAAATATTCTTCTTTTTTTATCAGTCTTGTTTCGCAGTAAAAATGTGTTCAAGAAAACAACAAATCAGAATGTATCATACATTTATGACATGGGCAAAAACATATATCTCATGCCATTTTTCTAAAGTTCATTTATGTTTATATATATATATATATTACTAATTACTAATTTAGATATACTTTTTAGCTGCTTTATTCCCAGCAAATTATGTGTAAATATTTGTATGTATATAAAAAGATTTGACAACTGAGACATAAACTGAATAAGTGAACAAACTGAACATTTGACAAATTAAAAATGAGTCCATTAACAAAAGTATCAGTCAGTATGTGGTGTGGCACCAGCCATAAGGTCTACAGTTCATCTCATCTTTATGAACTGCAGCAGATTTTTCCGTTCTTACTGTGAGATGTTACTCCACTCTTCCACCAATGGCACTTGCAAGTTCTCGAACATGTCTGGTGAGGACATGGTTACATGTGGTTTGGCACTGCAAGGACAAGGACGATCAGCTGTCCTTCCTGTCCCATTTTAGCACTGTCTAAGGCGTCTTACATTACGAACATTGCAGTTTATTGCTCTGTTCACATCTGCAGTCCATGTATCCTGCAGCAGGTCTATGTCTTGTTCATGGAGGTGATCAGGGACCCTGGACATCTTTCTCCTGGTGTTTCTCAGAGTCAGTAGAAAGCTCTCTTTAGTTATTGGAACTGTGGCCTTAATTGTCTGCTGCCTGTAAACGGTTAGTGTCTCAAGAACTGTTCCAAAGGTACATTGAAAATCAAAACATAAAACATGAAAATAAAACATTGTTTAATCCCTTTCCAATAAAGATCTGTAATGCCTACTTAGATTTTTTCAAAATTATATATGTTTTCTTATTCTTTTTTTTCTTTATATATATATATATATATATATATATATATATATATATATATATATATATATATATATATATATATATATATATATATATATATATATATATATATATATATTAAGAATATATTATATCCTCTTAAAAATGTATGTTTCTATTTTTATTAAATTTTTTTATACTGATTAAGAAAATATTTTTTCAGTATTTTTTCATTGCAGCGTGTGCCGTTAAATGTGGTAGGTGAACTCAGGATAGGGTTGTGACGAAACAATTCATACTTTGATGACACAGAAGGCTCTCAAGTTTTGCTCCAGTTTCGGTGTTCTTTGAGTAGGTGGACTGATGTGAGCAATTGCCTTCAGGCTGTAACAGTCAGGCTTTAAAATCCCTCATTTTGTTGCATTTAATGTTCAGACCTCATAAGATGTGTTCACCACGTGTTTATTTGTTTATATCTTATTTTATACATATTTTTGAAAGAAATGATCTTCTAATCCTCCTCCTCCTCAAATGCTAAATATAAACTAGTGTTGTATTTGCCCAGATTTTTCACACTTATAGAAAACTTCCAGTCTTGCAAAATGTATTTGAACAAAGACACATCTATATGCAGCTCACCTGTGCCTGTATGCCAGTGCAGCACCGACACTGCCTACAACTATGCAAACATTACAAATTAAATTTGGAAATGTTGGATATTCTCATTGCAGCACTTTGTGTTGAATTATGCAGATCACGTTAAGTGGACATGCTCTGAAAGCTCATGACCTCTCAGTTTTTGAATTCTACATGGGAAGCCCATTAGTCCTTAAGGCTGCCACAGACTCATAGCGGCCACACTGCAGTCAGAGACAGTCGCCTGCTATGTACCATGTACATGAGAACTGTTAATTGATATTTCACTATTTTTTAAGCCATACATACACAAACATGCTTTGATTATGAAACATAATTATTTTAATGCCAAAGGGATTCAGCCAACCTGAATGTCATAGAAAAAAATTTAATCAGTCAGATTTGAATGCTAGCCTGTTCCATTATTAAATGCATTCGGATAAGATCATAAAGTAAAAAGTTTGCATGCAAAAAGAGTGTCTCCTCTCATAAGTGTTTCTTCATTTTCGACACATGAAGCGTGTACTGCGTTCATGAAGAGGTTCACTTCCACCTATTTTAATTGGGGCTCTATAAAGTTGTTATATCATAATAATACATACATTTACAGAATACAATATAAATATAGATCAACATGTTTGGGTTCGCACAAGAAGAGGTTTCATGCTCACCAAGGCTGCATTTATTTATTTATTTATTATCAAAAATGAAATAAAAGCAGTTATATTGTGAAATATTATTACTTCAATAGACTGTTTTCTATTTGATTTTTTTTTTAAATATTATTATTATAAAATGTATTCCTCTAATGCCAAAGCTGAATTTTCAGAATCATTACTCCATTATTCAGTGTCACATGATCCTTTAGAAATCATTCTTAAATGCTGATTTGATGCAATGTTGAAAACGTCTCAGGTTACGACTGTAACCTCTGTTCCCTGAGAACAGGGAACGAGACACTGCGTCGAAGACACATTGGGGAACGCCTCAGGCGTGACAGGTGTCTGAAATCACTATCAAATCACATCCAGAACTGCAGCACACAGCGTTGATTCATGAACGAATCTGTGGGTTTGAACGAATTGTGAGATTCAATGATCTGTTCATAAATGCAGCAACTTGCTGCGTTACTGAATGACTCGATGACTCACTCATAAATATAGTGGCTTACCGCTGCCTAATGGCAATTTTAATTTAATATTTAAAAGTATCACTGTTTTTACCATCATTGCATATTTATTGAACTTTGTTTTATTTAATACATTATTTATTTTATAAAGGTAAAAAATTTACTGGAAAAATCGATTAAAGGGGCAAATATTGTCCCTTAATGGAAAAGGTGTGGAAGAGTGGAAGAGAGGGGGGGTACGCAGAAGGACGGTAAATGCCTCAGGGGGTACGGCACTCAATAAAATATTGGAGAACCACTGAACTAAGGATAAAGGATATGTAGAATTGCACAAGTTTGCAATCTCAATACAGCCTGTTACCTTGATTTCTCATAAGCTTAATTGAATTGGGCAAGAGATAAAATTGATAATGACATTTTTTGTCTACAATACAATATTTATTTATAAAGCACATTTAAAAACAGCCAAGGCCGACCAAAGTGCTGTACAAAGGAGAAGATATAATAAAATGCAGTACAAGACAATAGAAATAAACAACTAAAAGTCAGGGAGAATTAAAAGCAAGAGAGAATAAAAAGGTCTTTAAAGAGGATTTAAATATGGAAACTGAGGGAGCCAGTCTGATATAGAGGGGCAGACTGTTCCACAGGGTTTCCGCGGGGCATTAAAAAGCATTAAAAGTCATTAAATGGATTTTGTGAAAATTAAGGCCTTAAAAGGCATTAAAAAGCATTAAATTTGATTCTTACAGGCATTAAATTTTTTTTATAGTTTTGAAGAGAATTTTATATAAATTTATTTGAATATAGCCTTCATAATTAATAATTTGTATTTGCTGTCGCAAAATATGTACGTTCGTGTGATAAATACGCGGAACCAGTTTAGTAATTGCTTCCGGCCGGAGCAAAAGTGCCGTGATGCGGAGGTGACGCACGTCTGTTGTACAGCGGTGGACAGGTCTGAACCTTGTAAATAGTACATTGTGTTTAATTTGTCGTTTAATGAGATCTAATATATGTTGCTAGTAGTGAGAATAGACCCGACTGTTACACGCATGCACTTAAATGGTCCAGTAGCAGAACTTTTGCCAAGCATGTCAGAGGTTTTGGGTTCTAATCCGCAGTAAGAAGTATACATTTTTCCCCTCGTCAAAACCGATTGTTTATTAGTGGTTGTATATCAAGCAATGACATGTTTGTGTGCATTGTTTTGTGATTTCACCGTAACAAAAAGAGAGTCTCTCCGCAACGGATTGAAGCGCACGTCTGAGAGAAGAAGTGTTGTGCACGAGCCGCAACAGAACGCAGGCAAACAACGTGTTCTTCTATACTCTTAGACGCAGGGCTCTCAAGTGTCACGCATTGAGCGTGACAGTCACTCATTTCGGTCTTTTGTCACGCTCACATTGTATTTCTCACGCTGAAAAACTATTTATAATATATTGAATATGCCGCAGCGCCCCAAATGTCTCTGGCCGCGCCGCTCTCACTATGAAACCGACAGGAATCAAGCTCGTCTCCCCTGCAGTTCTTACTATTCAAGCCTGCCACTTATCAGCCAATCAAAAAAAAAGAAAGGGTCTACACATTAGCCAATTAGAAAAAAGCACTATTGTATCTGGGTAAGATTGAAGATAAGTCATGATCTCCTGTTTTAATGTTACAAAAAATTCACAACTTGTTTGACACAATGGCAACTTGACTGCTGTTAGAGAAACGTTTCCCAGATAATTATCATCAGTTTTAATGAGTGTCTGTAACTTAGTCAACAGTTTTACAGCCTGTTCCCTAACCCTAACCCAGCCTGTTCACTGACAACACCTGCTCAGAACAAGTAGTCTAGGCCTAGTCATATTTTCGTCATCGCACGATGACTGACATATTGTCACATTATAAACATTTCTCTCTCCAAATAGGCTTAATAATTTTGCATAGTCGATGTTATAGGTCACTTTTAAAATCATGTCATATTTTATAATTATATCCGGGCCATGGATGCATTAATCATTGCATCTGTCTTTCAAAGATGTCTGGTAATAAGCAATTAATCATGCTCTCATCCGCCCTGAGAGGAAAGCCCCCTAAAAAGGCCAGGTTAGAGGATGCTGGCCCAGGGCCCATTAGAGGAGGAGATGGTGCCGGTAGAAGAGGAAGAGAATAAATACTTTGTATTTGGTTGAATTGTCAGTGCCATGTGTCAAATCTTCTCTTTTGCAAGTGTGAGCAATTATTAATAACAACAACAAAAACACTAATAATAATATTACTAATGAAACACCACCATTCCTGCGACCCGTCCTATACGCCGCGAGATGTTTAAAAAATGGTGGGGACAATCGACATGTCCCACCCGCAAATTACACCTATATGTTCCAGAAAAAAAGAGAAAAAAAAAAACATTTTATACATATATATATATATATATATATA
Source organism: Chrosomus eos (assembly GCA_036326025.1). Taxonomy (NCBI): domain Eukaryota; kingdom Metazoa; phylum Chordata; class Actinopteri; order Cypriniformes; family Leuciscidae; genus Chrosomus; species Chrosomus eos. The sequence continues at coordinate 41,547,547 of CM070820.1, read as the reverse complement.
TATATATATATATATATATATATATATGCATATACGTGGTTAGTGATGGGTCGTATATGGCATTAAAAAAAATTTAAAATGGCATTAAAAAGGCATTAAAAAGGCATTAAATTTCATTTGAAGATACCTGTAGAAACCCTGGTTCCAGAGTTTTGGGCCTGCAGTCGCAAATGCTCGATCGCCTCGTTTTTTAAGTCTGGATCTAGGGATGGTAAGAAGGCAGTGGTCACTGGATCTTAGGGTACGAGACGGAGTGTACAGACAGAGCAGGTCGGTCAGGTACTGTGGGGCCAGATTGTTAAGAGCTTTATACACAAAGTAAAATTTTAAAATCAATTCTAAATTTGATAGGTAGCCAGTGAAGTTTAAATAAGATGGGAGTGATCGATTCATACTTGCGTGTCCCAGTGAGGAGTCTAGCCACTGCGTTTTGCACTAACTGTAAGCGAGAGAGACAAGACTGGGATAGACCAAAGTAAAGAGAATTGCAATATTCTAGTCGAGATGTTACAAATGCATGAATTACTATTTGGAGATTGTGCTGAGTTAAAAAAGGTTTCACTTTGGAAAGTTGGCGGAGATGGAAAAAGCATGACTTTACAACAGCACTGATCTGTTTCTCAAATTTTAGGTTGTGGTCAAACAAGACCACAAAGACTAAAGACTACATATAAAATAGCTACCAAAATTAATGTCGGTAACTGCAGTTTGACTAAAAGTAATGAATAAAAGTTAATAGAAAATGCTAACTAAAACTAGAATAAAACTATGAAAAACAAAATGACTAAAATGACTAAGACCAATAAGGATTTTCGTCTCAAGATGAAGACTGACTAAATCAAAAATGGCTGCCAAAATTAACACTGGTCTAAAGACTACAAATAAAATACCTACCAAAATTAATGTCTGTAACTGCAGTTTGACTAAAAGTAATTACTAAAAGTTGATAAGAAATGCAATTACTTTGCGTCAACTAAAAGTAGACTAAAACTATGAAAGACAAAATTACTAAAATATGACTAAGACCAATAAGCATTTTCATCTGAAGATGAAGACTAAGGCTAAACCATCTAAAACCTTAGAAGTCGCGGAGCTCAAGTCAAAAGTCCGTCACCACCACCTGCCCCTGATAATTTAACAGGGTGCGGGCCTGCCAGTGGCTCTAGAGGTGACAGAAATTTTCCTGCGTCCAGCCTAGTGGAGTGGCTCAGCGAGCTGAATGGAGCCTACTCTGGAGGCCCAAGTCCATATGCTAGCTCTGCACGGCGGGGTCTGGCAAACCAAAAAGGTCTATTCACAGAGCAGAAGACGACCTAACCCTTCCCAAAAAAACCCATTGTACTGGGGAGGCCTTATTGAAGGCTTAACTCTAGGTCTTTATCAATCGTGCCTCTGCACCAACCTGCATTACTCTTCTCAGCCCGAATGCAGAGAAGGGGGCGGGCCTAGGGCGAACGACTCCCACCATGGAAGGAGGCTGTCATATAGAGATGTTAAAAGCCTACATTCACATAGTGAAGGGCCAGAAGCAGAAATGCTTTAGCAAAACGCCTCCACTATCCTTAGTATAGCCTAGGCCAGCTAGCCGCCTTGGTGAGGGCCAGCCTATAGGCATAGAATGGCCTTAGTGCTTGGAGGAGCAACAGCCTCAAGGAAAAAAAATAATATGAGAGGCTGCAGAAACGCTCAGCCTGTATGAAGAACCAAACAGAGCTCAAGGGAGCGATGTACTCAGGACAAAAAATGTCAGACGGCCCCGTGGGCCTGACACAAGATCTATCTGAAGCTCCAGTGTCAGTCACTAGAAAAAAAACTATATACTCTCCCTTTTTTTGAGAGAGAGAGAGAGAGAGAGAGAGAGAGAGAGAGAGAGAGAGAGAGAGAGAGAGAGAGAGAGAGAGAGAGAGAGAGAGAGAGAGAGAGAGAGAGAGAGAGAGAGAGAGAGAGATGAGATGAAGTACTCTAGGAGAAGAGTACTCTACCCTGAGGTGGCTAATAATCCGAAGGCTAAAATAGGTGTGCTTAGAAATTAAACCAAGCGTCAGCATTCAACATTTCCATTCTTTTTTAGAATGACGTTCCGCCACTTAGTGCTCCGCTAATTCCAGTAGGAATGAGCGGCAGCCTCAAATGCTCTCACAATGAGAGGAAGCCTAAGCTGTTAACATAGTTTACCCATAGGATGACCGGTGGCACACCCCGTAAATTCACAGAAGGGGAAGCCATCACAAACTCACACATGAGAATATTGGTTCTTCCATGCCAGAATGGAAGGCTCACCCGAGCTGGTGGTTTATGACCGGGGAGAAACCGATCGTAGAGTCTACCGCAAGCGATCTCTCCCCCAATGCTCCCCCATGGCAGCTGCAGTCTACCCATGGCACGTCCCATAACACTAACGCTTTCCCCAATGCGCCATCAATGCAGTGCCAGTTCACTTTTGAAAAGGAAACAGTTGTGCAATATTCTTTTGGAAACCATGATACATTTTTTCAGGATACTTTGATAAATAGAAAGCACCATTTATTTGAAATAGATTTTATGTACAATGTAAACGTCTTACTGTCATGTTAGATTTGTTAGATTTTCAAAATAGATTTTATGTAACAATGTAAACGTCTTTACTGTCATGTTTCCGTAATCGTACTGATCGTAAACAGGTGTACAAAATGAATTCATTTTACACAACTATTACACCATGTCTACACTGGACGTGGCAGCTTGAGGCTGTTTACACTGGAGGCAACAAAGCAACAGTTGCAAATCCATTTGTTCTTCATGTCAGAATTAGTACGAGTTCTTAGTACATCAGAAATAGAAAGGGGCATCAGTTTACTGTCACGGATTTGTTGCGTCGTGTTATGTCAAGCCGCACCGTATCCAGTGTAGGCAGAATCAAGGATAAAATAGGTTCTATCCGCTTTTGTCATGTCGCACCACTCACATCTTGTGTAGATACGGTTACTCAAAACTCTTGAAAATACTTGAACTCAGGTAGTTTGCAGTTCAGATTCATGGTAAGATACAGATATCTGTTATGGCTAAATATTGGTTGATTATCGGCCAATCTCTAATATAGCACGTTTTTTTTTTTTTTTTTTTGAGTGATGGATGCACCATTTACATTTAAATCATTGCATGATGCTTTTTTATCCTAAGCAACTTTAAATTAATTCATGCTATAATGTTCATTTTATCAGTAACAGTGTTCCCTAGGAATCAAACCTGAGACCTCGCCATTGTCAGTGCCATGCTCTACCAGTTCAGCTCCAGGAACTTCTATGAAGGAATATAGAATTTCTATGCAGTCATTGATGTTATCTTCTACCTACTTTCTCAAGGGGGCTAATAGAGAGTCCTGCACTGATAGATCAAGAGATCTTTGGGGTATTTGTTAATTTTCAATGGGATCTTTCATCCATGTCCTTAGAGTGCTGCCTCCAAGCTTGGCCCATTACCCAGAATATTGAGGGACGTACATGGAGCGTTAACAAACCCACAGAATGTACAGATGAATGTTCCCTCCGATCGTGTGCCCTCCCCTCCAGCCCCTGGATGCAGCATCTCCACTGGATTACAAAAGATGTCCATCGACAGTGACCTACCAGGGTAAGCCATTAATCAGATCCACTGCATCAAATTTGTTAACAACCTGTAAGCAACCGGAATCAAGTGTTTACATAATTGAAGATGGCTGTGGAAATAAAAAACATGCTGTAGATGTCATGATGAATAGGTGTTCTGACAAATCAACCAATCATTTTCGAGCTCAGTGTTGTATCAGGCAATGACACTGTAATTTTGAAGAGCATTGCCGTATTGCTTACGTACTCGTTGTTATCTATCGCTTTCAGCCATTAAGACCATCCTCATTCCTGTTCTTAAGAGTGTGCCCTCACTTTATCCAGCAGACTGCTCTTCTAAAGAGAGCGGCTCATCTTTATCTGTCTAGCTCGCTGCTAATTCCCAACCGACATTTATGAGAGCCAGAGAGAATGAGAGGCCTGTAATTGTAGACACACACACACACACACACACACACACACACACACACACACACACACACACACACACCACACACACACACACACACACACACACACACACACACACACACACACACATTCAGAGAAAGGGAAGATAAATATGTTGGGGGATCAAAAGAGATGGAGGCTGTGAGGAGAAAGCATAGAGTGGAGCTTGTTGGTTGGTGTCTGGACGGAGAATATGATGAAATAAATTAGCATTTTTTTGCAGATATCCAGACAATAAACTGTCTGGATTGGATGGAAGTAAAAACAGAAATGGACGCATAATAACCTTGTATTCTCTCTGATATTTTATACCTGTCTGGAGCTGTCTAGTATTGCATTTATAAGTGTTTGAGAAAGAATTATGGTTTCTGTTTCTCAAACTCTAGCTACTATATTAGGAGGGTTTATGATTGTTCGAGATTGTGATGCTGTTCCAAAAGGTAAGCAGCAAGATTATGCTGCCTTCTAAGATACCGTCTTGGACAGCACCACATGCATCCTTTGCAGATACAATCTCAGAATGCATTGCTGTAAGCTCCGTATAAAATCCAATACACAGATAACGTTTGCAAAATATACTGAATTATGTCAATAAATAAGAATATGTTCCTGAATAAGAACAACTAGGATGCTGCCTTTTGAGAGACAACAAGGCAGCATACTAAGATTCAGAACAAAGCGATAATGTATTGTCTTATTTTAATTGATTGCTATTTGTGTACCGTTTCTCTGTCCTATTCTGTGCATGTTTAATTATCAATTTTTCTCTTTCTGGTCCATGTCTCCCATCTCTTCACTTTACTAGCCCAGCGGACTTCACTCGCCTCCCTTCCCCCACTCCTGAAAACAAAGACCTCTTCTTCGTCACACGCTCTTCCGGCCTCCAGGGCTCCCCTGCCCGCAGTTCTAGTTACTCTGAGGCCAATGAACCCGAGCTGGGCCTGGCCAATGGTGGCAAGAGCCTGTCCATGGTAGACCTCCAGGAAGCTGCCAGGGCGTTAGAACCCATCACCATCCCGGTAGGGATGACTTCAGAAGGTTTAGGTGAGGGTACAATGGTTCCCTGGAATGCACGGACTCCCCAAGGCAACATTGCTGGAGGCCCTACTCTTCACAGGCCAGGACAGACTCCCACTACCCCAGGAGCAGAAGGGGCCCCAGGCAGGCCTACACAGCTATTGGCCCCACTGTCCTTTCAGAATCCAGTGTACCAGATGGCAGCAGGGTTGCCGGTATCAGCTAGAGGGAATGCGAGTGGGGATTCTGGGTCGGAGTGTCATAGCTCGGTCAGTTCCCATAGCAACAACGAAGAAGGTCTTGGAGGAACCAAGCACACCTTTCTCACCCAGGGGGCTTCAGTGGGGGAGGAGTTTGTGAGACGTTCAGGAGATTTCTCAAGACGACAATTATCGCTAACTGACGCGCAGCACGGAAACCAGCCTATGGTTCCACGACAGAGCAGCTCCGGTCCCCAGCGGCGTATTGACCAGCCGCCTCCGCCCACACAGACTGCACCCAGAGGACGAACTCCACCCAACCTATTGAACTCCACCCCCTACCCACGGTCTTCTAATAACACTTTGATGTCATCATCACCAGATTGGCCTGGAAGTGGCGCAAGACTTCGACAGCAGAGCTCCTCCTCCAAAGGGGACAGTCCGGAAACGAAGCATCGTGGGCCACATAAACAAGTGCGTACATGTTTGCTAGCATAGAAAGTATTGCATGTGGAGTTAAAAATAGACACTATGCTAATGATTACACATTTCTTTCATATTTTTTATGGAATATTGCAGAGTTTATTATAAATGATTTAGTCGTGCAGCACATAATTATTTTTTAAATCCAAGAGTTATCCATTAAGATCCCCTCTCCCTCACAACGACATTTTTTTCAACGAGTCCTGGGCAATAATCCCTCCACTCCAGCAACCTGACAGCAAAAATTAGTGAACAACAACAACAATCCAATCAATCCAGAACAAAATCAAATATACGTCGCAATCCACTAGTTAAAGGATTAGTTCACTTTTTAAAAAACTTTTGCTGATAATTTACTCACCCCCATGTCATCCAAGATGTCCATGTCTTTCTTTCTTCAGTCGAAAAGAAATGATTTTGATGAAAACATTCCAGGATTTTCTCCATATAATGGACTTCAATGGTAGCCAAAACGGTTCAAGGTCCAAATGAGTTTCAGTGCAGCTTCAAATCACTTTAAACGACACCAGACGATGAATAAGGGTCTTATCTAGCGAAATGATGCGATGACTCGAAAAAAGATTTGTTCATTTTGATGAACGAGTTCGAACAGGAGAATCACGAACGTGCATTTCAGGACAGAGCAAGGCGAGCATTTGTGCTAATAATACTTAAACTGTTTTATTTATTTTCGAAATGGCGCATTGTTTTGCTAGATAAGACCCTTATTCATCGTCTGGTGTCGTTTAAAGTCATTTGAAGCTGCACTGAAACTCATTTGGACCTTGAACCGTTTTGGCTACCATTGAAGTCCATTATATGGAGAAAAATCCTGGAATGTTTTCATCAAAATCATTAATTTCTTTTCGACTGAAGAAAGAAAGACATGGACATCTTGGATGACATGGGGGTGAGTAAATTATCAGCAAGTTTTTTTAAAAAGTGAACTACTCCTTTAAGGCTGATGTCAGCGTTTCCAGGTCCAAATGCTCTATCAGATGCCAAAAGCAAACAGCAAATGGTGCTAATATACACTCGCTTTGTAAACTACCAAAAAATCATGATCCTAACCTTTCTTTCCATAGCAAAATCTCAGATTGTCAGAGACAGCGATTCATCCTTTATATATTGTCAAAATAGACTGCAGTGTACACAGTGATTTTTAAATACTCAGCTTAAATTTGTGGTATGAATAAAGAGAGTGCTCATAAACGGTTGTTGAGATAGTATCCAGTTGAAATGAGCAGAGGCTTGAACCCTCTTACGTCACAACAAGTGGCTAGGAAAGAAAAGACGACCACGATTTCTGTTTCTTGTAGACTTTTAAATCTATTTATTATATATCTTAATCTAAACTTAACCTAGTAGTATATCTTGCAGCAGGTCTGAGTTATTGATTCTAATAATAATCATAGGGCATAGCTTGCTACCAATCATCAGCCTTTCGAAATTCACTGTTGCCACAGGCAGTCATTTTTCTCAACAGTTTGACAGTGAAGTGAACAGGAAGGGTATTTCCCATATCCACAATGCATTGTTCTCTCTCTTGGGAATTGATTGATTGCCTGAAGTGATTGATGGAAGCGTGTCTATGGAAACCACATGTGCGCACACTTTTATTACATTGCAAAGCACCTCCAGGCTCTTTCTCTGACTGTGAAAGTCACATCTGTGGACTTCCTGTGAATACTGTGGTTGATTGTAGAATCCATGACATTATACATTGGCAGAAAGATTCACATCTTCCATAAGACTTTAGGTAAAAAAAACTATTATCTTTATTACCTTACTAACAAAATTAGGTAAAAGGCCAGTTTGAAAGCTAATGACATGAGAAATGAGCAAACAAAGTGCAATAATTTATATTAAAATCTGTAGAATTTGACGTTTATAACATGAGTGAATCTTCAAAAAGATATGGGTAGCTACTCACCAAAAGCAGATTACAACTTATTTTCTGAGCTATTCCAAGATGTGTCTGCGGTCTTTTGCGTCATATTTAATAGCGCTCCATTATGATCACTGTTGATGAGGAGCTTAATATGATCGCCATTCACTAATGCCTGCCACGTACCTGAGCGTGCAATTATAGGCACATTAAAACATTTATTAAACATTATTTTATTTTTTAGGTTTTTAATGAAAGTGACTCTGAGAGTAAAAAACAGGAAAATCATTAGGAAATCCTTGAGGGGGCTGTGCCGGTGCGAAGTATATTTCTGGTGGGACTATAACCTCAGCAAGCCCCGGCCTAGAGCCGCCACTGCGTCAGTTGTTGATTGGATGGAGGCAGATCTTATTGTGAGCTTAAGAAGATTGTAAGAAAGAGGAGGGGTTTAAGTGGATTGGAGAAATCTGTCTTGACATTTTGATTAAAAATAATGAGAGGAATAAAATGCTTTTATAAAACACATTTTATTGTCATGATGCTTTTTCTTTGAAAGCAAATCTTAATATCTTGCATAAGTTTGCTTCTCGGGTAAATTTGTTTCAATACGTTTTGCTGGAAAACGAGACTTTTTTCACAGTGTAATTCAAAGCTATGATTTTAAATCGAAGATATATTCCCTGAAAACATTCATTTAGCTTTGGATGTAATTTTATTTTAAGGATGAAAAAACATAAATAAGAAAACTCCACTAAAATGACCTCTTATTTGTAATGTATTCTAACTCAGCACGTTATTATAGCTAATCATGCTCATATTTCATACATGTTCTTTCTATTCAGCTTTGCATCATGCTAAGTGTCATCATGTCTGCTTGTCTATGTTGTCTGTTGGGAATGCGATGCCCCTGGCATGACTTCTTTGTATGAGTGTGTATGTTTCATCTTCAGTTTATTCATGCGTATGTGTTTGTGTGTGTGTCCCATAGGCCCCGTCCCCAGTGAACCCTAGTGCATTGGACCGTACTGCTGCCTGGTTGATGAATGTGCCATATATAGAGCAGGAGTCTGAGACGGAGCTTTGCAGAGATGAGCACACACAAGCTGAAAAGGTAACTGACCACCCACACACCATAGCAGCAGAGATGAGATTTCAACTCATGCAAACAATCTCTGGATAGGAAATGAATCATCATCCTGCAGTAATTTCACTCAGACAATAGGATTCTCTCAGTGATCCAACATTCAGCTCTGAGTTAAAGGAGTAGTTCACTTTTAAAAAAACTTTTGCTGATAATTTACTCACCCCCATGTCATCCAAGATGTCCACGTCTTTCTTTCTTCAGTCGAAAAGAAATTAAGGTTTTTGATGAAAACATTCCAGGATTTTCTCCATATAATGGACTTCATTGGGAGCCAAACGGTTCAAGGTCCAAAAGACAGTTTCAGTGCAGCTTCAAAGGGCTTTAAACGATACCAGACGATGAATAAGGGTCTTATCTAGGACCCTTCGAGTCATGACTCGAAAAAAGATTTGTTAATTTTGATGAACGGGACAGTCACGAACGCTCATCACAGAACAGAGGAAGGTGAGCATTTGTGCTTAAAAAACTTAAACTTGCTGTTATTTATTTTTTAAATGAGCGATGGTTTCACTAGATAAGACACTTATTCATCGTCTGGTGTCATTTAAAGCCATTTGAAGCTGCACTGAAACTGTCTTTTGGACCTTGAACCGTTTGGCTCCCAATGAAGTCCATTATATGGAGAAAATCCTGGAATGTTTTCATCAAAAACCTTAATTTCTTTTCGACTGAAGAAAGAAAGACGTGGACATCTTGGATGACATGGGGGTGAGTAAATTATCAGCAAAAGTTTTTTTAAAAGTGAACTAATCCTTTAAGGGAGAAATTTGTAGTTCCCTTTCGTTCGTCACTCCGAGTTCCGTCGGATGACGACGAATGGGGTTTCGCATAGAAAGCCTATCAACTTCGAGTATACAAAACGAGCCAATGGCAAAGAAATGCCATGGGTCTGCGGAATTTGCATGACGTAACTCCGCCCCACCTCGTGGGTATATAAGGAGGAAGTCCTGCAGCTAGCAGATATGTTTTCGCTTCGGAGCCAAGTTTATTTCTTCACTCCACAAGCCATCTCTGAATTGTCAGCTTTACAAACGAGTTCCTCAGTGTTGGTGTGACGGCGATCTACCGGCGAGCGCGCGCTTCCTGCTTATCTGTGCAGTGGTTTGCCAGAGAGTGTGTGTCTCCCCGGGCGCTTCGACACTTGAGTGTTTCTCTCACAAAAGAGCTTGCATGTGGCACGTCTTTTTAAAGACGGCCCGCCCGTGCATTTCTGGTTGCAGCGGACTAGTATCGGACTCTGATGGGCACGAGTGTTGTCTAGTGTGTTTGGGCTTTGATCATGCTTGAACAGCGCTCGTGGGTGACTCATGTTCTCTCTGGGAATGTGATCATCGCGTCATTACGATCGAGACTCAGTGAACTCGCAAGAGTGAGAGTCCCCTCTGCCACACCCCGATCTAATGCCCCCCCGAGGGGTGCTACTTCGGCTGGTGGCCAGGGTGATCTGAGGGCTACGGTTTCGCATAGGCGCCGACTATCTGTCCACGCGCCAAACCCCCCTGCATGACGGTGCCCGCTAGCGAACTAATGATTCCACGAGTCTACCCAAAAAAAAAAAAAAAAAAATGGGTGGCCCTACAGAGGATGATGCTGTGTCTGTAGCAGCATCACTAGGTGGCCATGCTTTCCTGGGACGATTGATTTGTGGGTGAGGCCGCCGACCCGCGTCCACGGCAATCCCCAATATCTTTCCTCCTGGACGTGCATGATGAGATCTCGAAGTCCTGGAAGACCCCTGGTCTTCTCACGACCGCTCGTTGGTCTCATCCGCCTTTCCTCCCCTCACGGGCCGCTGCCCATGGGTACACTGGGGTCCCCCCGGTTGAACGCTCTGTTGCGATGCTACTGTGTCCTCAGAGTGCTTCTCGGCGCAATCCTAAGCACCCGTCCGAAGCCTGTAGTTCTTTTCGTCTACACTAATCTGTGGCGAAATCCTATAGTGCCTTAGGACAGGCAGCCGCCTCACTGCTTCCCATGACCGTTCTGCTGGTCTCCTGACCCAGATGCTCATGGACGTGCACGAGGGCGGGACTGACCCGACGCTCTTTAGTGAGCTGCACGCCGCCACTGACCTTGCTCTCTGAGCGACGAAAGTGGCCGTACGCTCTCGGAGTCAGGTGATGTTCACCAGTCTGAGGCTGACCGGTTTGATGTGCAGGATGTCCGGCGGACCCGTCTGCCCGACACCCCCATATCCCAGGTCGGCCTCTTCGGCGGTGCGGTTGAGTGCTACTGCCCAACAGTTCTCAACCGCTCGTGAGCAGACTGACGTTATTCTGGCCGACGGCCCCGCCGTCCGCAACGGATCCCTCAGTCTGCCCACCGCCGAAGGCGCCCTCCCACGGTTCCAACCCCCCCGTTCACCAGAATGGGCTGGCTCTGGAAGACCGTAGGGAAGGTGCCACAGCCCTCTCCAGCCCCCCCCCCCGCTATATGCCAGGTTAAGCGGCGCTTTTGAGATGGGCTGCTCAGAGATAAGTCTCAGTTCTTCCAGGAGTTGGTAGCAGGGCCACTCCTTTCCCCGGTGGAGGGCTGGGGAAGAATCCTCACTCAACAAGAACTGACTTCTCATCTCTGAGCATACAGAGTTCTCGGACGACACAGAGTGCCGCCCACAAGCCACGCTCTCCTCGTCCCCCTCTGTCCCAGAGGCGGTTGACACGGCGGGTCGTCCACGGACCGCCTCAGCCCTGTCCCCCTCTGTCGCCAGACCCCCGACAGAGCACGCCCCCGTGGAACGCTAGTCCTTCCCTGGCCTCCTCTGTCCGGAGACTAACTGTGCCCCCACACCGGGCCGCTATGCCACCCACGTCCGGGCCAGTTACTCCGCTTCGCTGCCCCTCCGGGGGGACGCCTGTGGTAGAGCTTCCCCGTCTGTCCGCCGGGTCGCCTGCACCATCAGGTTCGGCTATGCGATTCAGTTCGCACGGTCTCCTCCCCACTTCAGGGGAGTCCGCTCCACTTTGGTCGGTGGCAATGCCCCTATCATGAGAGCCGAGATTGCCACCCTGCTGGCGAAGGGTGCAATCGAGACTGTCCCTCCAGCCGAGATGAGGTTCGGCTTCTACAGCCCTTACTTCATTGTCCCCAAGAAAACCGGTGGGTTACGACCGTTCCTGGACTTGCACGTGCTGAATCGCTCCTTACACAGGATGCCGTTCAAGATGCTCACTGCCACGCATTTTCGAATGCGTGCGGCCCCAGGATTGGTCTGCAGCGATCGACCTGAAGGACGCCTACTTTCATGTCTCCATTCTTCCTCGACACAGACCGTTCCTCCGGTTTGCTTTCGTGGGGCGGGCATACCAGTGCGCGGTTCTCCCTTTCGGGCTAGCCCTGTCTCCTCGCGTCTTCACGAAGGTCGTCGAGGCAGCCCTTGTTCCCCTTCGGGTTCACGGGGTTCGCATCCTGAACTATCTCGACGACTGGCTGATCCTAGCTCACTCTCGAGACCAGGTTTGCGAACACAGGGACCTTGTGCTCTGGCACCTAGCTCGCTTGGGCCTTCAGGTCAACTGGGAAAAGAGCAAACTTTGCCTCGTGCAGAGGATCTCTTTTCTCGGTGTGGACATCGACTCGGTCGCCATGTCCGCGCAGCTTACGAGCGAGTGCGCGCAGTCACTGCTGACTTGTCTGAGACAGCTCCAGGACAAGAGTGCGGTTCCACTGAAACTTTTCAGAGGCTCCTGGGGCATATGGCATCTGCAGCCGCGGCAACGCCGCTCGGATTGCTTCATATGAGACCGCTTCAGCTTTGGCTTCGCGACCGAGTCCCGAGGTGGACATGGCTTGCGGCACCTTCGAGTACCAGTTACTCCGGCCGCCGTCACTCTCAACCCGTGGGTGAACCTCAGTTTCTACGGGCCCAAGTGCCCCTAGAACGAGCTTCCCGGCAGGTTGTTGTCTCAACAGATGCCACCACGGGCTGGGGCGCCATGTGCAATGGACATGCTGTCACACTCTCATGTTGAGCAGAAATGCTCCTGAAAATTTCAGTGAGATTTACCACACTCAGGTGTTGAGCAGAAATGCCCCTGAAGGTTCAGTGAATTTCTTCACACTTAGGTGTTGAGCAAGCTTGCTCCTGAAGCCCGGTGATACTCGCATGTAATGTTTCAGTATGGCATGTCATTGCCTCGAGTTGCTGGCCGTACGCCTTGCCCTGCACCGCTTTCGAGCGCTGCTCAGGGGTCAACACGTACTAGTCCGATCAGACATTACCGCCACAGTAGCGTACATCAACCATCAAGGTGGTCTACGCTCGCGCCGTATGTCGCAACTCGCTCGCCACCTCCTCTTATGGAGTCAGAAGCATCTGAGGTCCCTTCATGCTATTTACATTCCCGGAGCCCTGAACTGTGCAGCCGACGAGCTCTCACGGTTTCAGCCCCTCCCTGGCGAATGGCGACTCCATCCCCAGACGGTTCAGCTGATTTGGGACCAGTTCGGCGACGCACAGATAGATCTGTTTGCCTCCCACGACTCGACCCACTGCGCCCTGTATTATTCCCTGACCGAGTTCGGCACGGATGCACTGGCGCACAGCTGCCTGCGGGACGCAAGTATGCGTTTCCCCCAGTGAGCCTTCTTGCGCATCTCCTGCGCAAGGTCAAGGAGGACGAGGAGCAGGTCCTTCTGGTTGCGCCCTACTGGCCCACCAGGACCTGGTTCTCCGAACTCTTACTCCTCGCGACAGCACCTCCTTGGCCCATACCTCTGAGGAAGGACCTTCTTTCTCAGGGACGGGGCACCCTGTGGCACCCTCGTCCCGATCTTTGGAGCCTCCATGTTTGGCTCCTGGACGGGACCAGGTAGGTTTGAGTACCCTACCCATAGAAATTAAATCTGAGATCCCTGTCATACTGGACAAGTGGGACTCCTATTTAACACAGGAATACCAAGTACACTGGGGAGCATATGCCACAATTTTAGCGGATATGCAGAATATACCCAGCCCAACGGGGGGGGGAATTTAGAATACACATATGACCCATAGGATGCATACGGGAATACACTGGGGTATCCAGCCGCAGGTGGAAAAGTTTTAAACCCCAGGGGGTGGCAAGGTGGCTTGCCAAGGGAAGACACATGCTCAGAGAGGCTTACAGTGGGAATACACATGTGGGGGTAGCTCCGTAGAGGGACCATGCACACGAGAGGCACCTAGCCGATTCTATTTCTCTATAATTTCTACATACATTTTTGAACATTGCGAGTTGTATAAATTAACATTAGTTAATGTATTATGAATTAACATGAATTAACAATGAACAAAAGGATATTTATAAATTAACTTGCTGTAAAAAGAATGTATGATTTATGACACTTTATGCAATAACTAATGTTAAAAAAATAAACCTTATTGTAAAAAGTTACCAATAGTCCACTTTTACAATAGTGTGCACAAAAGGCACACCACAACTAATGCCACATATAGGGTACAGGGATTTTTTTTTTCCTTTGTATGACTCAACATTTCCTGCTGACTGCAGTTCATAATGAGGTTCAACATGAAAGACATAAAGATCCGTCTCTTGCAGTATCAGGCCGACATCAGTGTGCTGCAGGAACGGCTGCGTGTGTCGGTGCAGAGGCTGGAGGAATACGAGGCCCGGCTGAAGGGACAGGAGGAACAGGCGCAGAAGATGCTGCTGGAGTATCAGGCCCGGCTGGACGAGTCGGAGGAGAGATTGAGACGGCAACAGGAAGACAAAGATCTGCAGATGAAGGGCATCATAAGCAGGTTGGAGTTTGTATTATGAAGAGAGACTAAACCAGAAGAAAGGCAGGCAAAAACTTCCAGAGCACTCTGATTGGCTGATTACACTGTCAATATCAAGTTCACAAATTGGCCTGAATGGGTAAAACTGGTGGAAATGGATGAACACAAGTTCCCTTTTTCATATAGTCATTGAGTCAGATAAAAGGAAACTTGACTGACGGAGTTAGAGCATGAATTTACTTTGAACAAGCACAGAGAGGGCAATTTGCCTTTCAGAAGTCCACTACTCGCCTCTGATGCTGAGTGTCATTTTGCTTTCAGCTGATAGTGTATTAGTGGCAATCGGACAAGACAGAGAGCTTTTAGAGACTTTTAGCTTTCCTCAAGGCAGAATTTACTGAGAGCTGCTTTCCTCCAAGACTGATGTTATGGGGCAGCTATTTGTGGCCTTGAGCTCCAGATCAAAGACAGAATGGGAGGATATATGAAGCTGGACTGAGTGTGTTTGTTTTGTGTTGATGCAGGTTGATGTCTGTGGAGGAAGAGCTGAAGAAGGATCATTCTGATATGCAGGCAGTGGTTGACTCCAAACAGAAGATCATTGATGCACAGGTATGTCTATACCAGACTTAAAAGCAAGTTCCCAAACTATTTTCTAAATTATTTAAAAAAATGGTATGTAGTATTTCATGTAAACCTTTCAATAAATCAAACTTTGGCTTGTCATCAGACCAAAATGTAGGTAGTTGACACAATAAAACCAGTAAAATTCCATGATACTTGATACTAATTTCTAATAATTAGTTGAATACAGCATATTAATAAACCAAGAAATAAATGATTAGCGGTGTGTAGTTTTCTTGTCAATATCTCATCCTTCCTCGTCTCTCTGTCATTCCTCTTTCCTTTTTCACTATCTTTGTATGTAAGATATAAGAAGGAAGAAATATTGTTAAAAAGTTTGGGGTCTGTAATGCTTTGTTTTTGAAAGAAGTTTCTAATGCTCACCAAAGCTGCATTTATTTAGTTAAAATTCAGTAAATATTATTACAATTTAAACTTTAAATACATTAACTTTAATACATTTAAAATGTAATGTATTCCTGTGATGGCATAGCTGAAATTTCTTCAGTGTTCTCATTCTAATATGCTGATTTGCTGCTCAAGAAATATTTTGGATTATTATCATTGTTAAAAACAGTTATGCTGCCTAATATTTGTGGAAACTGTTATATAATTGTTTCAATATTCTTTGATAAATAGAAAGTTCATTTATCTTTTATTTATTTTTCGTTTATTTTTCAATATAAATCTTTTGTAAGTTTTATTGTCACTTTTGATCAATTGAATGCATCCCTGCTGAATAAAAATAATATTTTTTTCAATCAAAATCTTACTGACCCCAAACATTTGAACGGTAGTGCATATTTGGCAATTAAATTTCACAATCTCGCAAACCCCCTGTCATTCAATAAAAACCCCTAGGGAAACCATACTGTATTTCTCTAAAGCCCCTTTCACACAGAGATTCCGGAAAATACACGGATAATGTGACCCGGCATTTGTCCCGGGATTGTTTGATTTCGGTTCATTCACACTGCCAGTGATTTGCCGGGATCTGTGAGTGCGTTCACACACAACCCGTTAATGTCCCGGAAAGCCGCGTGACGTCAGGATGAGAGGTGTAAAGTAGCCTACGCGTCGAAAACATGTGCACGCGCGCACCTTTCCACAGAGCTGGCGAACGATCGCAGCTTCAGCGCGGATTGTGAGGAGCTCCTGTATCTGCTTCATTCCAGTTTGCAGACATTTTTTCGTTCTTCTTTGTAGATGACGAACACAAACTTTCTTTCTAAGAGCAACAGAGTCGCGCGATGGCACATGCGTCATCACTATTACACACCCCTTACGGCATTAGTTCTGGCTTTTGTTCACACAGCGCGCGTTCCGGGTCTGAACACGGCAATGTTACTAGGTCCTCAACCCGGGATCGATCCCGGCATCAATCCCGGGTCGTGTTTGCGTTCACACAGAAGGCGTTCTGGCAATTTGCCGGCAATTTGCCGGGTCCAAAGTGCTGTGTGAAAGGGGCATAAGGAAACAAATGCTTCTGTTAAACGAAATGTTAAGTGTTGCTGACAGAGTCTGCATCATTAATCATCATCATCATTCATGTTAATATTCACTGTCCCACGGTGAAATCTCTGCCGACTAAAATAATATTCATAATAATAATAATATGAAATTTAATATATAGAAATAATATATATAGACTTCCTAATACTACAATTCAAGGAAATATGCATATGCATTTTATTTATGTTTTCCAAGGAAACCAGCTGGTTTGTTTCTTCTCCTTTTATGTACATGTTAGGAGAGAAATAAGCAATTAAACACTTGAGTTTGAGTGTCACCACAAATAACATCACAGCTGTGATTTGGTCAGATCGTCACAGTCGTGATGTTATTTGTGATTATCCTCCAACACAGTTTTATCACTGATTTACAATCAATTTTGCTTAGTTAGTTGCAAAATGATCAACATCCAGCTGTTATTGAACAACATGGGTGAACATGGTTTGGCATGGTTGGCATTGCTAGGCTGGAGATTGACTAAACTGAATATCTTATGCATATTCATGTTCAGTAAATAAATGCATAATTATACACTCACTTTTGAGATCCTCATAATTCAGATACATAAACGTGTCAGTTAATACATTGGCAGCAGAGCTAAACTTAATATGATAACCTAAAAGCCAAAAAGTCCCGAAAAATCACTTGATCCGTCTCTCTCTGGGCTGGATTCATTGTTCACCAGGGCATGTTTATTTTCTTCCATTCTCTACTTGTTACCATCCAAACAATTACCTGCTGAAAGTGCTGGTGTTGGCATTTTCATAGGATTCACGATTTTCACTGTCTGCAGGAGAAACGGATAGCATCTCTGGACGCGGCTAACGCGAGGCTAATGAGCGCCCTGTCCCAGCTGAAAGAGCGCTACAGCATGCAGACGAGGAACGGCATCTCTCCCACCAACCCCACCAAGCTGCAGATCACAGAAAACGGGGAGTTTCGCAACAGCTCCAACTGCTGAACACAATGAAGACAGAGGACATGAGCAGGGGTGCAGATATTCTGTAAGTGAACACTGAGAGAAATACTGCAGGTGAGGATACCTTCAACGGTTGGCAAAGCCATTGTTTGGAAATGTGGAGAAGGATCCACTGTAAACATCCGCCGGTGAGACTACTGTTCAAGCACTTCATGTTAGGACACACCACTAGACTTTCATTCGTGTTTCACTATAGCTAACTGTAAAATATAAAAGAAAAAACAATACAGCTGACTTGGTGACATTATACAGATATTAGAACCTTCTGGTCTGCAAAAAAAATGTCATATTACATGCTTAAAAAATAGGTGTTTTTATACAGCCTTTAAAAAAAGAAACTAGATTTTGTCCCATTTATTTATAGTGGTCTCTACTTTAATAAGAAACGACTGAAACTACAGAATGAGCAACTCTTTGTGGAGAAGTTAGTGCTCTCCTCCATATCCTCTTTTATTAGATCACTTTCTGTTTCTGTTTCTCCCTACATAGTGCACTTTGTCTCTCCATCATGAGAAGCCTTAAAATGTTGCATCTGAAATATTTTTTGTTTTTGTTTTTACAGTTCAGATGAACATTATGATAGATTATAATGTGCATAGATTTTAAAAAGTATATATTTTACATTCTCCATTCACAAATTTTCTGATTTTTAATCTTGACAAAAAATGTTTCAACAATGTTTGTAACAAACATTACAAGTGTCATTTTGGGGCCATTTTTAGATATGCCAAGATTTTGAATTAGCACAAACTGCTCGGACGGAGCGGAGCGAATGTTTTAGACACTATAGTAGACCAATTTTAGTTTGAAGTTTTGAAAACTGCCTTGTTTAATCTCGTGTTTTCTTCCTACATTGTTTGGGAGAGTTTAGCTTTGAGTTTTTGCATTTGGTTTTTCCTGTTTCTCCTTTTTAATTCTTTTGTACATGTGTGTTTATTTTTATGCGTTGCCTCATCGGTCCAAATTGCTGCAAACTTTCATTTCGAGCATTTAGAGTTTGTATATTTTTGTATTTAATAATGTATGTGAGAACTCTTCTGCATTTATCATGTTCGGCACTGAGGTGCAGCATGGAGCTGCTGTTTTCCTTTAACTTGTTGGTCTTTGAGGAAGTTAGACACAAGACGCGTCTAGATTTTGTTGCAAAAATATACAGAAACATAATACAACCTGTCATGGAACATGTAAGATAGAGATGTTATTTTTAAGGAAAAATGTCTGTGGATATGAGCTCTGTGATGGAGTATTATGTGAATAAGTTAATATTATATATATAAAGCAACGTTCACAGTTACTCTGGAGTGAATGAGGTGTTACATTGGTTGATTTGTGTCTGAAATGTGAGATCAGATTGAGAGGCAACACTCTAACAAGCACAAACTGCATCTGTCGCCCCAGCTTCTCAAATGCTTTGAAGACTATGCACTTTTCCCCTTTGTCATGTCCACCTGGGTTTACTTCACTCCATGAACATGTAGCAAACTCAAGGTGCTCATTGTTATTATTAATCCAGGGAAGCTCTATTTTGTCATTAGTTTTATTTGTAGCATTATCATTCGTAGCATTGTAGCCAAACGCTAAACCCTTCAACTCAAACAAATGTGCACATGCAGTGTAAATGCCATGAGACTAACAATTAGATTGTGTTAGATACCTCAACCAATCACATGCTCTTTTGATGCCCTGGTAAAGTAGTTTTGCATGTACTAAATGCTTCAGCGCTGTCTAAATAAGGCAGATCAGTATCTAGGGTCATTTAAAATGCATTTGATCAACTTTTAAACTCGGCTTGGGGCTCGTGTTGTTGCACAAAAGGGAACCAATATTTATTTTTCACAACTTTTCTCTCTTTCATCCACATGGGAAGCTACTAGGGAGTAAAAAAAATAGTACTTTAGAAAATTATTAAATAAAAAAAAGTTTTTTGCTGTTGTCTGTTCTTTTCATCAGATGTGTCTTTATCTGGCTTCAGTTCAGTTCTCAAAGTTTAGGAAAGTTTTGCAAGTAAAACTATTTATTTGCGCATCATTTTTTTTCAAGCAGTCAATGTGAAATAGTAGCTATGTGAAATAAATGATATAAAGAGAAAATATATAAAATCTATAAATGAGTATCTAAAATATGTTGTATGTTTTATAATCCTTGTAGAAAAGATTTTTGTAAGTATGTTTAAAGTAAAGTATTGGCTGGACCCTTGCCTTGTTTAGGACAAATGACAAGAATAATAATGTACAGAGAAATGTGTCCATGTTAAGAACTATACAACTGTGGCTGTGCAATTTATGTACATTTGCAACTAGAATAATTAAAGTTTTATTTAGTTATTTCATATCCCTGCTTTGATGTCTTCATTACTGAATCATTGACTTGACAAGCATAATGCAACAAAATAATAAAATGTGGCTTGTTTCCTACTGATGGGTGTATATAATATATATATAACTGGAGATTTCTATTTCAAATAAATGTTGTTTTGAATGTTCTATTCATCAATAAGGCAAAATGTATCAGGTTTAAAAAAATCTTACCAATCCCACACTTTGGAAAGGGTGTGTGTGTGTATACACTGAGAACAACTGAAGAAGTATAATGAAACCAAACAGTGTATTGTTTGAAATGCAGTGTTTATTCGGGACCATAAAAAGTGCATCTCAGTCAAGCCTAATATGTATATGTAGATGCCTGCAGCTGCAATGTGATATTAAATGATCTGTGTAAATATGTGCCAATCCTGTGAGATGTGCACTTGCATTAAACCACAGCAAACCCCTTTTTCCCCTTCTATCATAAATTTCTACATGCAGTTCAGTAAAGCTACAGTAAATTACTGAAGTGAAAAACAATAAATAATAAATCTCTATGGGTATAAATAAAACACAACTTCGTAAACTTTGTGCACTTGGTGCCATGCCTGGTGTTAACAACATTCCCTAACGAAAGGCCACCGTGTTGTTCTGCCTAGTTAAAGGTGGCCATTTGAGATAATTAGCTGCTTTTCTGGAGTGAAGTGGTGTTACGACAGCAAGAAACACTGAATCCCTGGGATATTTTCACAAGGATGCTTTGTTATCCCTGCAGTGATTGATACTTCCCACATTACCTGAAGGTAAGCATATAGGAGCAACGTGGCACAAGTCACATGCTCACACACACACACGCTGTTCACACATTTAGCACTGAAGCAAGTGCCTGAGTGTTAGTGTACTGGCATCAGAACACACACATGAATGTGTTCTGTTAAATCTTTTCTATGTAGTGTGGTGAAAGAGATATCTTTATCTGAGCTGTGTATAAACAATTCAAGCTAATGCACAGAGAGTGAATCTATCCTGGCTTCTATATCGAGTTCATTATTCTTGTTTATTTATTCAAAAGCACATGGCATTGCCCTCTGGACATTCCTCAGAAGACATGGAAATGTTTGTATGTGTGAGATTGTCAGTTCTCTGTGTTTGCTTTAGCAGAGAGTTGCATGGGCTGTTGCCGTAGATGGTGTCGGCGTGTCAGTGCTGGGGAACTGAACGTGTTTGGCGCTGATGATTGAGTTGGTTGTGAACGGTGTGGCCGTGGCTTCTCACTGTGGCTCTGCCCCTCGAGAGCCCCCTCACACACCTCCAGCAACAAGAGCACCTGCTCCCGCAGGGGTACAGCCTTGAACCTGCGTGCTGCCAGGTAGAAGAAGGCCTCGATAAATGCCTGAAGACACATTCCTGAAAGAGAGGGAGAGAGAGCTTACTTTTATTAGATGCTCAAAATTAACAAATCGCTTCCTTGGTTAAAATATACAATCATGTGTTGGTGTACTATCGAAGTCAAAAAGACAGGTTTGGTCAAAATAAACATTTACAGATAATGAACATGTTGTTTACAGTATTGTAAATAATATGAATAAATAGGATTAAATAAATTTACAAGGATATTGCACAAAAAAGTGGGGTACTGCACAAGAGGGAAAAAGCAACCGAAACAAGAAACTCTTCCTCTTGACCCATCTTATGACAGTTATGACATTTTGATTAAAAATCACATGGGCAAAAAACTGAAACATGCATGGATGAATCATTTGCAATAAGATCAATACCATGCATTAAGAAAATAAGACTGAATTTTCATTTTGTGGCAACTTTGATATGGCTCAGGTCCCTCCTTCAATGTAAGTCTATGGAACTTCGTCGCCCATACATGTGACCAATGACCCTGTAATAGTAAATAGTATTCTGACAAGAGAATGAAAGATTTGAGAAAAGCCATTAGTGGCATTATTTCCAAGTTGTAAGAGACTTTAATCAGAAGTGTACATATTGGACATTTTTCCTTCTGTTCATTTATTAATTAATGGGGCTTCATCTGTGTATTATTTAGTGTATGTGGTTTCAGTCGCATCTCCACGCTGATGAAAATTTAATCTATATTTATGTTCCTGCTAAAAAACTCCATCTGCAAGTGCAAATCATCAGCAGTGAATTTTCAAGGTCACATCCGAGCCTGAGAGTCGAGGGAGAAAAAATACAGACAGCTTTAGTCAAACAGAAACTTTGAACATTTTAAACATGAAGAAAGAGCCGTGAAATTCTCTTTGCACATTTCAGCGGAAAGCCACTTGCTGTTATTACAAATATTCAGGTTCTCAGGAACCCTCAGGGGGTTTGAGCCTGAAGATGGATGCGGATCTCTTGTCTGACTACATATACTGAGCGTTAATGAGCCCTCGCTGCGGACATGATGGAGCCGTGAAATACATCTCGAAATAAAACAGAGGCTGCATGCTGTGCTGGTCAGAAATATGTGTACATTGAGAATGGAAGGCGACAATTAATAAAGCAATGCTGTTTCCCAGAAGGAGAAAATGGGTTTCATTAAGCAGACTAATGAAGGAGCGCTTAAAGAACTCAGCATTATCCTGTCAAATGAAGCAGACTGAGCTCTGGGATGGATAGGAGTGAAGAGGGGAACTCAAAGACCGATACATCCTTTCTTCTTTAACCCATTTAATCCCACCGGTCACAATAGTGACCGTAATTTTTTTTTTCATTTTTTAAGGCTATAAAAATGTTACTGAATGTTCTATCAATGCATTTCCAGCAGATATTGAAATAATAAAGGGTCTCAATGAAATATGTGCAGTGTCGCATGTTTACTGTAAATTGTCACATTACCAGAGCAGTTTACTTCCTCTTTGCGCCAAGAGAAGAGGATGGCAGCAAGAAAGCTCCCAAAGAAAAGGTTATTAAAGTATGTTAACATAAAGATAGGACATAGATTTTTGGTACACATCATGTTTAAGGTGTCTAGTATTGATATATGCATTTGCAATTACTCAACTTTGTTTAATGTGGTCATAGAACTCACAAACATGTCACCGGCAACAATAGTGACCGGTGGGATAACCCTTTGTATCTACATGCTAATACACATAGGCTAACTGTTCTACCTTACTTTCTGCTGCTACCTAACTTTCTAGCTAATTTTACACACAGACACACACACAGAAACACACACACGGACCCAAGGAAGACTAGCTAGCTAGCTAATTCTGCTAGCTAATTCTGCTGCTACCTAACTTCCTACCTACTGCAACTTTACACACACACACACACACACACACACACACACACACACACACACACAAGATACTATCCCGTGGCCTCAAGATACTATCCCGTGGCCTCAAGATAGCATCCCGTGGCATCAAGATAGCATCCCGTGGCATCAAGATAGCATCCCGTGGCCTCAAGATAGCATCCTGTGGTCTCAAGATAGCATCCCGTGGCCTCAAGATAGCATCCCGTGGCCTCAAGATACTATCCCGTGGCCTCAAGATAGCATCCCGTGGCCTCAAGATAGCATCCCGTGGCCTCAAGATAGCATCCCGTGGCCTCAAGATAGCATCCCGTGGCCTCAAGATAGCATCCCGTGGCCTCAAGATACTAGCCCGTGGCCTCAAGATACTATCTTGAGGCCACGAGATACTATCTTGAGGCCACGAGTTACTATCTTGAGGCCACGAGATAGTTATAATTAATTTTTTTGACAAAGTGGGATTAGGGGGGCTCCGTACACACACACACACACACACACACACACACACACACCACACACACACACACACACACACACACACACACAAACACAAACACAAACACACAAACACACACACAAACACACACACACTGCACAGGTCAAATAGACCTATATTCAGTCTGTCCAATGGTTGATACAACACGGTATCCCACCGGTCACAATTGTGACCGATCATAAAACACACTTTTTCACACACTTTTCCATGAAAATTTCAAAAAATTATGATTGATTGTTTCAAAGGGATACTAATGACACATGATTTGGATATTTTTGTGTCTGGGAAAAATTTGGGATTAAATGGGTTAAGTATTCTGTCCAAGTGTCCAGTCAGCATTCCTCAATAGTAAATGTATTATTACTATTAATGAAGATCACGGCTGCACTATCTCTCCCTTTCCTCCTCGGGGATAAACAGTCTGACCCACCACCACTTTTAAACAGTTACTTCTATTATTTATAAACATCAACCTTATCCACCAGTTATTACTTTCCTCTCGCCACACAGTTTGTCTTCTATGAGTGTGTGTGTTGATTCCCAACCGCAAGGCGCTAATGACCAAATTCAGTGCAACCTTCCGGAATTCAGCTCACGTCATTCCACTCTGGCCATTTAGGAGCACAGAGACTCAAGTATATATTCATTCTCTCTTTTGATTAGGAGAAGCAAGGCCTGGCATGCATTATTCATTTCATACGTTCCTCCAAGAAAACGATGCTAGCATGACCTAGCCTAATGCACCATCACAAGGAATATTACCAGTGCTCATTTAAAAGCAGAAATGACTTGTGGGCACATTAGCTTTGGCACACACACACAAAATGTTCCCATTTACCAAAGTATCTTTTAAAAGTGAAAGCAAAAAAAAAAAAACATTAAAGAAATTAAACTATGAAAGACTGAGGCAGAGCTTGAAAATTTGGTTATGTGGCATTAGTTGATTGGCCATGTACTTTTCCAATTTACAAGTACTGGGCAAATGAACGAAGAAGTGAATTTATTTGTCAATTATCTCCCCTGACGATCTCATTTATGACTGCATGTGAGGGGAAATGCGCTATGATGAATGGATGCAAATGTGTCTTTTATTGGCGGCTGTTTAACAGCTTTTTGATTGTGTGTCAGCCTCGGGAGTGAAGATGTGCTGTAAATTGCATCATGATTGGTGGGCTGCTTGCCTGCTTCTCTGGAGTCGGGGAGCATTCCAGCCCAGCGGCGCGTGATGTCGATGTACAGGATGTCCACTGAAGCCATCGAGAAGCTGCTGTTACTCAGCTTGCAGTTCCTAAAGGAGACACTCGATTAATGTGGTACGTGACGTTTCCTTATAATGACATGGAAACACTTAGAGCCTCTATGGAGGCAGAATCCTGTCAATCAATGTAATGGTTGTTGTTAGATTTACATGTCTTCACTAGATGTTTGAAGAAAAACGTTTGAATCTTGGCTTTGCTACTGTCATCTTCTAACAGTCGAGCTACAGGAACTAATGACTTACCTGGTGAAGGTTCGAAAACCGGTCGGCCCCAGTCTCATGGTTCCTTTGACACCAAGGAAGCGCAGGAAAATGGCAGCAATGCGTTCCACGACCCGCAAGTTATTAAACTGCTTGCTGTATTTGGGGAAGACTTGTTTTAAACACAAAGTTGGAAGAGAATCCATCAAGCTTTCTTTCTCATCACTTCCTGTCTCCACAGCAATAGCGTCTTCTGGTGAACCGCCCCCCGTGTTTGACCTGTTGGCACAGAAACAAAGGTTAAACTCAACAACACACAAACAAAATCCTTTGTGTAGACCTGCAACATTGAATCTCTAAATTGAGGAAGCAGCGGTATATATATATATATATATATATATATACACAAATATATATATACACAATTTACAAATCATTTTTTTTAAATTGTAATACTGAAAAACTTTATAATCATGCAAACTTTAACCATTTAAACTGGTGTCCTAGTATGCAATAAAATATTGTACAAAGTTGTTGTACTCTCTCTCTCTCTCTCTCTCTCTCTCTCTCTCTCTCTCTCTCTCTCTCTCTCTCTCTCTCTCTCTCTCTCTCTCTCTCTTCTCTCTCTCTCTCTCTCTCTCTCTCTCTCTCTCTCTCTCTCTCTCTCTCTCTCTCTCTCTCTCTACATTTCAAGACAGTAGATGAGGAAAAAAGTCAATGTCACCTAAGAAACAGCTAAACAAGATTTTGTAATAACAGCATAACACATAAACAAAGAAAATCTGTCAAGTAGGAGAATGGAGGATTTCAAACCAAAAGAACGAGAGAAAAAAAAAACAGAAATCCTCAGTGAATAGCATCACAAACCAAAAGCCTTACCATTTTCTCTCATTAAACCCCTCTTTCGCTCTCACTTACCCCAGGACAACATAATGAAAAACAATTATTTAACAATCACAAAACCAACGGAGCGAACTGCAGTCCTCTCATACGTGCACTGAGCCCAGATGGCCGAGGAACCAAAAGCAGTTTGTTGTGTGTAGATGACTGCATTTCAGCACTGGTGTAAGTAACTCTGCACTTTTAGTCCAAGTAGATGGCTTCTGACCTGAAGGTTGTGGCTCGAGACTTAGGGTAAAAGTGCTAATGACACTGACATGACTTAACTAACACACTTAATAGGTTTACTTGAAGACAGGAAGAGTCTTCTCTCTCACATGCAACCTTTAGCACGCACATACACCATCTTCAACATCTGAGGGGTTTTTTCTGCTTCACAAACCTGATACAATCAACATAAATCATTTAAACGTCAACATTTCAACATGAGAATTTTTATTGAATTTTAGTTTTTTTAGTAAAATCCACTGACAAGAAAAAACATATTAAAAATACCAAGGTATTACTATGTGTCTGTACATGTACCATGGTTTTCTTTTTTATTCTTTGAAGCTTATAATTATATAGAAGCACTTACTTTATTTTTTGGTAATAAACATGCCATAAATGCTGTCGACTGAGCTTAACTTGTACTGAACCTGAAATGTTTCCTGGAAGATATCACACCCGTCTCTGTGACTGCCGGAGGCTCTATAAACAGCCAAAAAATGGCTTGACTTTTACTATAATCTCATAAGATACTGTATGCCTAACATATTCATACATGACAGAATATAAACATCGAATCGCCTCAGGGTCATCTGAGCTAATTTCCCACAGAAGCCTTTGAAAATGCGCAAGATAAACTGATTCAACAAGAAACGTGATCGACAGCACTAGAGGAACAGCACAAATATAACTGAGAGCCCTGCGAGGAATAGACTGTCATTATACAACACTAGTGAAGACATTCTGGCTTCGTAAAGCCTTAGTGACTGTCTACTTGTCAGCATTAGCCATGACAATCGTACTCAGGACAGCATAGCTTCAAAAAGCATCAAAGGAAGCGATTCAGAAGAGTTTGTGATCACAGCGTGTAGATTCAGACCGTCACTGAAGGTTTGTTATTTCAGGTTGACTTGAATGAGGTTATAAGATAAAAGAGATTGTGACTGAGCGTGAAGAACTTTCTCTCTGAGTGTCCTTGATTTATTTTTATTCATTCAATCTTTTGTGCCAATATGAGTTTGTTTGCTCGACCATAAGAGACATTCCTACAGGGGAGACTGTTTAGTTGTATGAACTAGAAGTCTGGAGAAAAAGTTTTAGTGAATACGTTTTTTTTTTTTTCTAACAGTTTCATACCCCTTACAGAGTTTGGAAGACTTTTAGACTTTTTTTTTTTTTTTTTTAAATAAGAACAGCTATTTTTCTTCATTTACTGCTGCCCAGAAGAATCTGCATAACATATGTAAATGTTTCACAAGACAAAATAAATTAAATCACACAAATTAACAAAATCACAAGTTTGCACACTCTTGAATCGTCCAAAACTTGGGGTCAATAAGATTTTTTCTTTTTTTTGAAAGAAAATACTTTTACTCAGCAAGGACGCCACAAATTGAATGAGTGACAGTTAAGACAGTTAATCTTGAAAAAGATTTCCGTTTAAAATAAATGCTATACAAAAATATTCATCAAAAAATCCTGAAAAAACGTATCACAGCTAACACAAAAATAATAGGCAGCAGAACAGTTTTCATCCGTGATAATAAGTAACGTTTCTTAAGCACCAAATCAGCATATTAGAATGATTTCTGAAAAATGAGACTGAAGAGTGAAGAATATATACACACACATACTTGGCAGTTTTGATTAAGAATAATTCAAGGACTTATTCATAATCAAGAACTGAAAACAGAGAGAAAGAAAAGCATGATTGAACACCACAAACCAGACAACTGTGCTAGATCATAAAAAATGCACATCTAAAGGCTAAATTAGCAGATATTAAACAGAAATGTGCACACAGAGTCTTTTCCTCTCTCACATCTCAATTAAACTCTGAGCTGACTCCACACTTTCCTCGGAAACAATGGCAGCCTGACTTTTATTTCCCCCCAGGCCCAGACACTAAAGTGTAGAAGTGTGGCCGTGTACAATGAGCTACAATAAAAGGATGAATGCACGAGACACAATCCCGCTCATGGGACACGAGGCCGTCCGCATTTCCATGACTGAGAGAGAGAGGAAGAGTGGCCACACAAGTGTGAAATTCCATCAGAGGATTTCCTGAATTTAATTTTCCCATCTGAAAGGCTTATGACTGCAGCTCAACAAGCCATTATTTCAGCGATTTCACGAAGACGACAACATGCACTGGTAGGCATGCGCACACAAATACACACGGCACCATCAACTGACCCAAAAGTCTTAAAGCCTTTATGACTCACGTTACGTGTTGTTTCCTCTGAGCGGGGTCCATGAGCCGCAGCGTGTCTCTGATCACACCCACTTTCACCTCCTCATCTACTGGACTCGGTACATATTCATACACACCAGGTGACACCTGTAACGTACAGTATGGCGTCAATAATTAGCATACTAACAAACTCATGTTTACATCCTCAGTCTGTAAACAAAAGTGCAGTCAATGTTTGTTGGGGTTAGTAAGATTCTTTTATGTTTTTTAGTCAAAAAGAAGTTAGTTAGTCTTGTGCTACAAGCAAGGCTACATTTATTTGATCAAACACAGAAAAAAACTACTATTGTCAAATACTTTTACAATTAAAAAAAAATTGTTTAATATATTTAAAATGAGATTTATTCCTGGCAAAGCTGAATTTTCGACAGCCATTACTCGTCTTTAGTGTCACATGATCCTTCAGAAAGCATTCAAATATGCTGATTTGATGCTCAAGAAACATTTCTTATTATTATCAATATTGAAAACAGTTTTGTGAAAACCATGATATATATTTTTTTTTTACAGGATACTTTGATGAATGAAATAATTCAAAAGAACAATTTATTTGAAACATGACTTGTATAACATTACAAATGTCTTTTCTGTCACTACTGATCAGTTTAAGTCATCCTTGCTAAATAAAAGTATTAATTTCTTGAACAAAAAATCTTACTGACCCCAGATTTTTTAACAGTAGTGTATACCATGTTTTTTTTTTGCACATGTACTATGATGATATATACTATAATCTTCACAACAGTTCTGCCACAGTACTGTTTATAAAGTACCAGTTTATTTGAATCACATCATGTTCAAAGAACATCTGCACCCTCACCTCCTGCTCGTGTTCAATCCTCATGCTGGGATTGGCATTGACCTCTAGTAAAACAGGCTTCAAGTTCTTCATCAGCAGGATATCAAAGCCCAGGATCTAAAATTGGGACACATCATCTTCTGTTATTTAGATTTTAATGACTTCGAAAACCAGCGATTTGCAGAGGATTAGGGGTCGCCTGCTGAAGGAAAAACATAGTTAACAGCATATGGGTGTGTGCTCATTTTTCGCATTTGAATGACCTATATGTAGGACACCTAAATGCAAACCGCATCACAAACACAAAAGATTTCACTGCAAATATACCTGGAAACATGTCGGTCCTGGTTTTCCGGGCGGTATATCTGCCTGGTAATACACCTTCAGTTCAGGCACAAGTGCAATTACTGTCTTGATAACCAAAGCAATAATGTCTGACCAGACCTTCTTGATGTCCACTCCTTTAGATGCTATGCGATAGAGAACGCTAGAGAAGGTGCGTTTACTGCCCGTGCTGCAGCTGTCGGAGTGGACAAAGTTCCCGCTGTGCACATTAAGGGAATAGTTGGTAAGGTGCATAAAAACATGACTGAGGTTCTTCTGGCTGGGTTCTTGGTAGGGTTCTGTGCAGAACCTGGACAGACCCTCTTTAGCAATGTAGATCTCTAAAGGCTCCAACGAGCGGACCAGAACATAGAGGCGGATATCAAACTTCAATTTATCGATGAGCAGGGGTTTCTGGATATATTCTTGAACAACGGCTTGTTTGATCTGAGAACCTGAGATAGCCCGAAGGTCAGCAGGGTCACGGATGAGGTAGATGCCGTCGCCCTGGGATCCGCTGTCCGGTTTGACGATGAAAGTGGGTTTGAGGGTTGAATCGTTATCCTTCAGGAGACGAATCTTAAAAATAAAAAAAGAGGACAAAAGTAGGTGCACAGAATATATATTTTTTTTTTCAAATATGCTTGCAAAAAACAAAGAAGCCTTTTGCCATCCCTGCAAAGAATTAACCCTTATTTCTACTCTAAATTCTGTCCTAAATTATTATCAACCAAATGTGATCATTTAATTTAACATTATTAAAGCTACACTGTGTGATTTTTACCCCCATCTAGCAGTGAAAAGGTATATGACCATCCAGTGAATATTAGTTTCTGTTCCTCTCAACTCCGATTTCGTTTTAACTCCTACAGTGGCCAATGTAGTCCAAGATTAACATGGCTTCCAGTTCGACCTCCTCGACACGGTGCCATCGAGTGTTAAAACGCGAAAGGCGAAGCTTGAATTAACGGGTATATCCCTCTTTGGCTAATGTACTTTCAAGATGGAGGGGCAACATGGCGAACGACATTAGAACCCCTTACCCGTATGTATTTTCAATGGCATATTATACACTCACGAGAATACTTTATTAGTTGAACAAAGTAAATATACATTAATGAACACATATATTTGTGAAAGAACTAAGTGTTTTTAGCTAAGAATAAACTGAAAAAGTTACACAGTGTAGCTTTAATCATTTTTTTAACTATTTTGAATAGGTTACATATATAGATTTCATGCAAGTTATTTCGAGAAAACTATAAATAAAAGTTAATGCAAAAGCATCGTCTTACTAATGTGAGGGTCTGAAATGGTTAACATGAACAGTGTTTAGCAGTCTCCCGTTAAAGTGCTCTGAATGATAACACAACATTTCAAGATTATTAACAAAGTAAAACAATATTGATCCAACTGTTCTGCTAAAAAGGTAATACTTTTTTGTTTTAAAGGCAGTGAGCGCTCATCCACTAATAGCATTATGGTTAGTAAACTAAACCTCATATTTCCAACTAATGCAATGGTTTTCTTCAGACAGCATGCATCAGCAAATATTTTTTCTCTCTTTTTGAAGAACCTCCCGTAGATCTTTGCTGCCCTCTGCAGCTTTTCTAATTTCTAAAGTCTTGCCTCACTCAAGCTCAAAACAAAAGATGCATGTACATGTAATAATAAATATAAACAACTAATCATTTATCTCAAAAAGAGAAATAAAGAGTAAAAACTTGATTCAAACTAAATTGATTTAAACCGGACAGTGTAAGAGAAAATCCCATTTAAGCAGCTCATCTGAACAAATAAAGCACACAGCTAACAGTGACACGCAGAAGGGGATTGAAGATGCAAATCCTGTAACTATAAGATCCTGTAACAAACTTGTCATTCACAATTAGTTGTTGCTGGCCAGTGTCCACTAAACTGCTTAACCTGGTTTTACTGTGATTCTGTCCTGGCCAAATACTACCACTGCAGTCTACCTATAGATAAACCACTGAGAGAAACACTGCAGGGGACGACAGCAAATACAATAAACTTTACAATAACAACATGTCCTAATCAAGTTGCATGAGTTTGTTACTCCATTTCATTGAGCTTGTACCTGTGTGGAGAAGAGCTGGTATTCCTCGGGCAGTATCCAGGAGCGTGGGTAGAAGTTGTACTCCTCCGGGAACAGCTCTTGCATGGTGCGCACGGCACGACTCAGGTTTATCTTCCGCAGCATCTCTATCATTCCTGCTGACCGTACAGGACAGTTGATGAGAAAACAGAGTGAAGTCTGAGAGAAACTGCACAAAGGTCAGAGAACGGATGCAGTTCCCCAGCATTCAATGGCCCTACTGGGACATTATTCTCTCAAAAAGATTTCCCTATTTCCCAGCAGTTTCATTAAATCGCTTGTTCATTTGATTTCAATAGCTTCATAGCGCACACACTGGCACACAGCTTGGACTTGCTGTCTGTGTGAAAGCAACTGTCAATACAGCTATGAAAACAGCCATATTACATCCAACCCATGAGTCAGCAGCACTTGAGACTCCTTTATGACTCCACTGCTGAAAACTAGAAAATTTCAGTGATCAATACTCATCATATGATTGAGAACCTGCCTCTAAAAGCAAGCACAAAATTACTTACTTTATTTCAAAGAAAATGTGTCTGATAAAAGCTAGTACTGTTTTTTATTATTGAACACATTTTGGTTTTGTTTTTAATATATTTCATATTTTTTGTTTATTTATATACTTAGTTTCAGTTTTAGTAATTATAGTTAAGGAATAGTAGTTATAGAATATATAGCAGTTATAGAATATATAGTTGAAGTATAGTGGATGAACAATGATCTTTGTAGCAAGAAACGGCATATTTATTTCCACAGGAATCAGAACCACAGGACAGTAAATTTGTCTTTTGCTTGTGTCGACCTTACTGAAATATCACTCCATGCCCAAATCAGTGGGACGTCTTCAACCACACAAACAGGTCACATCACTCAACTTTGTGATCCAAAGCTTTTAGGGTTTTTTTATATACTTTGTTATATCAGTTCATGAGATTGAAACTGTTTTTCAATCATTTGTTTTGATCTTTATTTACAAGAGTATAAGAACCCTGTGTTAACAGCCTCATCCTTGCTTTAAAGAGATTGTTTAATGTTGAAAATCTCCTGTAATAATTCACTGTTGAATTATTTTGTCACGGTATAATATGGTAATACTTTTCATAGACGAGAAGCAAGCACATGAGCAGTTGCCATGGTAAGGAACAATATGATACCTGCTTGTAATAACGAATGAAAATATCCCACATCTGAGTGAGCCTAAAAACTAAAAATTAAATTAGCCTAAAACAACATGTAGAAAAATATAATGTGCACTGTTGCTGGTTCTCTAGTAGTGCAGATGTTCTCCTCTAACACAACACTGCATGTTTCCTTTATTTTTGCCAAAACTAATCCTTATGTTTAAATGCATCATTTTATTTTTCAGTCAGTTCAGTATATTTTTCAGTTTAATTTTTAGTTCAAATAGATAATTGTGCAGCAAAAATTATTGCATTGCACCACCTGCCCTCCAGCTACCGGTAATACCGGATTAATTTTGAAAGCAAATACAATTCTGGTTTAAAACTATGATTGAATAGATTGTTAATAGTTGATCATTTAAATTCTTATAATTTTAAGATATTATCAGAGTGGGAATAAGAAAAAAATGACTGAAACAGTCCCAATTGCTAATAGTAGTGTCCTCATTAACTCTTCCCCACTATTGATGGAATTTACATCATTTAAATTATAAGACACCGTTTCCCCACCATTGACAGAATTTTCCGGCTTTCCGTGTTTTCACTATTATACGGTAGAGGGCGTAAAACACATCTTCTGAAAAGAGTACAGAATCTTCCTGATCAAAACACAGGCAATAAAGGAGCAGAAACAAGCAATAAAATCATTGCTAATGCACATTGTAATCTTTAAGGAAAGGGGGGGGGGGGGATTTTCTGCTAACAAAATGTTGTTTTTTATGAAATTTATCCACATTCAAGCGTTGATAAAAAAAATGCATGAACCTAGAATATCTAAATAGTTTAGTTTTTTTTTGTTGTTTTTTAAGCAGAGGCTTGGTTCTTTCTTTTAAAATATTGCATGTTCATATATTCATACAACAAAATATTCTGTGGGCTATGAAAGTTTTGTGAAAATTCTCAAAAATGCTGGCACTGGCTAGCAACTTTTTAAAAAACGCTGGAGGGGAAAGACTTGACTTAAGAGAGATGATGTTTCGACTATGACAAGATCTCTAAAGACCTACTTTTAGTGAAGTTTACCTGGGAATTTGTTGACTTGCCCAGAGACGATGTTCTCATTGTCATGAAACGAGACACCGTGCCAGTAGATATCACAGGCTGTCCGCCTACCTATCGGAAACTGCAGGCAGGATCAAAAGAAAGAAGAGAATTGAGGCAAAGTACAGGAGGAGAACTATCAATCACAACACAATGAACATGTCATACCCTACTTTTGACAAGGGTACAAAAAAACAATATGTCAACGACTAACTGTACCAAAATAACAACAACTCACACGCAGGAGTCTTTTTTCAATAATTAATTATTTTAGTAAACAACTCTATCCTACCTACAATGTACAAATTATGGCTGAGGGCTGCTTCTACAACAGCAACAGTGTCAGTTACAGAGGCATTGTTTAGATATGTGCCATCATTAATTTACAGCTAAGGTGAAAATGCATTGCAGCTCATGTGGTCACACAGACCACTGGTTCAGATTTTGGTCTATTAAGGCCCGTTCACACCAAGAACGATAACTATAAAGATAACTATATTAGCGTCCACACCAGCGGACGATATCATTCTGTTTATTCTAAACATGTGCTTGTCTGTCACTTTAAATTCTCCAGCTCATTGTAACAGGATGGATTCTGATTGGCTGTCAATGTTTTTACCATTCATCAGCTGGATAAAATTATTCTGAAAGTGATTCCAATGATATCGTTTCTCTGTGCTGTTATCATGTGAACTCTGCTATTCTTTAATATTGAGAACGATTTTTAGAACTAGCCTATATCTTTATCGTTATCGTCCTTGGTGTAAACGGGCCTCTACACTGATCACGTTTCTGAGATCCTGTATATGTGACTAGGCTACAGTGTGAGCGGAGTGTGATGCAGGTTATCAAGGGCACTAATCAGGATGCAGGTAGTGTGCTGCTTAGTATAGGCTAGGTTACATCTCTTGAGCGGTATTCTTGGAGGATTATGTCACTGTTTAACAGGCTAATGGAGTGTGAGAAGGTGTTCCTATATTGGTTACCTGGTGCAGAGAGGAAACCTGAAACCTGTGATCAGATTAGGAGTTCCCACAGGTTTACAGTTGTGAAAATGTCCCCACTAGTGCTGCCACTAGATATTTTTCTGTAATTAATCACGATTAATAGTCCCAACATTAAAATGTGTAATATATTTCATATTGTAATACATCACACCGAATCATGTGTACACATGATTACACATGTAATGATTACACATGTAATCACACTCAATCTCTTAAATTAATCTATTTACATTAAAATGAAAACAACAAAGATGTTAATTTGTTTAATGGCATATTTTTACTAAGTACTATGAAGGCCGTATCACTGAATGCTGCTACTGATGTCTCTATTAAAATGGATTTTTCTTGGGATGAAATGAGTAATTACTGCCATTTAACAGTTTAATTGAAAGCCATCCTTTTAGCATTTAACAGGCTAAAATATTATTATAACTTTTATTTTAAAATAAAAGTTTTATCTTCACATAAACCCATCATAATAAACATCACATTTAGCTGTGCCTTTAAAATAGTGTGTTGTAATAAGGTGCATCTCTGTCAAATCAGCTCTCATTCAAATAGAGATCAGTTCATTATTTCTCCACCAAGATAAGAAGAAAATCTCTAGATGCAACATTCAGTGTCAATATTTTTATGTGAGGATCGCTCCTCTCGAAACAACGTCAGCATTGCAAGTATCCAACTAAACCTGATTGTTTTAATTATTGAGACACTGACAGGATCAAAACAGGCAGCCAGAGCGTGCGTCTGGCGTGCGAGTGTGTGTGTGTTGTGTGTGTGTGTGTGTGTGTGTGTGTGTGTGTGTGTGTGTGTGTGTGGTGTGTGTGTGTGTGTGTGTGTGTGTGTGTGTGTGTGTGTGTCTGTGTCTGTGTCTGTGTGTGTGCAGCACAAACTGAAATGGGCAGTTCAACTAGATGTCTTCTTTGGATAAATATTGATACACATCTGTTAGATTTAGTGACCACCCGGACTTATTGTTAGTGTACTGACTGCACTAATGGCTAGTTCTTAATTATCTTTATTCAGACTGATTTCAGAATTTCACCCAAAAATTTAAAATTCTGTCATTGTTCATACAATTTGAGTCAAAATATTAGCATGTTAGCTTTGTTTGATAAATCTGTTTGATGCATCATGATGTATTGCTCTGTAGGGTTAGCAAAGGTTTAACGCTCTGTCAGATGATCCTTCAGAAAATATTCTAATATGCAGATTTGCTGCTCAAGAAACTTTTCTGATCATTATCAATGTTGAAAACAGTTTTGTACATTTTTTTCAGTATTTTTTGATGAATAGATTATTATTTGAAATATAATAGAATATTTTGTAACATTATACATGTCTTTACTGTCACTTTTGATCAATTGAATGCATCCTTGCTGAAAAAAAGTATACATCCTTTCAATTTTCTTTAAAAATCAATTTTCACCAAAGTTTATAAAACTTGTGAACGGTAGTATATAATGTTACAAAAGGTTTCTATTTCAGATAAATACAGTTCTTTCGAACTTTTGGATTCAAAAGTCAACAACTGTTATTAACATTGATAATAATAAATGTTTCTTGAGCATCAAATGAGAATATTAGAATGATTTCTGAAGGATCATGTGACACTGAACACACATCATACATATACAGACACTGAACACACATCATACATATACATGCATTCAACTGTAAGTAGCTAACTTTACTATAAGTCACTTTCAAGATGTCAACTTATTCTATTAACCCTAATCCTATCCTCTAATGACAGTTGGTTGATGTGTAGCTGCACATTTATTAGCATTACTTGACATAGTCGCAAAGTTACTTAGTTGGTAGATTGTCTAAAAGTGTGCTATGGAAATAAAGTGTCACCCTTTATGATATTTACAACACTACCAGTTAATAAGTAAAAATCTGCTTAATAATGGAACGGTTTAAAAAAGGCATTTTTCACTATTATTTACCAGGATCTGCATTTTTCCTGGAAAAACCAAACTACCTACCAGATGTTTTGAAAGATTCGTCACTTTGAGAAGAGGGTGAAAATGCCGGCCTGAGCGGATTCAACATGCTGTCTATCAGACAGACATAACGCACGCGAGTATTGCGGTTACACTTTATTTTAAGGTGACTTGGTTTGTACTCACTCAAATAAGTACTGAATATAATATGAATTAACTACATGTACTTACTATAGAGTTACGAATAGGATTTGGTTTAGGATTACTCAACCGCTTACAGTTTATATCATAGTTTGTCTCTCACTGCCACAATTGATCTTTGGATCTATACGTTTCTAAATAACTTCAAGAAATGATAGGCTAGTCTTCAAAACTGCAGGTGGGAACTCCTCCTGCCCTTGAATCAGCCTTTGTTGTAGCAGACAGGATAAAAGGTATAATGGATACGCTTAAACTCGAAACTGACCTTTAACAAGGCAGCTTTGAATTACAAAGGCTCATAATATTTCAGTGAAGTTGAGTAGAAGGGGGTGAATACATTCATTCAGCAGGACCGTTCACTACCTACAGCCTGCCAGGTGTTATGCACCACACAGAACTTCATGCATGGTATAGTTTGACAGCTTATCAATGTATTT
This sequence comes from Chrosomus eos, assembly GCA_036326025.1. Lineage (NCBI taxonomy): Eukaryota > Metazoa > Chordata > Actinopteri > Cypriniformes > Leuciscidae > Chrosomus > Chrosomus eos. The sequence goes on along the minus strand of CM070820.1, from coordinate 41,509,990 downwards.
ATGAGCATTTCTTTTTTTAATGCAGTGTGACTTCACACAGACGGTCAAGTGTAACCATATACGGGTGTTCCTCAAATGGTGTGGGGAAGGACAAGGTTAAAGGCTGGTAATGTCTGTTGAAATATAAAGCCTACAGCCCATGCAAGTGTTTGTTTACATTGTGGGAGCCTAAAGAAAGTGCAGATACGTCCAATGGATTCATCTAGTATATTGAATAGGCTATGTAACACAGAATAACAGATACATTAAAGTTGAAATATTTGGAACAGTGAGATCTTTCAGTGACAAATAAAGACTGGAATACACTACACAACTGAACAGGCTCCAAACATAGGCATCAACAATTGCAGACTTTGAATACGGTTACAGAGAAAAATGCATCATACATTAAAAGACTGAAGATCACACACTAAGTTATAAGTTGTTCCACACAAAACAAAATTATACATAAACATGTGTCATGTTTCTTGAGACACATAGCAAATTACACAGTCAGACTAAACTTTAAGAATTTTTAAAATTGTGTGAGGTTGTATTATCATTATTGTTATTATCATTAAATACTTTTGATGATAATAATAATGATAATGAAAACCTCACCAATTTAAAATTCTTAAAGTTTTAGGTATGACTGATCATTTATTGACTGTCTGTAACTGACTGGTTGCCGATTGTTAGTACATAACTGGTTTAGTCCTATCATCAACTTGTTGTATAAGCTAGCCTGTGAGACATCCTGATCTCGAAGCTTTCAAGTTTCACTCGCAGATCAGTTGGATACTTTCCGTTAAGAAAATTTGGAGCAGTTCACCAACGAACGTCCAATCAGCGTGGCTTTGAGGCGGTTAGGTGTGACGCAACGAGAAGCGCGACAGTTCAGTCTTAAGACATGGGCTTCAGCGGATGAAACTAGCATCAGTGTGGCTATCGAGCAAGTTTTATCGGAATTACAGAGTTATTACGGAATTTACAGAGTAACGAGCTTACCTGCAGCAGCAAGAGTAGCCTGCTTGTGGTTGTGTTTTCGTCGTCGTCTCAAAAGCTTCGTTGATCTGATTGGTTGATTTGGCCGTTATCACAACATAGCAATCAGCTAACCAGTATTTCGCCCCTTACAAAACTACTTCAACGGAAGGTTTCAGATGGATATGCGGAGCAAATCCATTGGCGGAGGTCAGGTTAGTATAATGCATGCTCTAAAACAAAACGTCAAATTATCTTCAAATAATGTTAAAGACAGACTTATTTACTGAAAATCAAAAACTGATGTTTAAAACCACAGGAAGGAAGTACTAAAAGTACTATTTTTACTAATTGTTTCCGGTTTTATGACTACAAACTGAACATATTATGCACCTTTTCACAAGATGTAATATAAATATATGGTGTCCCCAGCATGTGTCTGTGAAATTTCAGCTCAAAATTACAGCCCAAGATCCTTTGTTAATAGCTTGTCAAATTTTCTCCTTTTTGGGTGCGAGCAAAAATGTGCCATATTTGTGTGTCCCTTTAAATGCAAATGACTGTGTTTCCCTGCCTCCATTCAGAAGAGAGTCGATCCTTACACGGCTTTAGATACTCCGCAATACAAAACACGCGAATAGTCTCACTCATCCAAAATTCAGAAATAACTAGCGGAGTGCAGCCTTACGGAGGAGCTCAGGAAGAGGTTGCACCTGGATGTTTCTGAATGGTTAGTGGATACATGTAGCTAGTTGTGGTGGGTTACATTGATTCATCTCATCGACTTGCATGTAGGCTACCGTCATGTTTAACTTTTACACAAGTTGACACAGTTCCCTGAGGTCTTTATAAGACATCTGTGACATTTGTTGGTCAAAATACCACAAGGTTTGCTCAAAGAACTTGCGTTCTTGCCATTGCGTTAGAACTGGTTACACTGTCGCTTCGAAAACCAAATGGTGGCGGCGTGGGTGGAAACATGCAGATTAAGGGGCGGTAATATTATAATAAGATCTCCTTCCTACATCAGAAGGGGAGCGAAATCTGATCGGCTTATTTTTTGACATGCTTGCAGAGAAAGGCTTACCAAAACAAAGTTACTTTTCCAATTGACCAAAACCTTTTCTACAAAGGTTGTCACGTTTCACGTTTTCTGGGTCGGTAGGCTGCTAGATGCACCGGGGACCCAATTATAACACTTAAACATAGAAAAAGTCAGATTTTCATGATATGTCCCCTTTAAAATCCAAGCCAGGCTACTTTAAAATGAATGGAATTAAAACCCAAATCCAATAATTCCCTTATCAACGGTTGGCATGCTATAAAATCGGAATGAAAAGTAAATAAGTCAAAGTTTGTCAGGTGTCATATAGGGGTGCTCTCACCTCTTTCCACTTCAACTGTCTGATGCTCATTTTCAGCGCTTCGAGCGACGTCTTCGCTTTAGAGGTGTCCACCGTCACAGCTCTCCTCTTTTTTGCCACCTTGCTCCCGTCCTCTTTGCCATGGTCCTCACATTTCCCTTCCGTTTGTCTCTTACATGACTCAACGTGACCGTTTGCCGCAGTTTTGCCCTTTAACAGCCTTAACGTACCTTTAATGTTTTGCTCGTTGCTCGCACGGCTCTGTCCTTTCTCCTGTGAATAGTCTGACTTCTGTGGCGTCAGTTCTGTCATTAGTTTGCCGTTCGCCTGCCTCTCATGACCGTCAGTTTTGCTCCTACTTTTACTCCGACTTCTCCCATTGATGCTACTTCTGGAGAGGTCTCTCCGAGCCGCGAAGGAGGCGTCAGCGGGGACTGAAGACACTGAGGCCGGTGACAGCTGTTCTTCATCGGCCGCGGCCTCGCTCTCCACCGCCTTCATCTGCTGGAGCTCAATCTTCACTCTCTCATAGTGATCGCTCATAGTTCATTAATGGTGGTATGGTTTGTTATCTCATTTAGGTTGGTGAAAATGTCAAGATAATCTACTAGCATAAGCTGCTAACATGGACCAGCTGGTGCTGGCCAAACTAATGCACAAAAACAGAAAACCAGTCTATAAAACAGCCAACTATGGAGCCTGATAAACTAACGTTAGCGTAAATATACACGACCTCCATTATTACAGTCTGCACATTATAAAGACCTTATTAGCACTGACAGATAGCACATCACTACAGTGTGCTGAATGTTTTGATGGCGATCTAACGGGACAGGAGTGGCTCCAGGCACAAGAGCTGCCCAGTTTCCTTTAACTGGGAAAAAGAGGCTCTTGACCACCTGTAATAATAACACTAAACGCTGCATATAAACGCAATTGTACTTAATTCATCCCATTCTATATAAAATACTCAACTAACAGCACATGTCGGGGGATATATATAACGTTATATGGGGAAGACGAGCGCAGGGCATAGCTGGGCGCATCACCGCATTCCCCCTGTCAGTTTCGTTCAGTTTTAAAGTGCTGATGATCACCGACTGCTCTCGCGCTTTTAAACAGTCGCCGTATATCCATATAAAAACATCGCGTGCATTCCGTTTACCTGCTGTTTGCTAAGACGTGGTAGGGTTAATGCAGCCGGACAGGTGAGGTGTCAGCTGATGGCAAACGAACTGACCAGAAGTAAAGCTCCCGGTGTGCTGTCGCTGCTAGTGTTTCGGTCCTGTTGACAACGCAACGCAACTGACGGAAGCCGTCGAGGCACATGGCAGCAACATATTGCACTGGTTCGTTCTATTCGCGAAGTGAAAATTCCATTCTAGCCATACCGCTTAACAATAACAATGAAAGTAAATAGGTTACAAAAAATACACGATTTTCAGAATTCATATATTCATACTGTTTTTTATGTCCCCTTGTTATAATGCACTTTTTTAAATTGCCTATTTTTCATGTTCATGATTTTATCACAGTCATAATGTCAATAGGCTACGTCAATATGTATTGCAATGAATGGGAAACATAAAAAAAACCGTGAAAAATCTCAGTACCTGATATTTTGTGACCACTTGACGACGAAGACGACTAGAATGATTATGATAAATCCGAGATATCCTAGTCTTAAATCCCATATCTTAAACCCCATAATGGCCATATGCCTCTGTGATGCAGCAGAGGGAGCACTTGTGTCTATATTGAAACACAAAGCTGTCAAACCTTTCTCTCACACTCTCGGTTGCACTTTAGTTTCAAAAGTGCTAGTAACTACCTACCTAGTTAGTGTCATTACAATAAGTACAGTATGTTCATGTGAAACAGGACTGTAAAATAAAGTGCTACTCTCTGTAATGTTTTGCAGTATAGTGACTTGAAAACAGACTCTTTGAGACAGATGCATGATGATGAGAGATAGGCCAATGAAATGACTCTAGCAAGACAGGGTAAGTGCATGTTGCAAGACCACATCAGCAGACCAGCAAACTTAATGTCAGGGACGCATTTCAATAATAATAATACTACAAAACAGCCCAGTTTGCATGTTTTGTAAAAATGGGGCTAGTTGTGCTATTTATCTTACAGGAAATTGTCAAAGGGGCTATAATAACACAGTAAAAACATGTGGGGGCAAAATATCTTTGTTCTTGTGGGGACATTTTTGGTTCCCATGAGGAAATAAGCTTTCTAAATCATACTTGAAAATGCAAAAATGCAGCAAGTTTCCTGTGATGGGTAGGATTAGTGTGTGTGTGTGTGTGTGTGGTGTGGTGTGTGTGGGTGTGTGTGTGTGTGTGTGTGTGTGTGTGTGTGTGTGTGTGTGTGTGTGTGTGTTGTGTGTGGTGTGTGTGTATGTGTTGTGTGTTGGGTTGTGTGTTTTGTGTATTGTGTGTTGTAGTTGTTGTGTGTGTTGTGTGTGTGTTGTTTTTGTGATATGTAAGGACACAAATGTGTATAATGACATGCATATTACACTGGTATTAAACTTACCGTGATTTATGAGGACATTGCATGAGTTCTTATATTCAAATAGCTTAGAAAACATACAACCACATTTCCAGATAGTTGTGACATTTTGTAAAATGCAATAAAATCAAGAATCTATGATTTGTTCATTCTCTTGAACATTTATTTAACTGACTAAATGTACAAAGAAAATATTTCCAATGTTTTCACTGACCAATTTTATTTTATTTTGTAAATATAAAGTTTTGATTTTGATGGCTGCAACACACTCCACAAAGTTGGGACAGAGGATGTTTACCACTGTGTCACATCACCTTTCCTTTTAATTATACCTTTTAATCATTTGGGAATTGAGGATACTAATTGTTGGAGTTTTTCAAGTGGAATATTTGCTCAATCTTGTCTGATACAAGACAGCTGCTCAACAGTCTGTGCATCACTGTCCGATTCTCCTAGCTTTTCATGGTGGGTCATACATTTTCAATAAGAGACAGATATGCAGGCAGGCATCAGCCACATCCCTTGGTGAGTGTCTAGAAACCACTCAATTTTAGCATGTGCCTGCCATTGTCTTGCTTCCCAGGAAAGATGTCATCTTGATGGCAGTTTATGTCTCTGTACAATCCAAATGTATGCCTCCATGTCAGTGAGGCCTTCACACAAATGCAAGTCACCCATACCACTTGCACTGATGCACCCCAATACCAGGACAGATGTTTGCTTTTGCACCTGTCGCTGATGAAAGTCTGGTTGGTCCCTTTCGTTTTTGGGACTGAGATATCTGTAAATGTCTGTTTTTCCCAAAAACAAGCTGAAACATGGACTCATCAGACCAAAGCACACATTTCCACTGTCTTCTAGACCAGTGTTTCCCAACCCTGCTCCTGGAGGCACACCAACAGGGCACATTTTGACTGTCTCCCTTATCTGACCCATATATTTCTGGCCTTGGAGTCTCTGCTAATGAGCTGATGAGTTGATTCAGGTGTGATTGATTAGGAACAGTTGGAAAATGTGTACTGTTGGTGTGCCTCCAGGAACAGGGTTGGGAAACACCCATCCCATCTGAGATGAGCTTTGGTCCAGAGAACGTGACAGCATCTCTGCATAGAACTGATGTATAGCTTTCTCCTTGCATAACAGAGATTCAAGTGGCATTTCTTCACGGAGCGGCAGACTGTGTTAAAGCTACACTGTGTGATTTTTACCCCCATCTAGCGGTGAAAAGGTATATGACCATCCAGTGAAAATTAGTTTCTGTTCCTCTCAATTCCGATTTCGTTTTAACTCCTACGGTGGCCAATGTAGTCCAAGATTAACCCATTTAATCCCAAATTTTTCCCAGACACAAAAATATCCAAATCATGTGTCATTAGTATCCCTTTGAAACAATCAATCATAATTTTTTGAAATTTTCATGGAAAAGTGTGTGAAAAAGTGTGTTTTATGATCGGTCACAATTGTGACCGGTGGGATACCGTGTTGTATCAACCATTGGACAGACTGAATATAGGTCTATTTGACCTGTGCAGTGTGTGTGTGTTTGTGTGTGTGTTTGTGTGTTTGTGTTTGTGTTTGTGTGTGTGTGTGTGTGTGTGTGTGTGTGTGTGTGTGTGTGTGTGTGTGTGTGTGTGTGTGTGTGTGTGTGTACGGAGCCCCCCTAATCCCACTTTGTCAAAAAAATTAATTATAACTATCTCGTGGCCTCAAGATAGTAACTCGTGGCCTCAAGATAGTATCTCGTGGCCTCAAGATAGTATCTTGAGGCCACGGGCTAGTATCTTGAGGCCACGGGATGCTATCTTGAGGCCACGGGATGCTATCTTGAGGCCACGGGATGCTATCTTGAGGCCACGGGATGCTATCTTGAGGCCACGGGATGCTATCTTGAGGCCACGGGATAGTATCTTGAGGCCACGGGATGCTATCTTGAGGCCACGGGATGCTATCTTGAGACCACAGGATGCTATCTTGAGGCCACGGGATGCTATCTTGATGCCACGGGATGCTATCTTGATGCCACGGGATGCTATCTTGAGGCCACGGGATAGTATCTTGAGGCCACGGGATAGTATCTTGTGTGTGTGTGTGTGTGTGTGTGTGTGTGTGTGTGTGTGTGTGTGTGTGTGTGTGTGTGTAAAGTTGCAGTAGGTAGGAAGTTAGGTAGCAGCAGAATTAGCTAGCAGAATTAGCTAGCTAGCTAGTCTTCCTTGGGTCCGTGTGTGTGTGTTTCTGTGTGTGTGTCTGTGTGTAAAATTAGCTAGAAAGTTAGGTAGCAGCAGAAAGTAAGGTAGAACAGTTAGCCTATGTGTATTAGCATGTAGATACAAAGGGTTATCCCACCGGTCACTATTGTTGCCGGTGACATGTTTGTGAGTTCTATGACCACATTAAACAAAGTTGAGTAATTGCAAATGCATATATCAATACTAGACACCTTAAACATGATGTGTACCAAAAATCTATGTCCTATCTTTATGTTAACATACTTTAATAACCTTTTCTTTGGGAGCTTTCTTGCTGCCATCCTCTTCTCTTGGCGCAAAGAGGAAGTAAACTGCTCTGGTAATGTGACAATTTACAGTAAACATGCGACACTGCACATATTTCATTGAGACCCTTTATTATTTCAATATCTGCTGGAAATGCATTGATAGAACATTCAGTAACATTTTTATAGCCTTAAAAAATGAAAAAAAAAAATTACGGTCACTATTGTGACCGGTGGGATTAAATGGGTTAACATGGCTTCCAGTTCGAGTGTCAGGCAGTTCGAGTGCTAACCCACGTGTGTTAAAACGCGAAAGGCGAAGCTTGAATTAACGGGTATGTCCCTCTTTGGCAAATGTACTTTCAAGATGGTGGGGCAACATGGCGACCGACATTAGAACCCCTTACCCGTATGTATTTTCAATGGCATATTATACACTCACGAGAATACTTTATTACTTGAACGAAGTAAATATACATTAATGAGCACATATATTTTTGAAAGAACTAAGTGTTTTTAGCTAAGAATAAACTTCAAAAGTTACACAGTGTAGCTTTAAGTGTAAATGTCATATACAGCAAACATCTCCTCACTATCCGCTAGCTGTCTGTCCCCTGAACACTTTGGAAAAAAACGCAGTCTCTGCAGACATCCCAGGCTCCAAAAACGGCAACCAAAACAAACTGGGCTAACCCGCAAAACTAAACATAACAAACTGTTCCAGCCAATAACCGACTAGAAGGATTTGGGGGTGGGTTTGGGGGGGTTAGTGCACGGATGAGGAGGAGGGAGGGTCCAGCTAGCATCCGTTTTGTTTGACAATACTTTGAACGTCAACAAGAAGTGACCTCACCCAACATCGCTTAGAGCACCTTTAACACAGTAGCATGATGGTTTCTCATGCAATGCCATCTGAGGGCTTGAAGGTCATGCACATTCAACAGAGGTATCCTGCCTTGCCCAACACAGACTGAGATTTCTCTGGATTCCCTGAATATTTCCACAATATGTGTGACAATTCTCTCATGGTATTTGTCACAAAGTGGTGAGCCATGGCCCATCTTTGCTTGCAAAGACTGAGAAGCTCCTTTTTCTCACTACCCTCACCTATTACCAATACACCTGCTCATTATAGACTGTTTCAAATGAGTTGGATAATCTAACCTTTATAATCTTTTCACTTTTATTTTGCCTCTATTTTGCCTCTGTTTTTGTGCGTTGCAGCCATCAACATCAAAATGTGTTTGTGTATAAATTACAGGAACGTTTGTCTGTCTGTGTGTCTGTTATTTGCATGTGTGTCTCTCAAACTGTTGACAGGTACCTTCATATGGGCACAAGTACCCTGCCAAGTTTGACGTTGTTTGGATTACAAATGCAAAAGATATCTGTAAATATATATCGGTAAAAGAAGCACACATTGGCTTTTGCCGCTGTAGCCGCTGGCCACTCCCCTTCTCACACTGCAGTGCACACTCAGTGAGCACGCACAGCACAGGACCAGAGACAGAGAGGGTCGAAGAAAGCAGCGGAGCTTTGGCAGCTACAATGTGAAATACACCTCAGACTGTCTGATTTGATTTGATTCTGAATAAACAAACGACAATTCCGGAATTTAAGGACGTTTCAGAATCCCATTCAACACATGCAAAGCACAACCAGCTACAGACAACAGAGCGTGGATAACATTCTGTTCTGCTTAATGTATCGTTTTCTCAGAGTTCACTAGCCTGCACCAGCCAAGGTCTGAACCTCCCCTGAATCATTGCACTTATTCATTTGTGGATGTTAACTGAATCTGTAAGTCAGCTACAGTGTTTAATTCTGAATATTATATTTTATTCTGATGCGCTTAACATAGTTAACTTAAGGCTACTGTGACAACAATTACTAAAAACACACAAAAACAGATTTTGTATGGGCACTGCACTAGTTATTTTGGTTCTGGAGGAACTGTAAAGGTGGCTACTATTTGTTTGCAGTGCTCGGTGACTCTCTGTCTACAACTTTGCGTATAGCTGATGACGTGTGATGTCAGCGTGAGCAGGGTGTGCGGAGGTATGGAATATATATATATATATATATATATATATATATATATATATATATATATATATATATATATATATATATATATATATATATATTATTGACAAGTAGGACATTCATTGCACTGAATGCATTGCAATGATTGGACAAACATTTTTTGATCCTGAGTCTTCCAAAGAAGATATACAGTATGCATTTTTTATATTTATTTAGACCACTTCTATTATTGATTGCTATCAGGATGTGAAGAGAGCTTAAACATATATAACAGAAAGTGTTTATGAAAAACATTGCCTTTCAATCCCAGTAAATTCAGTCTGGTCAGACCCAGACCTCTTCTCTGTGGAGCAAAAAGGCCAATTTAATAGAACCTGTTTGCAAATGCAAACCATTTTCTGAATCTGTTTTCAAAGCTGCCGAATCTATACATGACTTAAAATACATTAAAATATAAAATACATATAAAAAACTTGTAGCTAGGTAGTCCACCAAAATTCAGGACTAATTGTTGATGTTTTTGCCTATAGATCTATGAGAACTTTTAAAGATAGGCTATGAGAACTGGTTTTGTTCTGTTGAAATTCGTCAATGATGAACTATAAGGAAGTGCGCTTTTATTATGCTAAATGTGGTGTTTGAAAGACTTAAATGCTGTTCAGCAGACGGAACTTTGCTCCATGAGAATTGCATCAGAGGTAGAAGAGAGCAACGCAAATAAAGCATGTCATTAGGACACGAGGCGTGCAGAATTCACCCATAGCACATCTTTTAATAAACTTCCTCGCGAGGCACTTCAACAACTGTAGCCGAAGCCAGACTTGTATAAACGCAGCTGATTTCTGAGGGCTGAGAGGGGGAAAGAGGCGCCCAACCCATTTCTTTTGTGTTGAAGAGCCTGTGATTTCATTGAGTTTTTCCCGGGCTGCTACTATAATGGGCTCCCTCGCTTTGAATCGCTCTTGTATCGGCGGCTTGTTTTTGCTGGTTAAACTAGAGCTATCTTTTTTTAGTTTGCAGTAGTTTTGAGGCGTGGGGACTGGGAGAAGAAATATCTCGCCGAGCATCCGGACTGGTCCCAATGAAAATGCACGGGAGAAACAGGTAAACCTGGTGGACGATGTGGCGGATTCGCGAGTGCCGCTTCACAACGAGGAAGCGTATCAACACGGAATACACTTCCAAGCCAAGGTGAAACTGACATCTCCACTGTAAACGTAGCCATTTACATTGTTAGTTATACTATTTACCGATACTTTTATGTAGTCGTTTGGAGTATAGCCTATAGTGACTTGCCTCCACCATCTGGCGGTTTTAATTTAATGTTTAAAAGCATAATTTTTACCTACGTCAAATGGGTCACTGCCGTGCTATGGTAATTTGCAAATCAGACAATCATGATGATCATGTTTTAAGTTGCAGCGATGACACCAGACAGGCTGCGCGAAAACAGGTGAAAATGCCACTGAATAGATGGATATCCTAATAAGTAACCTATGTCCGAGAGAGAAAAAAAGGGGAAATCTTTTATAAATCGAGAATAAAACACACGTACCGGTGCCAGGTTAATAGAAATGTAATCTTAATATTATTATTTTTTATAATATATAACTATAATGGTTAATAAGGTTATAGCCTGATATTTTCATCACAAATATTTTGAAATTGAGTCATGGATATCAAGAAAGTTTTTTTTACGGTTAGCCTACCCGTTTAAGAGCATTTTTATAAAAAGGTAAGATATTTTAAAAACTCACTATTTAATTGTTTTCTTGCTTTATGCATGGTGGTTGCGCCATGCTGTGAATTTGCATGTGAAAAATAAATATATAATCAAATTTACTTTTATTTCAGAATCTGGAAAAATGTTCACCATGCTTTTTAATGTATTTTTGATTAAATTCATAGATCCAGACGAGAAATGTTACTGACCCATATGCAGAGAGTTTTTCCACCGACACTATTTTTGGTGTCTGGCTCAACTTTCCCATTAATGGCTGCACGGCTGGTTACACTGGTACTTTGACTGAGCCGAGATGTCTTTAAAACTCTGGAGGGTATTTGGTTTCTTCAGAAGCTGTGGTTAGATCTGACTTTGACATTGAATCATTAACATTTCATTGAATAAACCCCCACTTTGCTGTGTCTCAAAAACATTTTGAGCTGCCTTGGTATAGCAAGACATTGAGCATCAATTTCCAATCAATGGCTGAGGTTTTGGGACAGTAAGCTGCTAGATTTTTCAGCTGCTAGATTTTTGAACCCTATGCTGTAATAAATGTAATTACATGAAATCTTACTATAAACCTATTTAGGAATATAAATTGGTTTTATTTATTTCCTTTATTTATATACACCAACCAGTGTCCTGTTTGGCATACTCACAGCATTTCTGACTTGCCTGCTTGTGACCACTTGATAAATATTTAAGTTGTGCCCATTAATGAAAGCCAGCACATGCTTTAAGGTCCTAGATAACTCTTCTATTTTTACCGTAGTCATTTCTTAAATATATCTGCATATTCAGACACTTGCATATTCCATTAAAAGTATAGTCTGTTTTCTCATATGCTATATTTTATAAATACTGGTGTTTTCCCATAGAGCTTATCTGTCAGCGTTTCAAATCTGCAGACTGTTAATGTCCCAGGAAACCTAAAGCCTTTGTATACTGAGCTACTCAGAAGCCTATTGCTGAGTAATTTTAGCTCCAATTTGTAATGCAGGATTATCTTCCAGGAATTGTATTGGCTGGAAAGCCAAGACCTAAAACCACTCACATTCGAAATCACACATTCTGACTGCAGTATTGTGGTCTTGTCTTTCAGAGCTTAAATCAGCTGTATTGTTGCTATTTTTTCTGAACTGTTGTCAGTATTGTTGTCTCTCTCAGCTGGATTTAGACTTTGGAAGCTGGAGATAAGTATTTAAGGTCAACATCTCCCTAGAACAGGTCATTAACCCTCATAAGGTCTTCGTTTCCTGTTTACACTTCTGGTCTTTGGGGTCTATATGACCCCAACAATAATAGAGTAATTGTACAAAAAAATATACATTTTTAATCATACAAATAATATATCATTTTTTTTGTTTACTTCTCATCTATTCATTAATGCTGTGTTTTGGGAGATATTAAGTACTTTTATACCCATTTACCACACAATTCCTCAACTACACCATTAGCTTGCATATGAAATATTACATTTTTATGAAAAAATCACTTAAATGACAATTTAAATTTAATTTAATTTGTTTCTGGATATTGATCTAGGTGTTAGGTGTAGAAATATGCCGTCTGCTGGTTAGAGAATAAACCTAAAATTATTACAGTTTAAGAAAGAAATAGTTTTGACCAGCAGAGGCAATAGAGAGCCATTCATTTTACTGGATGTGGCCAACTGCTTGTTTCACAACGTTTGTGATACATTTTGTGAATTTATATATATAAAAACATTAGAAAAGACATTTAAAATAAATATTCTTTCAAATAGTAGATTTTTTTTTTAGTTTTTGATGCATTTTGAGATGCCTATTTTTACAAAATGCCACAGAAATTTGACAGAAAAATGCCACATAAGACACACCTAAAGGACAAGACTTGGAGTTAGATTGTAGTTAATAAATAATAATAATTAACTTGAGAATGCAAAACTCCCAGCACAGAATGAACTGTGTGCAGGACACCAAAGACCCTCGTTTATAGCTTTTGCTTGGGAACAATTTCTTTGTTTTCAAAACACAGTTCCAGCTCTTACATATCAACGTAAACTTTCTAAAGTTGAAAAGGTCAGTTGTATTTGATCTCTGTCTCATCTCTCTCTTGCTCTCTCTGCGTGTGAGTGTGCATTAGGTCTCACTCATACGTGTTCTGCATGTGTGTGTGGCTGATTCATTAGCCAAATTTGATACAAATTATCTCTCTCTGTGTGTGTGTGTGTGTGTGTGTGTGTGTGGTGTGTGTGTGTGTGTGTGTGTGTGTGTGTGTGTGTGTGTGTGTGTGTGTGTGTGTGTGTGTGTGTGTGAGAGAGTCAGAGAGAGAGAGAGAGAGAGAGAGAGAGAGAGAGCGTGTCTGTCTGTCTGTCTGTCTGTCTGTCTGTCTCTCTCTCTGTGTGTGTGTGTGTGTGTGTGTGTTGTGTGTGTGTGTGTGAGAGAGAGAGAGAGAATGCATATGTGTGTGTGTGTGTGTGTGTGAGAGAGAGAGAGAGAATGCATGCATGTGTGTGTGTGTGTGTGTGTGTGTGTGTGTGTGTGTGTGTGTGTGTGTGTGTGTGTGTGTGTGTGTGTGTGTGTGTTTGTGTGTGTGTGTTCGTGTGTCCGTGTGCAATGTGCATGCATTAGGTCTCACCTTTTTATATCTTTGTTCTGCATTTGTGCCAAATTCTATAAAAATGCTCTCTGTAGCAGTCATACATGTGTGTGTTTTTGTGTGTGTGTGTTTGTGTGTGTGTGAGTGAGCATGTCTTTTCTACATCTCATTTATCCTCTAGTACTAGGCCTTCATTTCTGTGTGAAAATTTTCAGATTTAGGCTGGATTTAATGACTCTTTTTGACACATGAAGAAATTTCTTTCTTTTTTTTTCGCATTTCCCATTCATTTCAATGTGGGGTCATATTGACCCCGAAGACCAGATTTGTAAACTTTTTTTTTACATACCTATAGAACAACCGAATCAAGCCCAGTTTTTTTGTGTGTGTATATATAGATAATGTAGGAAAAGTCACAAAGTTTTATTCCACTGAGATGAAGGGAACCATTTTTTTTTATTAAGGAAAAGTCGATTGGGGTCATATAGACCCCAAGGACCGATTGAGGGTTAAAGAATGAACACGGTTGTTTGTAAACACAGAGCCTATGGTTAAGCGTGTTATTTGCGGCTGGCACTGATCTACACTTCACAATGCTGGGTTTTGCCCTCATTCATTTCTGACCCTGAGTCCCTGATTTCCTTTTAGATTGTGTTTGCAAATAATCAAACTTGAGGCATTATAAATTTGCACAGGCATATTTTTTAGTTTGTCTTTTGAATAATTTAGCCTATTGTTGTTGCCTATGCAGTTCGTGGTAATATTGATATTTTTTTATTTAATTTTTTTTTTTTTTTTTGGTAGAAACTGTGGTATGGTCGCCACTTGTCTATATGTGGGTCTTGAAGCAAAATCAGTTGAGAACCATTGAATTTAGATGCATTTAAGCGTAAATAGACTTTGAGAACTGAGGCTGGCAATGTCCTGCTGATGCAAAAGTAACTTTGCACTCATTAAACTAGAAAGTGTGTTTGTGCAAATTAAGCCGCCTCGTTAATTTCAGACCAGTTGATTCCTCTGTTGCATTTAATATCAGAGTTTAAACAGAACACTCTTCATCTAACATTCAAGCATGCTTTTTTTCAGTATGTTGGCAGCCTGGATGTCCCAAGGCCCAACAGTCGCATGGAGATTGTCGCTGCTATGAGAAGAATCAGGGTAAGTCTTTCAGACACTTTCTCTCACAGACACAGACTCTTAAGTGCTGAGTAATCACCGCTGATTGGCCCACAGCAGCTGTTTTCTCAGGCTGTCTTTTGCAGTGTAAGACTCATTAGCTGGGAAAAAAACAGTCTGTTCCTATATTTATCACATACTTTACAGAGTCTGTGTGTGCTTAGGGTGTGTACTGATAGTATTTTTTACACCTGAGGTTTCATATTTCATTCCCTGCACATTGATAAAAGAGAGATCTCACACACAGAGACTCACAGAGACTGGGGCACAGAAAGCCTTGTTATTACCCATGAGTGATCTCTGCGGGGTCTACAGCTAACGTAAATTGGAGATGACTGCCTTTATTTTGGTTGATTGGTCAGATTGTGTATGTGTGTGTGCTAGTTTTCTCTATGTACTTGCCTTGTACTCACACACCTAACCTTGTAGTTCAGACTGAAGGCCATTTCTAAGACAAATTAAGTTGGATTTGTTGCTTGATCACAGAGAGCAGGAATTTGTGTATGTGCATGACTTGTTACCTTTAGAGCTTGTGACAGGCCTGCTAGGAGATCAAAGTGCTTCAGCTCCATGATTTTCATAAACCTTTCTATCCTGCTGCTTATATTGATTTAGTCTCTTCTCTTCTCTTCTCTTCTCTTCTCTTCTCTTCTCTTCTCTTCTCTTCTCTTCTCTTCTCTTCTCTTCTCTTCTCTTCTCTTCTCTTCTCTTCTCTTCTCTTCTCTTCTCTTCTCTTCTCTTCTCTTCTCTTCTCTTCTCTTCTCTTCTCTTCTCTTCTCTGATTATAGTTAGAGTTAACCACAAACTCTGGATCAAACCCTGAGTTGACAGAGTTGACGTTTATACCAATCGTTGTGAGAAACTGATCTGAACCAGGTTGGATTTGTATGGTTTTGTCATCTCTAAACGTACTCTGTAACTCATGCTTCTAGCTTCATGCATCAGGCTTTAGGGATTATGGACTTAATTGTGGGTGTAGAAAAGTGAGAGAAAGCTTATCATTCTAGACAGGACCCAGTGATATAGGTGTTCTGGACTTTTTAGGGGAATGTCAGTGTCTGATCAATCGTCCCCTTGGAATTATAAGGTTCTATCTGACATTTTTGTAAAAATTTAGTTATTCACATATTCTTATTCTGTGACCAATTCTTTACATTATGTTAAGTTGTGTACATTTTGGAACTTTTATTTAGAAAATAAAAAGGTTCTTTCTACACAGTCGAATGGAATGCAAAAACTCAATATCTCAAAACCAGTCAGAATGCAGATAGAACCTTATAATTCCAATGGGACGCAATGTGTTTCACTGATGAAAATTTCTGGGTTAGCGCACTTCCTTTAGAGACAAGTCTAGAATTCATGCCTTTGTTGTGATAAATTCTGCTGAAAACAACAGTAAATAATTTGTACTGACCTTCTTAAACAGCCTATTTCTTTCTCTCTTTCTCTCTGTAACATTTTCCCCCCTTATTAGTGAGTAAATGAGCTTTCATAAATATCATTGAATGATGTTTTGAGTGACAAATCAGCCCTTTAAATCAAGCCCTGATGAGCAGCTTTCCTTGCACACCTGATGCAAATGTGTGTGAGTGTGTGTTCGTGAAACCACAAAGTAATACTAAAAAATAGCTTATTTTATGGAAGGAATAAGTTTTCCATGATGGGGCTTCATTTAAGCATGTCTGAATGAACAGTTGTTACAGCTCAAGGTTGAGTGTTGAGAGTTTTTGTGTTTTATTTAATGTGATGATACCAGTACCAGCTGATTAAAAGTACCAGTGTTTGTGAACATTTAATTTTATATTTAACAATATTATTACAACATTATTTTCCTGTTATCTCTGTAAACCTGCTTTGAAACAATCTGCATTGTAAAAAGCGCTATATAAATAAAGGTGACTTGACTTGACTTTGTGTTTGGGCTCTGTGGAGAGAATGTCAAAAGTTTCCATTTACAACATGTTTTATAGCGTTGAGATTTGTAGCCAACCACAGACATATCTGTTGAACATGTGAACGCAATGGCCATTCAGAGGTGTTTTAATTATTTGTTTAATTCAGAATCCGCTCAGATTTAATTCAGAATTTGTGAAGTGCCATAGAAGACCTTCTGTTGGCTTGTATTTACAATCCTTTATAAATCATTATAGCTAATATGTAGCCTGGCAAGCCAGACCTACATCAAGATGTTAGGTCTGGGAACTCACAATTGGCATACCTCAATCCGAGGGGCGGGATAAACAGTTATCTTTAAATATCCCTCGGCACGCAATAGGATAGCGCTACAACCAACCAGAGCAACGAACGGCTGTGGCTGAGTGAGTCCCATGCGTTTTCCCACCAGCGGAGCTAGTTGATATATTAAACTTTTACCGTATCCCGTCGACAAAACTCCAAACACATCTTCCTT
Organism: Chrosomus eos; assembly: GCA_036326025.1. Classification (NCBI taxonomy): domain Eukaryota; kingdom Metazoa; phylum Chordata; class Actinopteri; order Cypriniformes; family Leuciscidae; genus Chrosomus; species Chrosomus eos. The sequence goes on along the minus strand of CM070820.1, from coordinate 41,492,711 downwards.
TTTTAAGAATGACTTAAGTTACGTTCTCTTAATTCCAAGTCCTCCAGAGTCGCGGCCAAAGCCGATTCGAAAGACCGCTGTTCGACAGCAGCATCTTCTTTGTTTTCAAGTAGTAGGGAAATCACCTATGGAAATCACGCGGAACCGTCACAACTCTGCCGTCATTATGTTAAGCCCGCCCACCAACTCTATACACGATGTGATTGGCCTGACCAGAGTTTGTTTTTTCCAGCTCGAAAAGCCAACGGAGAGTTGCTAGACCACACTGGCTGCGAAATCATTTTTGCTGCCGCTAGGGTGCGTCTAGATTTCTAGGCTAGCTAATAGGCTGTTTTGATTCTAATATGCTGATTCTCCCTCTTCTTGACTTGTTTGAGACTCATTTTGCTATATTTTTTCACTTCTACATAGTATAAAGCAGTCCTGCCCCATAGACATGAAAATATAGTATATTCACTTGGTCAGTATTCACACATTTATATATTTGAACTGTAAGCAGATTAATAACACCCAGACCTTCTGCTTGAGTATAATGCTGACGTTGAAGATTGGATCCTCCGTGGACTCTCTGAGGTCATTCAGTAGATACATAAGTCAAGTCAAGTCAAATATATTTATATAGCGCTTTTCACAATACAGATTGTATCAAAGCTGCTTCACAGTATCAATCAAAACAACTTAACAATGTTTGTTTATTAATGGAAAAAAGACATCCAAGTTTGGTAGAGCTGATCAATGGTATGATTGGTTAATTAATTTGAATATCCCCAACTGAGCAAGCCAAAGGCAACAGTGGCGAGGAACCGAAAAACTCCATCAAGTGACCTAATGGTGATAAACATAACTTGACAGTATTCTCTTTCTGTCTGTCCCTCTGTGATGATTGGGTGAAAGGCCAGCTGGCAGAATGTCTCTTAGGAATGCCAGTATGTGATTGACAGCTCCTTAGGTCTTATGTTATCAGAACTAAAAATAACTGGTAAGTGGTCCGTTTCCGATGAAGGAAACTACACATAACCATGTCTCTGACCTTTGCAAGTCATTTGAGACCCTGTCCCCCCCCCCCCCCCCTTTATTACGGTTACTCCGTCATTCTGTCCCTTCCTTTTGGGAAACCCCATCTATTTTAACCAGGGAATACTGTACATAATTAAGACTTTTTAATTGTTTTGTGCCTTCATTTCTCAACGGATCTAATCTGTAGAATGAAGCCATGAATAGAACATAGTGCAGTGTGTGCCTTTTGAAAGATAAAGTAATGTAATTGTGTGTATTTAGAAGTCTCTGTTATGAACTTTTAGTTCATTCCTAGGTGTGTGAAGTAGAGTTAGCATTTTACAAGATTTTATATTTGACCGAATGAGAAAAGCAAACACAATAAATATCTGTGTAAAGGAAAAGGCTGTAGATGATGAAGCAGCTGATTTAGGCAAGGCAAGTTTATTTATATAGCACATTTCATACACAATGGTAATTCAAAGTGCTTTACATAGAATAAATTAAGATAATCAAAAGAAATCAAAATAATTAAAACAGTTTTGAATAAAAAATAAAATAAAATACAGTACAAACAGTTGGACGAACAGTCAGTGGCACAGTGCTCATTTAGTAAATGCACAGCTAAACAGAATGTGTTGAGTCTGGATTTGAGTGTGACTACTGTAGGAGCACATCTGATCTCTTCTGGAAGCTGGTTCCAGCTGCGGCTGGCATAGTAGCTAAAATGCAGACTCACCATGCTTAGAGTGAACCCTTGGTATTTCTAGCTGATGTGATCCTAATGATCTGAGTGATCTGTTGTGTTTAGATTCAGTGAGCATATCTGCATATGTATTGACTATTGAGGTCCTAGGCCATTGAATGATTTATATAACAGTAAAAATACTTTAAAATCAATCCTAAATGTAACTGGGAGCCAGTGTAAAGACCTGAGGACTGGTGTGATATGTTCATGTTTTCTGGTTCTGCTCAGAATCCTGGCAGCAGCGTTCTGTATGAGCTGCAACTGTCTTATGGTCTTTTTAGGAAGGCCAGTGAGGAATCCATTACAATAATCCACCCTGCTGTTGGATTTGGACAGTTTCTCTAAGTCTTGACTGGAAACAAAGCATCTAATTCTTGCAATTATTGTTCAGATGATAGTATGCTGATTTAGTAATTGCTTTGACATGACTACTGAAACTATGGTCTGACTCTAGAGACACACCAAGAATCCTGACTTGATATTTAGTTGCTTGACCCCTAGCGTCAAGGTATGCATTCACCTTGAGAACTTCATCTTTGTTTCCAAACGCAATGACTTCAGTTTTGTCTTTGTTTAACTGAAGAAATTTTTGGCACATCCAACCGTTTACTTCATCAATGCATTGGCACAGGGAGTCAATGGGGCTGTAATCGTTAGGTGATAGGGCTAAGTAGAGCTGTGTGTCGTCTGCATAGCTGTGGTAAGAGATCCGGTTCTTTCTCATTATTTGGCTCATTGGGAGCATATACAGGTTAAATAGGAGTGGCGCAAGAATTGAGCCTTGTGGGACTTCACATGTCATGGATGTCCACTCAGACTTATGGTCTCCTATACTCACATAATAACCTCTCCCTTCTAAGTATGACCTGAACCATTTTAGCACTATCACAGAAAGCCCACCCAGTTTTCCAGACTATCAATAAGTATGTTGTGATCGACAACATGTTTGTTAAATGCAGCACTAAGGTCGAGTAGTACCAGCACTGATAATTTGCCTGTATCAGTATTTAAGCGAATATCGTTTATTATCTTAATGAGCGCTGTCTCTGTACTGTGATGCGATCAGAAACCAGATGGAAAATTGTCAAAGTATCCATTTGAGCTTAAGAATTTGTTCAGCTGATTGAAGACAACTTTTTCAATGATCTTGCCAATGAAAGGAAGATTTGAGATCGGTCTATAGTTGTTTAATATGGTCTTATCCAGATTGCTCTTTTTCAGGAGGGGCTTGACAACGGCAGTTTTAAGGGAGTTTGGAAAACTCCTAGAGAGAAGTGAGGCATTTACCACTTCTAGGAGATCTGCTACTAAGCTGTTTAACACACTTTTGCAAAAAGTTGTGGGAAGTGTGTCAAGGGCGCAGGTTGATGTTTTAAGGTGCTGTACGGTTTCTTCCAAAATGTTGCCATCAATTTCTTCGAATTCAGACATAGTAACTACTTTCTCAGGTAGTGGTCTGATCTGTTTGACCCCAGCGCAACTCAAGGATGAGCTGATCACCTTTCTGATATTATTGATTTTCTCAGAGAAGAAAGAAGCAAACTCACTGCACTTGATGTCTGAGAGCATTTCACTAGAATGTGGGGGTTTTCAGACTCTCTACAGTAGCAAAAACATTTTCATGTATTGTTTAAGTTGTTGTTTATAATATTTGAGAAGAAAGTCTGTCTAGCTTTGCCTAGTTCCATATTGAAAGCATGTTCACTGTTCACTGATGTGGGGGTGAGTAAATTATCAGGATATTTTAATTCTGATGTGAACTAATCCTTTAAATAAATCTTAAATCTTCCTGTGTTAGTGTTCAATGCCAATGACTGTCTTACAAAACCAGTGAGAGAATGTGATAAAGAGGTCAGGAGGAGAGGAGCGGAAAAGAAAAGATGAGGGGAGAGGAGAGGAGGTGGTAGCAGTTAGGGTGTGTGTGTGTGTGTGTGTTGTGTGTGTGTGTGTGTGTGTGTGTGTGTGTGTGTGTGTGTGTGTGTGTGTGTGTGTGTGTGTGTGTGTGTGTGTGTGTGTGTGTGTGTGTGTGTGTGTGTGTGTGTGTGTGTGTGTGTGTGTGTGTGTGTGTGTGTGTGTGTGTGTGTGTGTGTCTAATGGGGAGGGGGCTGATATGGGGCTACAGCGAGAATGAAAGGCTTCATTGTTGTGCAGTAGCCCAGGGACAGATGCAGTGTAATGGCCTACATGCACTAGCATCCATGAGCTCAACATATCTCTCTCCAACCCATACCACAAGCTGTCATGATTCACATTTGATTCACATAGATGTGATATATCTAAATTATTGAGTAATTGACATCCTCAGGACATCCACATACATTTTAATGTATGTATATTCAGGGACACAGGCTTCCCACTGCATTTGAATTCTTCATCTTAATAAATAGACATAAACTGTCTCAAAATGTTTGTTGTCATTTTTGTAAGTCTTAATTAAATGAACGAAGCCCTGAGTAAACCCTCCATCCCACTGCTCTCAGTTGGTGCGCTCAGCAGGTTCCTCCCTCTTTTGCTGCTTTTCTTCTACTCTCATTCACTGTCCTCTCTCTCATACTCCCTTTCACTTCTCAGGACTATTTCTGTCAGTGTTAACCAGTTACGCAAGACCAGTACCCCCACATCACCATGGCAACCCCCCAACTCTGCTGAAACATGTCCTGAGTCCTGAAACTTTAAGGGTGTCTGAGCATCAAAAACATTTGGCCAAACTCCACCCACACAAACATGCCACACTTTTGACATTCACCTGCATTCACTGGCATGCTGAAACAAACACACTCTATCTGAACTTCACTATCTGTTGGGTTCTAGTTTGTTTTGTGATTGAGAAAACTGCCTCAGGGCTTGAGAAAAAGAAATGGAAAGAGAAAGAGAGAGATGGTTGCTTGTTTATCTCTCTCTTTCTATCTCTATGTAGAAGTGTCTCTCATTCCCTGTTTCTGCTCCTGTCATTTCTCCTCTTCTTGTGTTTCCTTCCACTCCTCCTCTATTCCCTGATCTACGCTCTCTTTGCTTCTTTCTTTCATTTGTACTTTGTCACGGAAAGCCATTTGGCCCAACTGAGACCTTTGTTTGTGTGTGTGCGTGTAGAAGAGAGAGACAGAAAGGGAAAGTGCATAATGGTCTGTTAGGATGTCGTTGCTGAGTAAATTGAAAATGGCATATAAGTGTTTGTGTAAGACATTTTATGAAATGGGTGACCTGTTCATGTTGGAACGGTGATTTTTAAAGCAATTATCTGTCAGATATTAAGTTCTAATAAGACGCAGAAGTACAGATGCAGTTAATTTGCATACGCATCTCTCATCTCTCTTTCTTCAAGATAATTAATTCAAATAAATGCTATCATTTATTTAAGTAAATGTAATCTCATGCACTACTTTTATCTCTGTCTGATTCAAAGTAGGCAGAATGCTCGATTTAACGAGTCATAACTACAAATATAACCATTATTTTAACCCTTCCTGTCAAATAGTGCACTTGCAAACATCAATAACAGCTTTAAGTTGTCAATGCTGGCAAATGACAATGGTATAACGGGAAATAATTTGTATGACTGGCTGCACAATATGGTTGCGCGGTATTCCAGTGCTGGAAAAATATTGGTTTATATAATATTTCTAAATGGTACAATATCATGATTTTGATACTTTTGGTACTTGATTTGCTGCTGTTTTGAAGTTCACCTCTATGCGCCAGTGTGTTACACAAACTGATGTGAAAAATCTGACAACAAGATGGAATAAACAGATTGTCATAATACTGGGTGTGTGCGTAGGCAGGCAGACAAAGACTCAGAAGAAGTCCACACAGGCAAGATAATCCAAAAAAGGCAGAGAAACACACCTAATGTGAACATGACCGAACAGAGAATGAATGTGAAGGTTCAACTTATAGCAAACACAAACAAGACCAATTGATTACACACAGCTGAAACCAATGACACAAATGTGGAGCGGGGAAGCTAAACAAGGAAGACACGTGACAAATGAAAACAAACTGAAAGTCCATAAATAACAAAACTAACTGTGACACAGATAAATCTCACTCTACATGTCCCTAACTAATTAATAGAGAGGGCAGAAGTGAAATTTGGCATTACTTTGCCAACAAAACAGATGAAAAAATTAACCTTCTCCTGTCTGGAGTGGTAAGAATGAACATAGCTATAAATCATGAAGCAACAACACATGAAATCTTTCCAAGGATTTGCTCCACACTTAAGTTACAGTTTTTCTCAATTGCTAAAACACTAAACCCTATTGTCTGAACCAAATGCTCAGTTGCCTGAACCCACTGATTGAATCAATCACTATTTTGGCAAAACCATAAGCACTTTTCACCTGTTTAGACACAACTTGCCAACACATTTTCATTGTGATGCACCCGTGCTGCATAATGGTGAGCACTGGTGACAAAAGTCAAACAGAATTAAAGCACATGTGTCACCACTTGAACACAACAACTCAAAATTGATCACACTTGTGTCTAATGATGTGAGGGAACATATACAGTAAGCCAGTTCAGAGAGCACTGGTTTGTGAGGCCCTACAGAAATATGAGAGGAAGAGTTCGTGTGAGAGGAGGTTGAGATGTTCGAGGTGGTCAGCGAAGACAAAGAACAGTAATATCTGATGAAATGGATATGGAAATCCACCATAATCAAAAGATTTAGAGAAGAGAACAGATAATTACCTTTTTTGACATTATAGTACAGTATGTAAATGTTGACCACATTTACATACTGTACTATAATGTCAAAAAAAGGTAATTATCTGTTCTCTTCTCTAAATCTTCGGATTATGGTGGTCACAGTGAATCTACTGATGTTGGGTTGTACCCTTTGTCCAGCCTCCCTCATGCTCATACCATGGACAAGAACATGGTCAATCACAGTAGCTCTGATTTCATCAGATATTACTGTTCTTTGTATTCGCTGAACACCTCGACCTCCTCTCACACGAACTCTTCCTCTCAGATTTCTATCCACTGTAGGGCCTCACAAACCAGTGTTCTCTGAACTGGCTTACTGTACGTTCCCTCACATCATTAGCCACAAGTGTGATCAATCTTGAGTTGTTGTGTTCATGTGGTGACACATGTGCTTTACAGTTTTTCTCAATTGCTAAAACACTAAAATCCATTGGCTGAACAAAGTTCTCAGTTGCCTGAACTCATTTAGCTAATTGTGGAGGCTGTTGTCAATACCGTAAACAATTTCACATGGTAAAACACAATTTGCAGATCTCACTTAGACTTTTCAGCAAAACTCTGAACACATTCTCATTCTCAAAACACATTCTGCACTCTAATGCACATGTCATCCATACTGATAAACACAAGTGGCAAAAATCAAATACAAATAGAGAACACATGTCATTTGATTAAACACAACCACTCAAAACTGATTCAACCTGTTTCAAATGTTGTGACACAACCAATATAAGCCAGTTCAGAGAGCAAACAGGCTGTTGAAGGTGGGGGGGGAGAAAGTCTGAGAATGGATAGAAGAAACAATGTGAGAGGACGAGGACGAGTGCGTATGCGAGGTGGGCGACGAGGAGGAGGAGGGCAAGAAAGAGGAAGAGGAGGAGGAGGAAGTGGAGGAGGGCAAGAAAGAGGAGGAGGAAGAGGAGGAGGAGGAGGGCAAGAAAGAGGAAGAGGAGGAGGAGGGCAAGAAAGAGGAAGAGGAGGAGGAGGAAGTGGAGGAGGGCAAGAAAGAGGAGGAGGAAGAGGAGGAGGAGGAGGGCAAGAAAGAGGAAGAGGAGGAGGAGGGCAAGAAAGAGGAAGAGGAGGAGGAGGAAGTGGAGGAGGGCAAGAAAGAGGAGGAGGAAGAGGAGGAGGAGGAGGGCAAGAAAGAGGAAGAGGAGGAGGAGGGCAAGAAAGAGGAGGAGGAGGAGGGCAAGAAAGAGGAGGAAGAGGAAGACAAAGAGTGGAAATATCTGATGAAATTCGAGCAACAGTCATAGACCATATTCTTGTGCATGGACTGACCCAGGCCAAAGACAAGAAGCACATTGATCCTTTCATTTGTGTCCCTTTGAGTATTGTATACTGTAGTACAGTGCACTGCTGTAGACTGTACAATGAGATTAAAAATGTAGTTCTCCCTGAGAACTATATGTTTTGAACAATGTGTTTTACATTTTTTGGTGTATTCTTTACTGACTGCTTGATAGTGTATAGCATTTTGATCACTTTGTTTATGATTTGAGAGCAGTGTTTGATTTTGAACACAGGTAAAACTGTTTTGAGAGCAGTGTTTGATTTTGAACACAGGTAAAACTGTTTTGAGAGCAGTGTTTTGATTTTGAACACAGGTAAAACTGTTTTGAGGCGAAAGTTTCATTTTGCAAGAGGAGTCAGAGGTTTTGTAAATAGTGCTTGAAGATAAGGTTTTGTGTTTAATGTTTTCAGAAAATGGAGCAAGGTTTCAGAAATTGTGTTTTAGCAATTGAGAAAAACTGTAATTGTGTTTGACTTTTGCCACCTGTGATAAGTTTGTGTGTATACAGTATACCGTAAGTAAATATATGTTTCAGTACATCACTGTACCAATGTACTGTATTGTTGTAATGGAGGGTTGGTCTAACTGTTTGTAGGCCTAGTATTCCATGTATATTTTTGTACTTTATTTTTACATGGGCTTACTGTACACAAGTGGCAAACTCATAAGATTGCTGTTTGTTTTTTACAAGTGCTATGTGTAAATGCACAAGATTTCTGTTTTGTCTTTTTATACAGGTGCTAAATGCACAGGTTTTTTTTGTTTTGCAACATGTATTTAGCATACAGTGAACAATAAACATTTATTTCTCCAGCTTCATGTCTTGAGCATTGTGTTTTCTATTTTTCTACGTAGTGTTTAGTGACTGTTCAGTAGTGTTTTTAATTTTGATTGACTCGGGGCACGATTTGACAACATAGTTCAGTTTTGAGCACAGATTGAACTGTTTTGAGGTGAAAGTTTGGTTTTGCAAGAAGAGTCTGAGGTTTTGTGAATGTAGCTTGAAAATTGGGTTTTGTGTTTACAGTTTAGAGAAAAGGAGAGCAGCTTTCAAGAAATGTGTCTTTGCAATCGAGAAAAACTGTAATATCCACAGGGGAGTGCATCAATCAATTGATTTAATTTAGTCTTTTCAGGGCTCAACAATAAGGACTGTCCGATGGCCAACATGATAGACGCTCTTGACTGTCACTTTCCCGAACGGGCCAATGCTGAATCATCACAAAAGTTTATTATTTGCATGTTCTTAAGCCCTGCCAATTTAAATAATCAAGCACATGAAGATGGGCCGAATGCAATGATAGGATGTCATACCAGGATGTCAACCTTCACGCAACGCTCGCGCAGACATAACACCTCATCAGCGTGTTCACATTGCTAGAGTCCCAGTGTGAGAATGCAGCAGCCACCTTTTACAGTTCCTCTTAAACCAAAACAAAAAGTTTACAAAACCCCTTTGAGTTCTAACAATAACTGTAAATAAGTTGCATTTGTTATGTTTGTCATTATTGTAATGTTATGTTCTTTGTTCTGCAATGCTGTCTCACTGGGGAATGAGACATGAGGGAATTTGAAAGCGTTGCGCTCCACCCTCCATTAACGGCATCTCTCGTGACACTTCTTCTGCTCTAGCTCGGAAACGGTCATGTTTTGATGGCGGCATGGCTTTGGAGTGCTCTGTGAAGGGAGGGTTTTTATTTTATTTTGTTATTTTTTTCCGAAGCTAGCTTGCTATTGCTTGCCTCTATGAAACTGCACACTCTAGTTTTTATTTTAAAAATAGACTTTTTATTATATTTTAAATGTCTTTCCTGTCACTTTTGATTCACTTAATGCAGCCCTGCTCACTGAAAGTATTCATTTCTCTCCAAAAAAATATTCTTCCTGATGCAAACTTTTGAAGGGTTATAAATGTTTGTGTTATTAAAAATTTTAACTATAAATGTTTGACTGACTCTTGTTGAATTTGTAAACCCAAATGAACTCCTGGACACCTTATGCTTTTGAGTTTCTTCTTAATAAAATCGTGTATAATCAAACCATTTTATTTAATCGTGGTGTGGACAACATATCGACATACGTATTGAAGTTCGATTGGACCGCTATGACGTGTATGACATTAGTTTAGTTTCAAATCATCAATGATGCTAAAAAAGACTGTGTCACAATGGAGTACAAGATGGTATGCCTACTCAATACTTTGTTCCCTTTTCTTTTGAAGTTGATCCTTGCGATGATTGTGACCACATGTACCATTAAACACCACACTACATTACACAGAATGAAACACATCATTTTGAACTGTGCAAACCTGTTTCTGTGCTGTTTATATACATGCAGTCCAGGTCATTCACTGATGGGTCTGAAATTCGGACAATATGTTGTTAGGTTCAAACTAGTTCTTGACTAACATGGATTTTTCTAAGACCAATTCTCTTTCTCATCATTTCAATCACACTTACACATACACATTTGTACACATGAACTCACCTCTCCAGCTAGCAGGGAATGTTCTCTTTTCTTTTAGTTGGTCCGTTTTTTGTTGTTGTTGTTGTTGTTTTTTTTACAAATAAATTGTTGATTCAGAGAACATTTAAATGTAGCATTCCCATAATGTTTGTAAAATAATCAAATGGATTGTTCCATAATGTTAACATAAGTAAAAAAAAAAAAAAATGATTTGAACATTCGGAGAACATTCAGAAGTAACATTTTCTTAACTTAATGGGAACGTTAACAAAACCTTTTTAGAATATATTTTTGTTGGCTGGGTCTAATGGCTGAGGTTGTTGTTAGTGACATGGTACCACAGGGAGTTCCTGTCAGTAAACGCGTCTTGTCATCTACTCAGTCAAGCACATGCCCATATATAAACCTCAACATCAAAGCAGCTAACATTGGTGAGTACAAAACAAATCATAAGTTTCCTGTTTTGTATGCATGTAACATCTGTAAAAATTGGGTTGTTAAACAAAAATCTTGTCGGAGAAAACCCATTTCATCTCTCTTAACGTATCTCATGTACACACTGAAACATGTACAACAGTTTTTTGGAACTCCAAATGAAATTTCAAGTCATTCTGGTGCACCAGCGCAGTAAAGGTTCTTAAATCCCGCCCATGGGGTGTGTGACATTCAACTGATTGGCCCTCATCCCATTCCCAGCAGGTAGCTCTGCCGACTCAGCTTTAAGAAATGAGTTTGGAAGTCTTTTCACTGTTTCCTCTCTCCCTGGCTGTCACTCTCTCTCTTGCTCAATTCCTTAAGCGCACACTCTGTCAAAATGACACACACTCCCCATTGGTCTGAACTCAAGCGGAAATCCCAATCAAGCAGAGAAACTAACTCGCTCTCAGCATCTCATGCAGGTCAAGGTCGTTTCCAATGGCAGCGTCAAATGGAAGTCAGTTTTTTGCATCCCTAGTGCCAAAGGTGAAATTCCTAAGAGAACGAACAGACAACATTACAAATGCATTTTTTTTTATAATTGTGTGTGAAGTGAGCACTTGCATAACTACAGCCATTTTACATGTACTGCACTTTTTGACGGCTGATCTCATAGTTTCTACCCTCTTGTCTTGGCTGCTTCTGCCTTTCATCCACTTGTTTTTTCCCTTTCCCTAAAAAGCTACTATATCCAGATAACAGTTATATGATAGTTTATTTTGTTTATTATATTCAGCTTACATTATTACTACCCTGTGGTTCCGCAAATGGTATATTAAAATTTTTCTAGGTAATGAATCGAAAAAGGTATTGTATGAAATTCCAGTATCATGACAACATTATTTGGGATAAATGAAATGTAATAATAATAAATATAATTTATTTATTTATTACTCTATTACTATTAAGATTCTAAAACCCTGGTCACTGTAATACAATAATTATAAATTAATATGAATAAAATACACAATCACAAAATAATAATGTGTTAGGCAGTGCTCGGGACAGTTGATGGAATTTTCACGCCGGTGCTCTGTCTTCATGAAAGTATGCATGTTTTTTTTTAGTCTGTTTAATTTAAGCATTCAGTCAATTTTTAGCCATTCAGATTCAAGCATAAAAATATGTGAAAGAGAACAAATTTTTGTACTCCCATAAGTCTCACATAAGTGAGAGACAGCTTGGGAGAAGGCTACAGCATTGAGTTTTCTTTCACGTCTTTGTGAGCTTAAACAGAAAAATACACACATCAAAGCATGTCAAACTGCCCACCTTGCCAAGTATTCACATAAACACTGTTGCTTTGTCTTAACTGAATGTGAACAGATGAGAAAGAAAACACATGTGTAACAGTATATTGGATCCGTGCATTCGGTCTTAAAGTGACAGCAGCCTAATATTCCTGCTGTCGTCTGTCATTTGTGTTAATCAAACAACAAAAGACAAAGAGAAAATCACTTGATCTTGACTGAATTTTTTTTGTAGCCTTAATAAGGATTAATCTATATTTAATTTATAGTCACCCCTGATATGATTGTAAAGCGCTTTGGGTGTACAGAAGTACATATGAAAGTGCTATATAAATGCCTCATTCATTCATTCAATTTATACAGTGAAGACTATGTAGTGTTATTTACCTTTGATTATTCAATTTGTGTACCTGAATACTGTTAGACCTGACCGAAAAAACTTAAAACTTAAACAACAACTACAAAACTTTTAAATTTATTTATTGACTAATTTATTGATTGATAATTTTTTTAGTGGGGGCCAGTGAAAACGTACTCGGTTACTAACGTAACCTCGGTTCTCTCTAGAGAGGGAACGAGTACTGCGTAATATCTTACGCTATGGGGAAAACTCTTTTCCTCGAGATATTGAAGCCAAAAATTATCCTTAATTTCAAACATGCAAAACGCTTTGCAGCAGCAAGCAGACAAGGGCGAGACGGCTCGCGCGCCCATTGGCTGCCTTGCTGGAAAAGCTGCAGCCTATCGAGGTGAGGCACTGCGTGACGTAATGACGAATGGGGACGCTTCGCGCCCATTTCGTCATGTCCCGCCAGTAGAGGCGTGGTCTCGCCCTATAAATACCCCCTCGATAGCTGAATTTCCTCTGATTTTTCAACGCCGAAGCGAACCAGAGCGTATTCCAAGCACGGCAAGATACGCAGTACTCAATCCCTCTCTAGAGAGAACCGAGGTTACGTTAGTAACCGAGTACGTTCTCTTACGAGAGTATCTCTCGTACTGCGTAATATCTTACGCTATGGGGAACACCATGCAACACGCCGTGCGGACAGGGATCCAACACCAGAGTCCCGGGGCCAAGCCCGGGGCGCATCTAGTGCACAATCACCACAACTCACACAGAGTAGAGGAGGAGAGGCTAGAAGCATCACTCCCTCATAAAAGTCCCGTAGGGGTAACAGACCCGTAGGGGTACACATAAGCCGCATGGCGGCCGATAAGCCCGAAGTTCAGACCGCCAGAAGCTTAGCTTGTAAGGCGGGCACCTCCAGGTTATAGTACTTGATAAATGTAGACGGCGAGGCCCAGCCCGCAGCCGTACAGATATCCTGCAGGGAGACCCCGCTATACCATGCCCACGACGAGGCCACGCCTCTCGTGGAGTGCGCTTTGACACCCAATGGGCACTGCAGGCCCTTGGAAGTGTAAGCCAGCGCTATGGCATCCACTATCCATCTGGATAGGCTCTGTTTTGAAGCGGCAAGTCCCTTAGAACGGCCGCCAAACAACACGAAAAGCTGCTCGGTCTGTCTGAACCCAGCCGAGCGGGACACATAAGCCCTTAACGCCCTGACAGGGCAAAGGAGACTCGCGTCCCTCTCCTCATTGAGAACCGGAAGGGCAGACAGGGAAATTACCTGGGCCCTAAACGGTGTATTGAGGGATTTTGGCACGTAGCCGTGCCTCGGTTTGAGTACGACCTTTGAGTCGCTAGGCCCAAACTCCAGACATGACGCGCTTACAGAAAGCGCCTGCAAGTCCCCTACACGCTTCACTGAAGCGAGAGCCAATAGAAACACCGTCTTAAGGGACAGGTGCTTCATGTCCGACAGCTGGATCGGCTCAAACGGGGCGCCTTTCATGGCCTCCAAGACCGTGGAAAGGTCCCAAGCCGGGACTGAAGGGGGCCTGGGAGGGTTTAACCTCCGGGCTCCTCGTAGGACACGCACGACTAAGTCGTTTTTTTCCCAGTGACTGGCCAGACACCGGTTTAGCAAACGTTGCTATGGCCGCCACATAAACTTTGAGCGTGGATGGGGTCCTACCCTTATCCATCACCTCCTGAAGGAAGGCAAGCACTTCCTTAACCCCGCAGTCCACAGGTGCAAAGCCACGGGCTCGACACCAAGTAGAGAACACCGACCATTTCGAGGCATAGAGCCGTCTGGTAGACGGAGCTCTAGCCTGCGCGATCGTGTTTAGCACTCCTTCCGGGAGGCTAGCGGGTACCCGTTGATGGCCCATGCGTGCAGGGACCACAGATCCGGGCGAGGATGCCAAATCGAGCCCTCTGCCTGAGAGAGGAGATCTCTCCTCAATGGTATAGGCCACGGGGCAGTGCTGGCCAGCCGCATCAGGACCGGAAACCAAGCCTGGTTCGTCCAGAGCGGAGCTACAAGCAGCACTGGGCATCCATTTTCCCTGATCCGCTCCAACACCTGAGGCAGGTGCGAGATGGGGGGAAAAGCATACAGGGGACCGCTGGGCCAAGCATGGGCCAGCGCGTCCCTGCTTTTCGAGAAGAATACTGGGCAGTGAGCGTTCTCGCGGGACGCGAACAGGTCCACCTGCGCTCTGCCAAACGTCTCCCACAGCAGCTGGACCGTCTGCGGATGCAGCGACCATTCTCCTGTCGGGACGTTGTTTCTGGACAGCCTGTCTGGACCCGCATTCATGTGCCCAGGCACATGCGCCGCTTTCAGAGAAAGGAGGTTGCGCTGGGCCCAGACCAAGAGGGGTTCCGTCAGCCTGCAAAGGTGTGTGGACCCGACTAGGCTTGGGAATCGGTTCCAGGTTCCGGTTTGGAACCGGTTCCGAACGTTCCGATCCATCGGAATCGTACACGTCCACACGTTAACGATTCCACTAACGATTCCGAATGTTCCGTTCCGTTCCATCCATTCCCGCGTCGCGGCATGACGTTACAGTATGCGACTGGATTTTTAAATCCCTCAAGACGTAAACGATCGAGAGACCCGGGGAAGCAAATCTGGGCGACATCTACAGCTCCAATGACGGCATCAAAACAATGAAAGCATGGCGAAGTGGCTCTCCACGACTCTACTTTCGTCGGCGAAAAAGTTAAGAAACTCGACGCTATATGCCCTCAGTACCGAGCCGAGCAGTTCGCATGTGACTTTTATGCAGTGTTTCCCACACATAGACTAATTCGCGGCCACAAAATCAACTCCGGCCGCCACATATTGCGTTTCGTTCATTTTTTTTAATGCTATTTAAAACACGCAGCGTATTCTTTCCGTTGTATTTCCTTTCCCCGCTCTCCCTCCGTCTCTCTATCACTCACGCGTCTCTCTCAGATACACGCATACCACACACACACACACACACATCGGGTCTGTCTATGAGGCGCCAGACTGGACAAAAGCGAAGCGAACTCCGCGAGTGACACTGGGCGAGAGAGAGACAGAGTGTGACTTTTATTTAAACTTATATAAACGAATATAATTTATTTTACTGGGCAGTTTAAAGCTCATAAACATATTTTGTTGTTACTTGAAGAGTGCAGTGTCAAGTGGCATCATGCAGTATTTGTACTGAAAAGGCTACTGAATAATGTCTGTAATTTAAGGTCATTCCTATTTTATTTGTATACATTTTAATCATTAACTTTAAAAGCACACTCTTTTTATTACTAAACTAACAGTAAAGGGTAAAAAAAAATGAATTCCCAAAAAATAAAAAAGGAAAAAAACGGAATTTGGGAAAAATAAAACGGAATTTGGGAAAAAATAAAACTGATTTCATAGGGCCCTAAATATTGCACACTTGTTTTTAATTCTCTAAAACCACTTTAAATTAGACATTCAAAGCCAACAACTCTCAAAGTCACACTGTAAGTGTTCAGCAAATGGTACAGGAATCGATATGGGAATCGATAAGGAATCGCATCGATAAGCAGACTCGACAATGGCATCGATATCGATAATTTCTTAACGATGCCCATCCCTAGACCCGACGCCGCCCTGGCGATTTATGTACGCCACCACTGACGTGTTGTCCGACCGGACCAAGACGTGGTGGCCCTTTATCAGGGGACGGAAGCGCCGTAGCGCTTTGTCGACTGCTATCATTTCCAAGCAGTTTATGTGAAGGAGCTTCTCCCGCTCTGACCATAGGCCAGCCAGCGGTCTGCCCTCGAGCAGTGCTCCCCACCCCGTGGTGGAGGCGTCCGTAGACACCACTTTCACCCTTGAGGCGGTCCCCAGACTCACACCAGTCTGATACCAGCTGGTTACTTTCCAGGGTTCCAGAGCCGAAACGCACCATTGGTCAACCCTGAGGCGACACCGGCCCGTGGTCCAAGCCCGGGGCGGGACCCGTGGTTTCAGCCACCTCTGCAGTGGGCGCATGCGAAGCAGGCCCAGCTGGAGTACAGAGGATGCTGCGGCCATCAGGCCCAGCATTTTCTGAAACTGTCTGAGCGGGACTATAGAGCCGTGGCGGAAGGATTCCGCGACGCGCTGAATACTTAGTACGCGCTCCGGTGACAGGCGTGCCGTCATGGACAGCGAGTCTAACACTGTTCCCAGGAAAGAAATTCTCTGGCTGGGACACAGCGAGCTCTTTTCCCAGTTGACTGTCAGGCCCAGCTTCTCGAGGTGCTCGAGCAGTGTGGCCCTGTGTTCTATGAGCTCTGACCGTGATCGAGCTAGAATCAGCCAATCGTCCAAGTAGTTCATAACTCGCATGCCCTGAAGTCTCAGGGGTGCGAGAGCCGCGTCCATGCACTTCGTAAATGTACGGGGTGCCAAGGACAGGCCGAACGGCAGGACTGTGTATTGATATGCCTGGCCCTCGAACGCGAATCTCAAGAATCGCCTGTGATGGGACGCTATTTGTATTTGGAAATAGGCGTCTTTCAGATCTATTGACATAAACCAGTCCCCTTGGCGCACTTGCGCGAGGATTCCCCTGGTCGTAAGCATCCTGAACTGGCGCTTCACAAGCGCTTTGTTCAGCTGTCTCAGATCTAGAATGGGCCTGAAGCCCCCATCTTTTTTCGGTACCAGAAAATATCTGCTGTATAAGCCCCCTTCGCTCTGAGCCTGAGAAAGGGGCTCTATGGCCCCCTTGCTCAGCAGTTTCGCTATCTCGGCTCGAAGTAGATGAGATACATCGCTTCTCACCGTAGTCTCGACGCGCGCCGTATAACGGCGGGGACGTCGTGCGAATTGTAGCGAGTAGCCTCTCTTTATAGTGTTCAGCACCCAGTCTGATACCCCGGGTAGCTTTGACCACGCTTCTGCGTGAATAGCTAGAGGTAGAATGCAGACCGGGCTCTGGCCGTGACCAGGCAACGGCTCGAGAGCCCCGGTACCCTGGGAACACAACGCCGTGTTTACAGCGTTCGAGGCGGGGGGCGCGCTGAACACAGCGGGCAGCCTGGCCGCGCTCAAATTCTCTATGGCGGGACGCACAGCGAGAGTGAGCGGGGCGAATCCCGTGGGATTCGGCGTGCTTGCGGGGGGATGTGGGCGCAAACTTACGGGCACATCTACTGCACTGTACACGCTTTCGGTCGGAGCCGATAGAACGTGTGTTGGTTTCGTTTTTACAGAAACCAAGGGACACGCGGCATGTAGCGTGAGCGGGCATTGTATGGGCGCATTCACTACATTGTGTGCACAATCGACCTGAGTCAGATTTATGTGTGCTAGCCTCGCACCGTGGCGGGCTGTGTCTGGGTGTGGGAATGGGCACTGGGGCGTGGGCATTCTTACAACACTCATAACACCATCGGCCGTGGCCGGTATACCAGAAAATACACTCTTTATTGGATTTATCTGGGTAGCCATGAAAACGGCTTTTGTGTGCAGGCAAGCGGGCTGAGACACCGGCTGCTTCACTGCTAAATACACTGGCACAGTCACATCGCAAGGAACTGAACGAGCGAATCGTTTCGGTGGGGAACCGGCCGCAGCGGGATCCGAACACCGTCGCTTCCCTAGAGTGGCTAGGAAAGCTTCGAGGCCTCGGGCTTGAGCTCAATCTTAGGCCGGGGCCCGCGCTGAGCGGGGCGGCGTCCAGCAGAGCGAGAGCGCGGTCTCTGATCCCGGGACTGGCGGCGCTGTGAAGCGGCGGCTGCGGGCGATGCAGGCCGAGGCTGCGAGCTGCGAGCAGACGGCTGCTTAGAGCGACCTGCAGCGGAGCTCGAGCGCTTCGGAAGGAAGTGCTTCATGGCCTGCGAAGTATTCTGCACCTCAGAATATCTGTCCGCGAAATCTTTGACGGCAGATCCGAAGAGGCCCGCAGGGGAAATGGGCGCGTCGAGGAATACAGAGCGCTCAGCTTCCGTCATCTCAGACAGCGTCAACCACAGATGTCTCTCAGCAACGGCGAGAGAGGCCATATTCCGCCCCATGGCCTGAGCAGCGGCTTTAGCGGCGCGTAGAGCAAGGTCCGTAGCGCCTCGTAAATCCGCCACACTGACAGCGCCCGGCCCTTCCTCGTCCAATTTAAGGAGAAGGTCAGCCTGGTAGATCTGCAAGATCGCCATAGTATGCAGCGCTGAGACCGCCTGTCCTGCGGCTGTGTAAGCACGCCCGTGCAGCGATGAAGTCACCCGGCAGGCTTTAGAAGGAAGCGTCGTCTGCGCGTGCCGTCCCGCAGAGGGCGGGCAGAGATGCGACGCGACCGCCGCCTCCACAGGAGGAATGGAGAGATATCCCTTATCTCCCGCGCCGACGACAGAGGAAAAAGCCGCAGAGGTGGAAGTGCGCATCCTGGCGGAGAAAGGGGCAGTCCATGACTTAGCGACTTCGTCGTGGAGCTCAGGAAGGAAGGGGGCGGCCCTAGACCTAGACGGGGCTTCGTCCTTCTTGAGAAAGCGCCCGTCGAGTCTGTTGCGCGGCGGCAAAGCAGGCGCCTCCCACTCGAGGCCGATGCACTCCACGGCCTGGGTGAGCAGACGCATCAGCTCAGCCTCAATGCCGGGTCTCTTTCCAGAGGGTTGGCTAGATATGTCAGCGGGGGGGAGGTCCACAGAGCTCGCCCAATCCTCGCTATCAGAAGCCACAAGAGAGCATACCTCAGCGGGTTCGTCCAACTCGGGAGCGGAAGCGGCGGCAGACGGCGGGCGCTGTCCGTCCGGGAGCGACTCAAGTGAAGCCGGCGAAGCAGGCGGGCGAACCGGCGAGCTTTGGCGGGCTGGAGAAGGCTCGGGAGCGCGCTGGGCGCGACGCTTCTTGCGGAGCGGCAGAGAAGGCTGGGACGCGGGCTCAGAGAACGACGCCAGGCGAGTCCTCAGGGTCACCATGGGCAGAAGTTCGCAGTGCGGGCATCCACCATCCGCGAGCGCGATAGCCGCGTGCTCATGACCCAGGCAGGACACACAGATGACGTGACGGTCCTCATCACTGAGTTGGGAGCGGCACGAGCCACAGAAAGGCATCTTTAAAAAGACGCAGCTCTTTTAGAACAGAGAATAGGTGTTGCGTCACGTAAGCAAACACACACACACTTAGCAGAGTAAAAGGATATAGTACGCCGGAAAGCGCAGCAGGTACAGCGGTTGAAGGCGGCTGGGCCAGCGACTTCAGAAATGGCACGTCCCGCTGATAAGGCTACAAGTCAACGGCGCGGCTTCTCACTCTGGATCCAGCGATGCGTGAGCTTCGCGTGAAGAGTAGAAAAATCAGAGGAAATTCAGCTATCGAGGGGGTATTTATAGGGCGAGACCACGCCTCTACTGGCGGGACATGACGAAATGGGCGCGAAGCGTCCCCATTCGTCATTACGTCACGCAGTGCCTCACCTCGATAGGCTGCAGCTTTTCCAGCAAGGCAGCCAATGGGCGCGCGAGCCGTCTCGCCCTTGTCTGCTTGCTGCTGCAAAGCGTTTTGCATGTTTAAAATTAAGGATAATTTTTGGCTTCAATATCTCGAGGAAAAGAGTTTTCCCCATAGCGTAAGATATTACGCAGTACGAGAGATACTCTCGTAAGAGAACTGGTTTAAAGTAAACAAATTGATCCTAACTCAGAAATATGCATTACATCCAACAGTTTAGAAGCTTTATTATAGCTTCTAATGAAATTATAGCTTTATTATAGCCAACTGATTGATTTGACACTCAGACTTTTTTGACATTACTCAGATGCACTTTATCTTTTTTAGGTTTTCTTTAAACTTAACTTTGACAGGCATCCTTACAACAATTTCTTGCTTTTTTTGCTCCTGCTATTGTCTTAGTTTGTAGCTTGTTTCATTTAGTAACACTAAGGGTTTTGTGTAGGGAAGAAGTGGTGAAAAGAATACCCCCAAAATCTCACATTTAATGACTGTTGCTAGGATACAGCCTTTAATTGATTGTGATTGTATGAATTGTGACCCAGATTGCATTCAGACTTTCCAAAGACTTTCTTGAAAAGCCTATTTGAAGGTTTCGCGGTTCATGATCATTCTGCATTTGAGAGTTTCCCTAATGTTGGGTAATGGAATAAAACCATTAAATCTGTGCACTTTGCATTTAAAAAAAAAATAATAATAAAGTATTCTGAAAATGTTTATTTTCAGAGCCCTTTTTGTACTCTATTTGTGGAAATTGCTTTAAAATAGTTTCCAGCATAGTCTTAGTAATACAAGTGGACTGGATTCTTGATCATTGAGTTTCTGAGTAAATTCTTTTGATAACTGTCATAAAAAACAAAGGGTGATATCACTTGTAGTCTTGCAAGCCGAGAGAGAGAGAGAGAGAGATCAGTAAGAAATGTCATTAAGTGCTGAGTATGGCAGCCTTGTCAACTTTAAGCCCAGTATGGGCACTATGCAGATGCTTTTTAAAAAAATGGAAATTAGACATAGATGCAAGACAGGATTATAGCAGATGTCTGGATTCAGCTCTTAATCCTGAATTTAAAGTGTGACCCTTTGTTTTGGGGGATTTATTTAGTTGTATTCTCTTTTTTTTCTGCTGCATTCAGCTGTAGCTTTTAACTTAGCACAGAGAACAATGGTTACACAGTATATCTTAAATATTTCAATGCACTTTGCACTTGAGCAATAAGATTAAAATTTCATTCTTTGCAGACTCATTTTGTCCTGTAAGGAATGCTGACACAAAACGTGAATTATAAAAAAAAAAATAGTCACTTTAGTTCAATTTTGACATCTTGGCTTTTTGCACAAATGTAGCAAAAGTGGAGCAGATTTAAGTGAGCTGTTGTCATGGACTCATGGGGCAAGCAAATCTTCAAAGTGTTGGGTCATAAATGCAGTAATGCTCGCTGCTACATAAGACATGCATAAAGATGTGACTCTTAAGCCGATATTTACCACTTCCTCAAAGGTGTAAGGCTAGCCTAGTAGAGATGCATCTGAGTGGGTGTTATATAAGCTTGTTTTTTAATACTTCTAAAGATGCTATATTATTGCTCGTAGTTCAAATCATTTCTCACAATCTAATTGTGGTTCAGAACTACAGACAAATTAGGGTTTTTTTAAGTTACAAACAAACATTATATCAACCATGATCTTTAGTCTTCTTCTTTAAGCTCTTCTTTACTCATTTATTGAATTGCCAAAAGTTAAGACATGTTTTACAAAACTGGATAAAATAGAAAATACTTGTACTGGATAAAAAAATTCTGTAATATAATGTATTAAAATAATTGTGCACATTGTTGCATACTATTTAAAAAAAACAATGTGCAGTATGAAGTATATACTGTGTAATATGTAATAATCAGCAGTGTCACAGTAGTATTTCATTCTCCAGATGTCACAATCAGAGACATTTATATTTTGGAAATTATAAAATCAATAATTTGGGGGATTACCACATCACATTATCCAGCAAGGATAGAGGTCCTTGTTGAGATCTTGAGACTTAATGCATTCCTATCCATTCTGTCTCACAATAACACACGGGAAGGGTGCATTAATATTTAATGTGGGCTTTGGATACTGACAACCACTGCTAATTATACAGAAGGTCACGCAACACCAGTCAGGAGCTGTTTCAAGACACGACAGGTTAAAGTGGTATCCAAGGACTAAAGAAACTGCAAAGGAAAAAGCAAGTGTTAAATAGCTTTATAGTGTTAACGTTACATTTATTTGTTATTTTTGACTCTGTTAAGAGTGACATGAATGAGAAACCCTGAAGGCTGAATGGTCAATTGGTGAACATTTGACAAGTAGCCTTATTGTGTATTCACTATTGGCCATGTCTTGTCCCTTGACTCACACCTCTTTTCCTTTCGCTTTTATTTTGTTTGGTCTTGAGCTGTCCTTGGTACTAAACTGCTACATGCATACTAAGTAGTGTGCATCTCTGGTCAGAGGGCATTCATTTCAATGCTCTTGAAGTTCTGGCCGCAGTATTACATCTTTAGAAAGCTGTAGTGTAGTCTTAATGCTGTACCTTATGCTTTCCTAGTTAAATCATTAATATACAAATCAAAAAGCAATATCTTAACTTGACTGAAATAAACAATATCTTAACTATAGGAAATATCAACTGCAAGGCAGCAAAAGAATAGTGTTTAGCCTAGATAAGCTCAGACTTGAAACTTTGTACAGTGTAAAAGTGACTATAAGTTGTTAAATATATGTAAAGACAACAAGACCAATCACAATTTAGTATGCAAATGTAAGACCAATTATACGCGTTTTTTTTTAAACTGACTCTGTTTACATGCACCCTTGGCAATACAGTGATTAATCCCATGTAAACACAATACTGATCAAATTGATACGATTAAGCTCATAACCGTTGTCAAAAATGTGCTGTATGCCAATTTTAATTGCAGTAAAGAGGCATGTCAACACTTTAATCGCATCTATTCCACTCTGACCAAAGTATGCATGAGCACACAGATTAATTTATATTTAAAAAAAAGTATTTATGTTCCTTGGGGTTAACCTGTAATGTTAATAGTGAAAAAAAGTTTTTTTGCACAAAAAAAACAACATTAATTTTAACCATTCTGACCCTCTGTCTGAAATTACCTGTTTTTTAGGAGCGGGTCCTTTAAGGCTTGTCAGTAAACAGCCACTGTTAAGATTGGCTAACGTCAGTATCAACGACCACTCGTTATTGCATGCACGCAAGTAAGTTTTGAAAAAATTATCCATATAAAACCAGCATTCACACACACAAATCATTATGAAACCGTTTGTGATGCTGCTGCTGTCAGATCCAATACAGCTGGCTGCTTCATCTGTCAACAAAAGTTTATTTTGAACTCTCCATTACACTGTGCCTCGTTTACAAACAATCTGCTGTCAAATTCTCCAAACTAGGGCTGTCACGATTGCTTGATTAAATTAAAGTACTCTATTTTTATTTTTATTTTATTTTTTAAATCCTCAATTGCAATTTACCCGTGTCGAGTATCGGTAAAATCCCAGTAGTGGCGCATTCCATGGACGAGAATCCATGAACCGCATTATTAGACCGTTTTCTAAGGCTGCATGGTGTATTAAAACCATTCAAAAAACATACTATATCATTGTGCTATTGAGAATTCACAAAGGTAGATTTGTAAGGTAAG
Source organism: Chrosomus eos (assembly GCA_036326025.1). Classification (NCBI taxonomy): domain Eukaryota; kingdom Metazoa; phylum Chordata; class Actinopteri; order Cypriniformes; family Leuciscidae; genus Chrosomus; species Chrosomus eos. The sequence continues at coordinate 41,469,249 of CM070820.1, read as the reverse complement.
GCATTTATAAACCTACACCCAAAACAAGGAGAATACATCAATATGTGTCTAAATATGCTAACTGTTCATCGCGATTTCAAAATAAAACCCTCGCTCTGAGTTAGCATGTTTTGATGTCCATATTCTTGCTCAAGAAATTACAGTGGCTTTCGCATTTCTATTGTAAAGAAGTGGCCAAATAATACATATTAAGTTAACATTTGAATTAAATGTTATGTTACGTTCCCCTAACTGTCTAGGGGTCTGGAGGGGAGGTAACAAAGGAAAAAGCGTAAAATAAAAAAAATAAAAAAGAGGAAGACGAGAACACGCTTCAATCATCTGCTCTGTCCCAGTGTGAAGACGACGCCAGATGATATATATCAAAGAAAGAATTTTATTTACAAAAAAAAGACCATAAAATAGGACAGAACAAAGGTTAGGGAGCAATGGCTCGGGGGAGAGTAAGGCCTAAAATAATGAACAAAACAGCCCACTAAGTCATTTTGGGAGGAGTCTAACTAACCTAAGAAAGGTTAAACAAAAAACAACATAAACTTTCCTCAATTCCTTTGCTACAAAAAAACAGGGACAAAAGCAGTATTAAAAGAAAAAGGCACTCCGGCACTACAGCTTCCCTCAAAATAATAACTATTAATCTGGTTAACAGGAACACAATACCTTCTGCTTAATTTTTATTTGAAGTGAGATCAAGATCACTTAACACAGGTCACTACTAAACTCAGTTAGCCACCGCTAACTCACAAATACTGTCTCTGAATGTCAGAAGCAAACATATTTCACAACAGAGTTCACTCTGGAGCAGGGGAGAAGTGTGTATCTCTGCTATTATACTCTCCGTCTCAGGCACACTCACAAAATAGTTACAGTGCTGATGATTAGGCCTGAGAGCGAGTAGAGAGAGAGAAAGAGAGACAGCAAGCAAACAAAAACACAGGGCACACAACCACCCTTTCAGAGGTAAAATAATCATAATCATAATAAATAAATAAATATGTCCTTGGATGTAACAGTTGTTTGGCAAATATTAAAGGTATGGTAGGGACATTTTTTGGAGAGGCTAGCAATAGCAAACTAGCTAAAAAAGAGCCACACCTCCTTCAAAACATAAAAAGCTTCACGAGAGACGGTGTTAAACTACCTCTTGTCTCAAAGCACATAACATTACAGTAATAATAAACATTAACAACTTAAAGAGCACTGACCTGTATCACTTGACTGCTGCAGATCCATTCCGGCTTTGATAGTGTTGTCATTGAAACGCATACATTTTGAGTCACAAACTGCTCTGAATATAACGTCACAGGTTTCCATATCGTCACAATTACAGTAGTTATGGTGTGAACGAAGCATAAGCTCATTGTTTTGGTTCAAGAGAAACTGTAAAAAGTGGCTTCTGTTTCAGTTGTGTGATCAGTGACTGAGCGTGAAACGCGCTGATGACGTGTGTATGGGAGTAAAATAATGACAAATGTTTTTGAAACAAAAAAAGCTTGTTGAATTGCCCTACTTGAAAAAATATTCATTGCATTAACCCTGCTTGCATTTTAATGCATTGTATTTTTAGGGCTTGCATTTTTATGGGCTGACATTCAACAGTTTATTTCAATTCAAAACATTTCACACACATTTCATTATTCACCTTTCAGATTTCCCTTCCTAAATATTCAGAATAATGAAAATTGTATGTAAAAGGGAGTGAAGAGTTTTGCTTGTGTCATGTAAACATCTTACTGCTATAAAGTCCTTACTCTGATTATTGGAAATAATCACGTTATAATGTTATGCCCTAAATTAATACATGATTAACTAACTGTATTTTTCTATGTCCATTTCTGAAATGCACTTTCTGTATGTCAGGGTTTGTGCAGGTAGCTGAAGACGAGGACACGGAATCTTAATATAAGAGTTTTAATAACAAAATGAAAACTTTCAAACTCAAAACAAGAACAAAACTCCAGGGCTTCATGGGTTTACACACAACCATACGTAGACGACGATCGACAAACACTGAGGGAAAAACACAGGGCTTAAATACACATGGAATGATTGAATAATTAACTGAACACAGGTGATAAAACTGAACACAAACGAGGAGCGGGAAAACTTAACAGGACTAAACCAAAAACCACAAAGACAGGGGAAACAAGATCTCAAAACATAACTTAAACACACAGAAACGTGACACTACCTCCCCCCTCCCCGAAGGCGCGTCCTCGCGCCGTATAACATCCAAAGGGGTGGGAGGGTGGGTGCCCTGGAGGCTGACGAGGGCATGGTGCAGGTCCGGGAAGCCTCCAGGGCGGAGCAGGCTGTGGGCGTGGCCACGATGGTGCAGGCTGTGGGCGTGACCACGACGGTGCAGGCTGTGGGTGTGGCCAGGGCGGAGCAGGCTGAGGGCGTGGCAATGGCGGAGCAGGCTGCGGGCGTGGCCATGGTGGAGCTGTGGGACCCTCGGGCGTCCAGGGCGGAGCTGTGGGACCCTCGGGCGTCCAGGGCGGAGCTGTGGGACCCTCGGGCGTCCAGGGCGGAGCTGTGGGACCCTCGGGCGTCCAGGGCGGAGCTGTGGGACCCTCGGGCGTCCAGGGCGGAGCTGTGGGACCCTCGGGTGGCCATGGCGGTGCAGGCTCTTCAGGTGGCCACGGCGGTGAAGACCCTTCAGGTGGCCGTGGTGGTGAAGACCCTTCGGGTGGCCATGGTGGTGAGGACCCTTCGGGTGGCCATGGCGGTGAGGACCCTTCAGGTGGCCATGGCGGTGAGGACCCTTCAGGTGGCCATGGCGGTGAGGACCCTTCAGGTGGCCACGGCGGTGAGGACCCTTCAGGTGGCCACGGCGGTGTTATTTTCCCAGGCCTCCGTGGATCTTTGGCCGGCCACGGCGAAGGCGTATAGCGCCCCCCCAAAATTTTCTTGGGGAGAAGGACAGGTTCAGGAACGGGAACAGACTTGACATCAACGGGCGCTGGGTCAACGGGGTCTGGGTCAACGGGCTCTGGGTCTGGGTCAACGGGCTCTGGCGCTGGCTCTGGGTCAACGGGCTCTGGCGCTGGCTCTGGGTCAACGGGCTCTGGCGCTGGCTCTGGGTCAACGGGCTCTGGCTCTGGCACGGGGTCATCGGGCTCTGGCACGGGGTCATCGGGCTCTGGCTCTGGCGCTGGGTCAACGGGCTCTGGCTCTGGGTCAACGGGCTCTGGCTCTGGGTCAACGGGCTCTGGCACATCATGGGATTCGGAACTGGACGGGGCCAGCACATCAGGGGACTCGGAACTGGACGGGGCCAGCACATCAGGGGACTCGGAACTGGACGGGGCCAGCATTTCAGGGAGCTTGGGGCTGGGCTCAGGCTCTGGCGGGCAGGCGACGGGCTCAGGCTCTGGCGGGCAGGTGACAGGCTCAGGCGGGCAGGCGACGGGCTCAGGCTCTGGCGGGATGTGGCTTACTTGAACCCCAGCCTCGGCAGCCATCCTCCTGGCTAATCGCACTGACATCAGTGGGGGATCAGTCATACAGGACATCAGCCGGGGAAGTCCATGGACCGATCTGGCGGCAGGGCTGATGCGGTGTGCAGGCTCTGGTGGGCAGACGATGGGCTCTGGTGTGAGCGTGCAGGTGATGGGCTCAGGCGTTGGCGTGCAGGTGATGGGCTCAGGCGTTGGCGTGCAGGTGATGGGCTCAGGCGTTGGCGTGCTTGGAGCTGGTTGGAGTGGTAGATCTTCCAAGTGGTAGCTGGATCCACAGGCCCACAGCGTGTGATCCAAAAAACTCCAGGAAGGTCATATTTAGGTCTTTAACCAGAATAATCTGGGCTAGCGGGTCCTTTAATCCACCCCAGAAACTTTGTGTTAATTCTTCTTCCTCCAACGAAATGTCATCATACAGCTCCAGGTAAAGCCCTGCATACTCCTCAAGAGAGCACTCATTTTGAAAGAGGATAGGTGTGTTAAAGGGGTTCACCTTTTTCTTCTTTCCTCTTCTTCCCTTGTTCATCTTTGGGGTTTTCTTTTGTACGGTCGATCGTTCTGTCAGGGTTTGTGCAGGTAGCTGAAGACGAGGACACGGAATCTTAATATAAGAGTTTTAATAACAAAATGAAAACTTTCAAACTCAAAACAAGAACAAAACTCCAGGGCTTCATGGGTTTACACACAACCATACGTAGACGACGATCGACAAACACTGAGGGAAAACACAGGGCTTAAATACACATGGAATGATTGAATAATTAACTGAACACAGGTGATAAAACTGAACACAAACGAGGAGCGGGAAAACTTAACAGGACTAAACCAAAAACCACAAAGACAGGGGGAAACAAGATCTCAAAACATAACTTAAACACACAGAAACGTGACACTGTAAAGCTGCTTTGAAACAATATGTATTGTGAAATGCGCTATACAACTAAATTTGAACTGAATTGAATATTGGTGCGAGATTCTTAAGGTACATTCACATTTACTGTGCTCCCTGGATTCATTATAAATAACAAATTCCTACGTATAATTTGAAAAGTAATAAATTCTCCTTTGAATATATATTTTTATTTTTAGTACTAACCATGTATAAACTCGCATATTATCATAGCACATTTTGTACAGAATACTGTTTATTCAGACTTTAGCCATTAAAATATTATAAGTAGCACATTAAGCCAAAATGCATGTTGTCGCAGAAAAGTTAACATCAACCACTTCGCCAAATCAACTTATTCTGATTAAGTAAAGTACCATCTGAATAACATGTTTAAAGTACAAAAGCAAAAGGCAGAAATTATCTACTATATACTGTATGTTTGAATGGATTTGTAGCTACATTTATTGCTGTAATAAAGCAAATGTGTATTTCCTCATTGAACAGATGGTGTAGCCCAAAGCAATTTAAAAATAGAGTAATTTAACACGAGTGGCCTAAGTGAAAATAAGCATCTCTTTTAGTTCTAATAGGGAGCCATGAAGCTGATTAACTCTGACAAGGTAGTTTAAAGTTTTAGCTACTTCAACACACTCAAGCTCTTCAGTTTGTAACCAGCACATGTGGACAGACCTGTCATGTCCTTTTCCTGTAGCGCATCTCATACAGTCTTCATGCTTCCACCATCGGTCCTTGTTTTCCTCTAGTCTTCAAAAGATGGACAGATCAGCATAATGTTTCTGCGAATGAGTAGCTCTCTCGGTTCAGTCCAGGACTTTACTTCAATAATGAATATGTCTTTCAGCAGAAATGATTCATGCACCAATTTTTAAAGAACCCAAAGACTAAAAATGTGCCAATGTAAATCATTCAGACTGAAGACATTAGGAATTAGAAATAAAATAGATAACTCAAGGAATCATTTCATGCCAAGTTGCAAGAATAAGTCTTCATTCCGAACTTTCAAGCGAGTGGAATTTGCATGCCAAGCCACTCCCATGTACATACGGGTATATAAGATGGTGGGACGCATCAACTCATTCAGGTTTATGCCGAGGAGACAGGGATCCCGGCCATTCAGCGGTCATTTCATCACCACAGCTACTGAACTGAGTTACGAGTGTTGGCGATGCAGATGCTGGCAAGCTGTAGTGTGCCAATTTGGCAACTGCCCTTATACAGTCGTAACCTACCCAGCGCCCCACTTAAGGCCAAAAATTAATAGTCCTCTATGCCAACGGAATGGAATGGACAAGGCTTACCATGGAGACGGTAGTAGCTGCTGTTCCTTTTGAATGTTTCTTCACAGGAAGAATACTTTGGCTCTCAATTCCCTTTTTTTTTCAGCCTTGACCAGTGTTGTAAACGTTGGGGAAGTGTAGCTAGTCCAAATGAGAGGGATGCTACAGAGGCCACATCCTACCTGTTGGGAGGAGCATGTAGAAATACATATATGGACTGAACTGTGGGGCAGTGCTACATATGAAAGATCTCTGCGGTAGATCCTGCCTAGACAGGGATGGAACCTACAGACACCGAGAATCCAGGGGTTCAATCCAGGGTCCGCCAAGTGGGGAACTCACTGGAAGAGCAAAGAATGTGCTCGTATCCCCCACCTTAAAGGGGAATGGCGTTGCAAGCGAGACACCGAAGCCAGCCTTCCACATTACCTGTTTGTACCCAACACATGGGAAGAAACCGGCTCCACCTGGAGATTGTAGAATCTCATGAAGGTATTAGGTGTCGCACAGCCCTGCAGATGTCTGCCAAAGAGGAGCTGTGTGCCAACGCCCAGGAGGAGGCAGTTCACTCCAAGGGGGTATGGCACACCTTGGGACTGAGGTGATGACATCCACTACCCAGTGGGACAACCTCTGTTTGGAGACAGCCTTTCTCTTTTGCTGACTTCCAAAGCAGACAAAGGGACGGAACGGAAAGACATGGACGGAAAGACATCTTTTAAAAGACACTCGCCTCCTGTGCTTGCTCTTTTAGGGAAATCTGGGCTGAGTTTCCCGATAACGTTGTCTCTTAGCGCGCTACGAAGACTCTTAAGGTATAACTTAACTGAAGGTATACCATTTCTAGGCGTGTTCCCCGAACTATACCTTAGAAAGCTGCTTAAGGTATACCTTCTTACGTGCGACGTTACCGGGTGCTGTCCGTGGCGATGGTGCTGAATCTGCTGATATCGATTACTCGAGAATCAATTATTCACTCGTGCAGAGGCTGTTTATGTGAGAAAGCGCTGTTCTTTATAAAATAAGCACTTCAGAAATAGTTGAAATTGCATTTACTAGGACTCATGGGATATTATAAAAAATAATCCAAACTATAACAGCCTATAATAGTCTTGCCTACATATTTTAATATTGTATCATATATTGCTGCCATAATAATTTAATTTTTTTTATGTGCTTTCTTCTCTTTCCCATTTTTGTTCGCTGAGGTGAGCTGCGATGAAATATTGTTCTTGTAAATACTTTCAAGCATTTCAGTAATAAAAGTGTACGTCACGTAGCTACGGTGCTCGGCAGTGATCAAAAAGGATTTAAACAGTGAATTTTGAATCTCTTCTTGTAAACTCAGAGATGTGGATTCAGACGGCAATTAAATTACCACACGACCTGTTTGTCAAAAATCAGTAGGTACTAATTTGGACAGATATTTTTACGCGGGTTGGGTGAGAAAAAACACTGATATTATGGATTCGGACGGCACTAAAATATCCGACTTATCCCTGTAAATGTTTAAAATACCGTAAGAGCCCATGATAAACAATATTAGTGTCCGAATAGGACTTAACTGACAGTAGCCTATGCTTTCACTGGCCTTTAAAAGCGCTCTTTAATTAAAATAAATGTATAAAATTTTTATTATATAGCCTAGGCCTATAATAATATAATTAAAATTCTAACAACAATCAGTGTAATGACAATTTTATTCTTTGCATGAAAACACTTGAATTAGCCTAATTGAACACTGTCTGTGTGTATTAAAACTTCAGAATTATATTAATATCGACCTTTAACAGTGATAAGGTAAAGCTAAGAGTGGTCCAGACCAACCTTCCGAAAGTATGACTTACAGAAGGTATACTTAACTAAGAGCGTTTCGGGAAACACGTATTAACGATAAGGTACAGCATAAGGTGTAACTTAAGAACGACGTAGCGTTAAGAAGGTTTCGGGAAACTCAGCCCTGCTCTTTTGCACCAGAGCGTCCAGGGGGGAATTGCTGCACTGAAATCGGCGAAACACTACTGAATGTGCTTTCTCTTCAACAAGAGAGATCTCATCTCGATTGTAAGCACTTTTAGAATCAGGAAATGCTCTTTGTAAGACGATTGGAAGAGAGTGATCGCTGTATGCAACCACTCGGCTCCAAAGCAAAAATCTGAATGAGTGGATGTGTGCCGCCATCTTATATACCCGTATGTACGGGAGAGTGGCTTGGCATGCAAATTCCACTTGCCAATTCTATTGGTTGTTTTTCTACAACTCAGAGGTGATTTGGGATCCCAAGTAAGACCCCAGTTTTCATTCTTTGACATTTACAACAGGCTTTATTTCCTTTTTAAAACACTGTAGGCCAGTAAAGATTTTGAAAGGCCATGAGCTCTGTTTCAAACTCTAGTCTACATATGATCTATGGAACCTCATAAATGACTTACTTGAAACACCAGCAATGAATAGGCATTATTACTCTTAATTGTCATTCATGCACATTACACACATATATATCCTTGCATAAAGTGGACAAGAGACAGTAATAATGCTCAGAGCTGATTCCAGTAGTTTGGTGTTGACACATTAGCTCAATGCTCTAATAAGCAAAACATAAATACACAAATATATGCATTTCTCTCAACTCGTCTGTAATCTTGAATTTATTTATATTTTTTCACAAAGCTCTTTGCAGTGCATTATTGGAACATACAGTACATTATAAACTACAAGGGCATTATAAAATGTAAAAAAAAAAAAAAAAGAAAGGAAAATTGACATGCACTACTGTTCAAAAGTTTTGGGTCAATTTATTTATTTATTTATGTATTTATTTGAAAGAAAATAAAACTTTTATTCACTAAGAACTCATTCAATTGATCAAAAGTGACAGTAAAGTAATGGTACAAATAATTATATTTAAATGCTGTTCTTTTGAATTTTAAAAAATATATTTTGCAGCACATCATGTTACACTGAAGACTAAAGAAGCGTTGTTGTTACATGACTAAATAACATTTTAAAATAGAAAACTTCAATTGCTTCACTTATAAATTCCAATAATATTTCTGCTCTTAAAAAAGTTGTTGTTTATGATAAAAATACTTATCATAAGTATTTACTTTTAATCATTTTATATACTTACTTTTAATTAGGCTCATATGGCAGGACTAATTGTTGATTCCTCTATGTTTATAATTTAGCAGTTTATGTGCTAATTATAAATAACTGATTTAAAATTCATCACATGACTTAAGTCTGCATCTTAAAGTGTGACAAATTTCTATTGATATGGTCCTGTGTTTGATCTTTGAAAAAGTCTCTCTATGTATTTAAATGACTCAGTTTTTTTCCCTTGCAGTACGAGTTCAAGGCAAAGAGCGTGAAGAAGAAGAAAGTGAGCATAGGGGTTTCTGTAGATGGGGTCAAAGTGGTGCTGCGCAAGAAACCCAAGGCATGTGTCATTAGACCTACACCTCTGACATCACACATTGACCTTATGTGAATACCCTTATTCTCTATATCTACAGTCCTAGAAATGTTTATATGTTTGTTCACATGCATAACGAGACCCTGACACTTGCCTTGTTTTGACCTCCAGAGGAAAGAGTGGACGTGGGATGAGAGCAAGATGCTGGTTATGCACGACCCCATATACAGGTGACACAGAAAATGTAACAAAATAAATTGTATTTCAACCAATGTTTAGCCTATGTTTCATTCTTTATTTCTCCTCTTTTTCCTCTAAGGATCTTCTATGTATCCCATGATTCTCAGGATCTGAAGATTTTCAGCTACATTGCTCGTGATGGATCCAGCAACTTGTTTAGATGCAATGTGTTCAAGTCCAAAAAGAAGGTAGAGTCTCCTTTCACATAGAAAGAAAAGAAATGGTATTCTGTTACTCTCTTTCTCTATCCCGAACCAAGCAATAATATCATGCATCCCATTTTTTTCAGTCCGTCTTGTCCTTGAGCGAAGGCCTTGACCATGAAATTCTTTACCTGTTTGTCTCTGTTGTCTCTGCATCAGTAGCACAGAATGAACAATAACACAAAGCACAATAAAAGGATTGTATATGATAAAATCAAGAAAAGCATGTCAAAAAGCTATCCTGCAATATGGTGACCAAAATATTAAGAAAAGAAAACTATATAAAAATATTTTTGGTCAGTGTATTTTAGGAATAAACAGTATATACTGTATATCTTGTACATATAAGATTCTCTAATTGTCTCTTAATCTCTATTTTTCACCTCTCTCCCCTCTCAGAGTCAGGCCATGCGGATAGTGCGGACTGTCGGTCAGGCGTTTGAGGTGTGCCATAAGCTGAGTCTGCAGCACGCTGAGCAGAATTCAGATGAGCAGCCAGACGGCCCTGCAGACGGCCAAAGCGATCAGTCTGGAGAAGAGCCCAGCCCTGAAGGTGAGACCATGCCATCACATCAGAGCATTCATTCCTTAAAACACGTCATCATAGAATAAATCAAAGCTGTGGAGCTGCGAGTGCAGCATTTTGGTGATATTTTTCATGTGATGTTTAAACGTGCCGATCATTGTTGTATAACTAGTTTCATCATATCCTTAAAATGCTGCTGTTGTTTACAGGTCGTCAGCTGACAGGGATGGAACAGGGAATGGAGGATGTCACTGGAATTGAGTCTCATTCCCCAAAGCTCAGTGAGCAGGCTATGGATGACATTCTTCAGAGCCTGTCAGAGCTCAACATGGTGAAACCTGGACAAACCCATCAGGTGAGATCGATCTGGGGTGTGAGCATGACTGAGTGTTTTAGCAGAAGAGAAGCCCTTGCATAATTTCTCCTCACAGACGTCTTTCGAGTATGACTTTAACCACTTATCACTGTCTGAACTGGAAACAATTTCATACAGCCTCATTGAGACAGGGATTCCATGTACTGGAGTGAAATTAGCTAGCAATGCACCAATATCCTCTATTAATTAAAGGAACATGCTGACTTTTTGGGACTTTAGCTTATTCACCGTATCCCCCAGAGTTAGATAAGTCCATATACATACCCTTTTCATCTCCGTGCGTGCCATAACTCTGTCTGACGCACCCACCGCTAGCCTAGCTTAGCACAAAGACTGGAAGTAAATGGCTTCAGCTAGCATACTGCTCCCAATAAGTGACAAAATAACGGCAACATTTTCCTATTTATATGTTGTGATTTTTTATAGTCACAGTGTGTACAAATAGCAAGGTCATATGAGACACAGACATCTTTTAACCGTATACACACTGGGAACTATATTATCGGAAGGCGAATCACTACTTGGGCGGAGTGCACATAAGGATTATTTAAATAAGGTCAAAGTTATATATTAAACAAAGTCAAACTTAAACTGGTTTGATGTTTGATATCTCTCTGCCGTTCCTTACAGAAATTCCCAGTGTAGATGGCCTGAAAGCAGATAATGCATTCATTTATTTTACATGTATTCATTTGGCAGCAGTCCATTCATAATGCATTCATGTGTTCGTTGTCTAGCAAACATCAAAGATCCAGTGGTGTTCCATTAGCTTTGTAGCTGACATTCATGACAAATGGATCTACTGGAGGATAAATGAAGACAGAATGGGAACATTGTTGTAGCTTTTTTGTATTATTTTTTTATAATTATTTAGTAGCTAACTGGTATCACTTTGCCATCCTGCTCATGGAAGATATTCCTGTGTGCACAATATAGATAAGTGACATTAAAAGACTGTTTCATATTGGAAGTGTTTCTTTTGCAGACCCTGCCTCTCTTCTCTCTCATATGCCCCTGAAATTAAACCTCCAGCTCCTTCTAGTGGTTAACATTGGATGTTGCACAGAAAGAGTAATTGTGTTGTTTCCTTTATTGCTTTTAGATTGAATTATGATGTGTCATGTTTGGTATAACGTATAAAGGTTTGTGTAAGGGTAATGTTCAGGGGTGGGGACAGAAAATATCATTAGGTGAGAAAGCATAGAGCGTTTTGATGTTTAAATCCGTAGTGCCATGTCTCTGTCTCAGTCCCTTTTATGGCAGTCAGAGTAAGCTACTTAGAGAAAATTACTCTATTATCTCTCTCTCTCTCTCTCTCTCTCCTCTCTCTCTCTCTCTCTCTCTCTCTCTCTCTCTCTCTCTCTCTCTCTCTCTCTCTCTCTCTCTCTCTCTCTCTCTCTCTCTCTCTCTCTCTCTCTTTGTGTTCGTGCGTGTGTGCGTGTTTAAATGTGGTTGTTTATAAATGTTCCTTTTTTTATGAAAAACATTGGAGTTTACCTTTCTTCTGTGGATCCACATATTACAGAACTCTTAATGCAAATACGCATACACACACAAACTAATTAACCCTTACTCTGCTCTCTTTTTGCATGACTAACACGGCAATGACCAGGCAACACTGACACATTAAACACTAACCGTGACTATTAACATGCAATATTACAATTTCTACAATGGACAAGACTAAAATGTTGTAAATAAAGAAATAAAACATAACCAAACTCTCTCTATAGTTTCTTCAATAAAAGAAACTAGCAGGAAAATATTATTGACTGTTGTTAAGAAACCTCCACCACAAGCTTTCAAGCTTGGGGTTGCCAGATATTAGGAGTTTAAATTTCCCAATTAGAGTTTTTGTCTTAAAAAAAAATGTTTTATGAAGCAAATCATTTATGTATCTTCTCTCTCTTATTCTCATTTTCCCTCTCTCAGTCTTTACAAGACCTGGAGGGTGTCTCTCTCTACACGCTCTCCCCCAGCAGCCCTTGCTCTTCCTACTCTCACACCTTTGGCCAGCCATCACCACCTGCAGTTACTCCAACAACAGCTTCTACAGCAGCAGCAACAAACTCAGATCGCTGTAGCACAGGTAAGATGTTGCTTCTACCCTTTCCTGACACTAGAAGGGGCTACAACTCCATAGAAAATGCAGCAGTTGATTTCATATTTTCAGACATTTTCACAATCATTTACTTTCCACTCAGAAAACAGATTTTCTCCACAACCCTTTTTGATTTTTCTCTGTTGAAATTATTTCTTATAGCCTTTGTTAAAAAGCTCTCACATACTCTATAAGCCCAAATTATTCACCATATAGAGGAACCAAAGATACACAACGCTGATATGGGCAATCACCAGCCCTCTGCCACTTCATTATTTCGCCTGTTCATTTATTGGGTCCTTTTTGCTATTCTGTCTCCGACTAATGATATTTGTTCTCATTTGGATACTGTATAATGTTCAGATGATGTTATAGTTATAATGTCCTGTGTGAGAGAGAGGAAGCTGATGTGCTCTCAGCTCTGATTCGGCACAGTCATGCTACTGCATAGCAATAGCTTGGAAAAGATTGATGTGCAGTCAACGCCCACCCAGAGAAAAATTATATTGCTCAGAGGTTGCTCTTTCTCTTGGGACTTAATAGTTTTTAGTTTATTTATTAACCTTTTCTCAGATGTTTCCCCTAAAATTATTTCGAACATTTATTAACAAGTGAGACTAAATTAATGTGGATAGCAGTTTATTTTTAAATATCTGAAGTTTGCTAAAAACAATATTTTTTAAATCATATTTTGTATTTTAATTCATTCCCTTAACCAATGCCATTTTTTATTTAAGAATCTGGCTACTCATTATCTTGGACAACCTGCATATGAAGAGTTCAGATGCAAAAGCCTCTAAATGCCATCTGAAATTTTCTTCTAAAATGATAATTTTTATCAAGCTTGTATATTTAAATTCAGTAATTTCACTTAAATGACAATTAATGAGTAATTTTTCTCACCATTTAAGTGAAATTATTGAACTTAAATATACGAGTGTAACGGAGGCAGCTAGTATTGCTGTGCGATAAACCTCACTCCTCTGATCTCAATAGCGCTCTAGCGACAGATGCTAGAGGCTGCATCTTAGCCTCCTTGTTAGAGCGCCTGACTCTCATGCGGAGACCGGTTCGAGTCGAGTGCACCCGGGTGGGGTACACAAGCTTGATAAAAATTATCATTTTAGAAGAAAATTTCAGATGGCATTTAGAGGCTTTTGCATCTGAACTCTTCAATACTGTATGAGGGAAAAGTTGTGAACATTAATCAAATCATAAGTAATTTGATTTTTTTATATAAATATATAAACAAATGTATATACATTTTTCAATCTCTGTAATATTTTACTGGGAAATTGCTATTTGTAAGTGTAAAAAATTTAAAACTTGTATTATTATTTTATTTAATTAGCCTACTTGATTATATTGCCACAATTAGTTTCTGGAAATAAAAGTTTTAAAATGAGGAGCTTTGTCATTATAGCAGACATATTCGAAATAGGCCTTCAAACATTGTCATTGACAAAAGCATTAGACCTTGGAGGCAAAAGGTTTAGAGATCTTGATTTTTTTAAGATATTTTTTCCTTTCTATGGGCTGATCCTCCCAAACTTCTGCACAAATGATGAAGTCAACAAAATAAAGGTCTTTTCATCATGCAGGAAACCACTTTAGATTCTTTAAAACATTATTGATTAATAGTGTTTAGTTGATTAAAAGTTTGATATCTGTCATTGCTTCTGAACACACACACACACACACACACACACACACACACAACACACACACACAACACCCCACACAACACACACACACCACAAGTTGGTGCAACAGCATTATGAGGACTCTCCATAGGCGTAATGGTTTTTATACTGGACAAACTATATTTCTATCCCCCTACACTGCCCCTATCCCTAAACCTACCCATCACAGGAGACATTCTGCATTTTTACATTTTTAATAAAACATTGTTTTTTATGTTTTTTAAGCCATTTGATTTATGAGGACTTTTGAAATGTCCTCATAAACCACCCATAAGTTGTAATACCAGTGTAATACACATGTCATAATTACAAATTTGTGTCCTCATAAATCACATAAACCAACCCCCCCCCCCCCCCCCCCCCCCCCCCCCCCACCCCACCACACACACACACACACACACACACACAAACACAAGTAGAAATTAGAGAATCAACTCTATAGGACTTTGATTACCTGATCTAAGATTAGTTTCACTCACCATAATCCTCAGATCATATCCTACTTGTAAGTCATCATATCTTTCAGTTAGACTGGCGTGATTCCCTATAGTCTTGACTGAGCGTGTCCCTGATGTAGGTGCAACTCCTAAAGGATCAGCTGGCCGCGGAGACGGCTGCCCGCATGGAGGCGCAAGCCAGAACTCACCAGCTGCTGCTGCAGAACCGAGACTTACTGCAACATACATCCCTCCTGGTGAAACACCTCAGCCAACTGGAGGTCCGAGTCAGTGGAGCCACACAGAGTAAGACTCACAACACACTACCAATATTCCTGAGAGGAGTCACTCCCATAAAGCCCTGCAAATTATCTAATAAAATTAGTATTTTTTGTATTTTAAAATGATAAATAATTACTGATAGTTTATAGTTTTATATTGTAACATTGTTTATTTATGATTCTGTAATTTGCAGTGCTTCAGAGGAGTAGTTTATTCGGTCAATTACACTACCGTTTGGGGTCAGTAATATTAAAGAAATTAATTCAAATGAACTTTATATATTTTATTCAGCAAGGACATATTAAATTGATTAAAAGTGACAGTAAAGACATTTATAATTTCGTTTATTGCTGCCGAAATATTAGCTTTGCCATCATAGAAAAAAATATATATTTAAAATGTATTAAAATAGAAAATACTATTTGAAGGGTTTGACAATTGAGTAGAAGGGAAGTGTATATTAGTGAGAATTTAAATACATGACTTTTTGAAAATATTTGTTTTGTGATTTTTGAAAATACGATTTTGCTTTCAGTTAAACATTATATTGTTGTGATTTATCTATGAGCTAGTTTGTTTGGTTTATAGCTAAGAACTTTTTATTTAAGATTCTTCTGCTAAGAAAATGAATGGGAAAAATACTTCCATATCACAGTCTGCTGAAAAAGTGCACACCAATACAGTCATAGACGCGCACACATTGTTTTTTGGCAGGCTGGGATGTTATTGAGTTGGTTGGTGTACCCTAATCTATTTCAGAGTTTAGTGCAGGAGTTTATTAGGTTTGATTCTTCAGCTCTGGGCTCCTTGCCGACTCTCGCACTTTTGAGAGAGAAAGTGTGTGTGTGTGTGTGTGTGTGTGTGTGTGTGTGTGTGTGTGTGTGTGTGTGTGTGTGTGTGTGTGTGTGTGTGTGTGTGTGTGTGTGTGTGTGTGTGTGTGTGTGTGTGTGTGTGTGTGTGTGTGTGTGTGTGTGTGTGTGTGTGTAGAGTAAGCTTATGCTTGGTGCAGTGGTGGTGGTGTACTGGCTGGTTGCTGTGACCTGTCATTTAGAGTTATTGAAATTTGCTGTCACCATTATACCCTTGAGTGTCTGTAATTAAAGGGCAACTGCTGCCAGTCTCCCAATAGCTGATTTTTAATAAGCTTCATTTACATACTGTAAGTGTTCAAAACATTCATCATAACATACTGTAACATCCCCTATTGTTAGGTTCAGGTTGGCTATTAAGATGTTTACTTTATGCCCTAAATTTGAATCTCTCTCTTCTAGAAGAAGAATCAGTTTGGAGTAGTCTGCCCACTCGTTCTCTCTCTCTCAACCTGAAGAACCTCTACACTCCTCGCTCAGATCAGCCCGTCACCTCCACTCCAGCAGGACAGCCAGAAAACCCTCCCGTCTCCTTCCACGCTGAGTCCTACCTCAATCTGCTCAATCCATCAAACGCAAGAAGTGATGCTGGAATGGATGCAGTGAGAAAGGAAGTTGCTAAGCTAGAAACTCGGAATTCAACGGCACTTGATGAGAGGTGAAGACACATGACAGTTGCACTTAAATGGACACACACATATGGATTAATTAGTTTTAATCTGGCATACAAAAGAAATTACTACTTTTATTCAGCAAGGATGCATAGAGACATTTATAATGTTACAAAGATTTTCTATTACAAATAAATGCTGTCATTTTGAACTTTCTATATTTTTTTCAGTCAAGGTTTCCACAAAAATATTATCTGATAATAATAAAAAATAACTGTTTCTTGATAAGTAAATCAGCATATTACCATGGTTTTGAAGGATCATGAAGACTGCTGAAAATTCAGCTTTGCCATCACAGGAATAATTTACATTTTAAAATATATTAAAATAGATAAACGATATTTTTATTGTACTAATAAGTCACAATATTACTGTTTTTACTTTCAAATTGTGAGCATAGGAGATTTCTTTCAAAATAACTAAAAAATATTCTCCCCCCCCCCCCTCCCAAAAAAAAAAAGAAAAAAGAAAAGGAATGTGACAAAGAAAGAGATCAGAAAGTGCAGAAAGGCAATGTTAGAGTACTTTTGATTGTGTTGAAAGTCAGACCAATTGCTCCTTTTCGATCTGTAATTTAAACATACAGTCGGTTAGATCTGAAATTTGAGCTGCAACATCTGGACAAAATAATCACACAATGTGTCCGTTTGTGAAACAGAGTAGAGCAGCACCAAAACAAACCCAGAAATACAACAAAGTTAGTGAGATTCAGGCATTATGGCCTTAGAAACTCCAAAATGTTACAAACGATTGAGCAGATGTTTATGTTTGTGAAAATTTCTACCACATTTGGCTGGTGTTTGGGTTTTCTAAAACTAGTTCACATAATCCCACCTCCTCTCTGACCTCCTCCTTTCCTCTCTCTTCCTTCTGCCTCCTCACTCCATACACAGACAGCAGACTTGTTGGAATGGATATTGGTTGTGAGCAATGTAAACAAATCTAATGAAAGTGTATTAGAAGGCAGAGAGCAATCTTTCCACTCTGACTTCTGGCAGACAGGTTTCCTTGAACAGTAATGGAAAATTTTGACCTTTGTTTGCATACTGCACATTCATTGCTCTCTGTGTGTGGTTAGCACCTATGGTAAACAGTTGTTGAGCTTTGCAGCACATATTTACACCCAAACACATTCCTTTTCTATTGCTTTTACTGCTAGTTAGAGATGTTATGTGGCTTTACTTAGCTGTCTTGGTTAGTTGTTTGTTGTTTGTCTTAGATGGCTCTATTTTGTGCAGCAAAAAGAGTGAAAGAGAGTGAATATGTGTGTTTTTATGCGAATGTATACGCATGTGCTTGCTTGTCGATGTGTGTGTGTCTGTCTATAAATGTATTTAAGAGTACTGTTTGTGAGCATCTGTCTGGGAGATCGATTTATTTCACAAATATCAGTGTCCCTGTGGGTAGCTGTAGTCTCTCATACACAGAAAACATTTATTTTCACACTTTATTAGAGCAATTTAGAGCTTGCCAAACACCACACACACACAAGCATACACACACCTACTGATTTGTTTATATACTGTGACAACACTCACAGGGCCAGGGAAAGACTTAAAGGATTAGTTCACTGCAGAATTAAAACTTCCTGATAATTTACTCACCCCCATGCCATCCAAGATGTTCATGACTTTCTTTCTTCAGTCAAAAAGAAATTAAGGTTTTTGAGGAAAACATTCCAGGATTGTTCTCCATAAAGAGGGTTTTCAATATGCGTCATCAATCTGAAAGTCGGCCATATTGGAGGTACTGAATGTAAACAATGCCACTGAACTGAACAGACTTACATATTATTGCTGCTGAAAAATGGTCGTGTTTTGGTCTGTACTAATCGGTCGCACCGGGAAAAAACATTTCGAGTTTTATAGACTGCCAAAAGTTAAAGAGAAGACTGCAAAAAATAGATGAAAGAAGGCGTTTGTGGTTGAGTGAGGCACAGCATCAGCCACATGTGTAAATGAAGCGTTGACTATGGCTAAAATGTTGACGTAAAGTAGTTAACTATGGCTACATTCACACGGTCAGTCCAAATCCGATTATCTTTGTATCCAATTGGAAACAGATCTAAAATGATGTCCACACTGTGTATCGCAACTGTTCAGATCCGAGTTGTGTGATCATGCAGCTTTTTGGCAATATGGTAACTTAATGACGTTACGTTGATGGAGGGGTTTGCATTTGCAATAGAGATCTTGTCTTATTTAAATTTTACAACATGGGAATGTGTAGCCGCCACGCTGGACTCCTGCTTCTAGAAATAGAAGGAAGAATGAGAAGCTAGCTCATTCGGATCTTTACCACATATTAACTTTAGTTCGTCAAAATTCTGCGCTCTTTCCTGTTTACTAAATCCTTCTCTATATGATTTTGCAGCTTCCATGTGTTTTTTCCAGTGGTTTAGACATCATAAATTAGTGTAACAATGTGTTCAGTAGTACATAAACAGTGCAATCCATGCTGTTGTTTACATCCGATTCCCTCCAATATGGCCGCGCATCCAGGTAACTGACCAAATCGTGACATAGGTGAAAACCCTCTATAGTGGACTTTAACAGTTGTCAATGGGTTGAAGGTCCAAATGACAATATAAAAGGTAAAACATCGATGGTGGACGATTTTGAAGTTGGAGGAGAAAATTAGATGGTTTTTGATCCGGAGTACACAGACAAAGAACTTAGACAGATGGGTGAAACTATGTGTCATGTGTGACCTTTATGTGATTAATGTGTGATTAATATATTTACATGCCGCTTTCATAATCAGAATAATAACGCTGTCTAGTTTTTGGGGGTTAGTAAGATTTTTTAATTAAGTAATTAATACTTTTATTCAGCAAAGACACAATCAATTTATCAAAAGTGACAGTAAATTAATTCATTAATTCAAATTGTTCATTTCTCTATCTATTCATCATGGAATCCTGAACAAATCTATCAAGGTTTCCCAAAAAAGCAGTTTTAAAAAAGTCAAAAAGTCAGTATATTAGAGTGTGTGTGTGTGTGTGTGTGTGTGTGTGTGTGTGTGTGTGTGTGTGTGTGTGTGTGTGTGTGTGTGTGTGTGTGTGTGTGTGTGTGTGTGTGTGTGTGTGTGTGTGTGTGTGTGTGTGTGTGTGTCACACTGACTCCTCACTATGATTTATAATGGTTTTATGCACCTGCCCATCAATTGCTCATTTATCTGTCACTCCTGGTGTTAATGTCAGCATGAACTTCTCTGCAGGAGCTCGAATCTGTCCATCCCTCCAGTGCCAGTCATAAGTGCCATCTCTTTTATTGCTTTGAAACTCCTTGTGACTTGCTCCCCTCTGTTCACGTCTGTGATGTTCTTTCATCCCTCTCTACATGTGCTGTTGCTTATTTATTATCTGCCTGTCCAGAAACTGTCTGCTGATTTTTTTTTACATGAATTCAGCTCTGTGGGTCACTGTGTACTAAGCCAGTTTTCATGGCCTTGTGATTTTGAGCTTGTTTGTGTGTCCATTTATGTGTTTGTGGTAATGTGAGGAGGGATGAATGCATGGATGGATTTAATGTCATGGATTAGCCTATCTGCTGTTGTATTGATCTTCTATAATCTCCACTCGCTGCTTGATTACTGCTACTGAGACTAATAACAAGTGTTTGTGCGTGTGTGTGTGTGTGTGTGTGTGTGTGTGTGTGTGTGTGTGTGTGTGTGTGTGTGTGTGTGTGTGTGTGTGTGTGTGTGTGTGTGTGTGTGTGTGTGTGTGTGTGTGTGTGTGTATTGGGGAGAAAAGCCCCACAAGAACAACAGGAATAAACACACTAAATGTCTTTATGAAGATATAAAGATACAGAAAGATGATGTAAGAGTTCATTTATTGGGTAAGGGAAAGATTAAGTCATTAGCTCAATATAAAAACAATAGACGTTAATGGAAAGGGGATTGTGGATTATACAGTGATAGTAATTGCAGTGTTGCAGTGTGAGTCAGATCAGATGATTTTCTAGATGACTTTCTCTGGTCTTTAGGTGAAGAGGTAAGGGAGAGAGACTTATTTGTGTTTTTCTCTGCTCAGGTGCACGTGTGAGGAGCCTCCCCTTCTGATTATCCACTTCCTCCTGTAACCGCCTTCTTCCTTCTCTCTAATCTTTTTTTCTAACCCTCTCTGATACCCTCTATCCATCTCATACCCTCACCTGACCTCTCTTCCTTTGTCTGAAATCGCTGATTTCTATTTCCTCTCCTAACTTCTCCACTTTAACAACCTCCTGTGAGTATAACTGTAATTGTACTTTCTTTAATTACATTGGCATGCTGAATGGATGAATGATGAGTACAGGGGTGCGCACGTGCTCATGTCCAGAATGATGGATTTACTTTGTGTGTGTGGTTCAGGTACATTGTGAGGATCAAATGTCCCCACAAAGACAGACATTTTTGACATTATCTGGACATTTTTCTGGTCCCCATGAGGAAAACAGCATCCAAGTTAAAGGGATACTTCAGGATTTAGCATTAAGCTTTGTATCAGTAGAAAACCAGTAGTATTTTCGAATTACCGTGCTTTACCCCCTCATATCCCCCTGAGAGAAAAATTCATTTTTAGTCTGGAAAAAATCCTCCAATGATGTAAAAATCATCATTTTGCGGCATCGGAGGATTTTTGTGCCCGAGGCTAAAGACTACTAGCCTGGTAATACCAGACTCTGCTACTTCACTTTGCTTCGTAGACAGAGTCTGGAATAGCATAATAGAAAAGTGTTTTCTCTCTCGCTAGGGGGCGCTTGTCTGAAGTTTAAAATCATTGGTTACCCGTTAGCCAATCAGATAAGTTTATTTATGACGTATGTTATGCGCCGACACAGCCGCATCGAACCAGAGACATCATGCATCGAACTCAAATCTATGATCGAACTTCCACTGTAAACCTGCTGTAAACACTTGATGATGCGAGCGAAATACCGGAGTGAACATGGCTGTAAACGACATTTGCAGATTATGCAAAGTTTATCTACGCATCCACGGTACAATCAGGGCCTCTAAACTGATATTTGACAGTAGAGAGAAACAAAAAAATATTTGCAGCCAACTGTCAAAGTTAGGATTAGTTCTGTTAAAGGTGCATTGCGCAACATTTCATGTTAAAAATACCCGTTTTTTAACCCATACATGCGTAAACAATAGCCTGATGGGCTGAATGAACCCTTCTCTGCTCACTGAGATTGCCTCTATAGTCCTGTACAGTAAAATAAATAAGAGGGATTCGGGCTCGAATCTGAGAATGGGCATGACGTCATGCGCGTTCACGCTCACCAGGCGATGTCTCGGAGCAGGTTTGTTATTGTTAGCCGCCATTCGCGTATCAGCGAAGACAACTCGAGCGACAAAACTTTAGTCAACTTTCCACAAAAGTAGAAGATGGATTCAAAGAGACCGGCTTGTAGTTCATTCCAAACCCCAACGCAAACTCCACGTAAGACAAAGAAAACTTTTGTCTAGTTATTGACCAAAATGGCCAAATTGGAGTCAGGCGTCGGAATAAGACGAGACGAGAGTCAGCATCGGGAAGGCTTTCAACAAATGGAGAGATCTCCGGTCTGCTCTAGGGCTCAAACGGATCCTCAGTTGGCTGTTTTCTTGATAAAACGGTAAGATATACCCCAGTCTCTAATGTCTGATGCGGCAAATCTATGACAACAAATGACGATGCGTAAAATGTGTAATGCTTTAGCCTAAGCTAGATAAATGTACAATCAGAATTGATTTGACTAACGTTACCATTGTCAGTGAACAGGTTCATAAACTAGGAATTGTCTTCGGAAGAATAGTACAACATGAAACATAAAACATGTCCCATAAAAGATGCTAACTATGTTTTTGTGTATGGCCTACCGGTAGCCTTGTGTTCTTTGCTAACGTCCTTTGCCTGCGCTCTGCTCTTCTATCTTCTTCCATCATATTACTTTAGACTTTCCACCATAGTCTTTAAACGCCGCCGTTCGTACTCCGTTATTAAGGTCCCGGTAGGCAGAACGGGAACATTGCGATAGCCTCCTCCATGCTGGTTTGTTGTTGTTGTATGTGGCGCCGCCGCCGCCGTGCTCGCGTCACTCCCTTTACTCATCGGTTCTGGCCACTGGCCAGTGAGCGACCGCAAACAGCAAAACCGAGTTTGGGGGAGAGTAGTTCTTAGAACTGTTTAGAAGTGGACAGTTCCTATAACTAAGTTCCTATAACTACTTGTTATGAAAGCGGATATAGTGCCATTTGATTGTTTATTACCTTGAGACATTTGAGTGTACTTTGTTGACCAACTGTGTATGGTATGATTATTATTTTAAGCTTTTACAAATTAATAACTTAATTGTTCATGAACGTGTTTCCATAATAATACAATCATAAGTGGATACAGTAAACGCATAAAACAGTTCAACATGGAGATAAATGGAAACAAAAACTGTTTTCTTCTACCCCCGTTTTCCCCTCACACATAAGTGTGTAATTTACTCAAATGCCTTTCCTTTCATATATGTAAAATGACTTGCAGATTTATAACTTTATAACATCTGAAGACATTATGACTGTAAACAAAAGATTTGTGCGGCTGATGCTCCTTTGGTTATGAACAGCTCGTGCTCGTGCAAGCGTGCGTGTGCTCCATGAGCGTGCACACCTCTGGTTGCAGTTTCGCTTGTCGCCAGAGGGGGTGTAGTTCTGCAAAAACTCAGAGACCTGCGTTATGCACCTTTAAACACAGCTCTTTGTTCATCTCGAGTCTGTCGGAAATGCTGCAACTTGATTGCAAGATTACAGCATGTCATGGCAATATTTAAGACCTGGAAAAGAAAGGAGACACTGACCTGTCAAAAGGCTCCCCAGTTTCTCGCTGACGATCGGTAATAGTTGATAAATTAAACTTTTCCCAAAGGGAGTAGGGCCACAACATCACCTCCATTCAAAATGTTTAATACACACTCTTCTTGTTCGGGCTTCAGTTTGCTAATGCGGGAATATTCTCCACAACAGAGCGAATTGCATCCGCGTCTCCATATCCGCGGTCGTTTTCGATTTCCCTGACCTAATCTTAAACTCGGCGCTTAGCGACTACGTCACAGCTTTGAGCCTGCCCTCTGTTCTTTGATTGACCCGGCTGTTTTCAGGCCGGAGGAAAACGGATAGATAGGCCGCTATCTCAGACTGATTACAGAAGCGAAATGAAATTGAGCGGAAGTACGAAGTCTGACGTAGTCAGGCTAAAAGACTACAGCCAGTGTTCCGCATGTTTTTCGAAGATCGAAGATCTGTTGCGAGAATCTGATGCTCGCGACTACCTGTACGAGCCGCAATACAGCGATGAACAGTTGCGGGAGATGGAGGACCAAGAGGTGGCCAGAGCGAGACCTGTACGAGCGGTAATACAGCGATAAACGGTTGCGGGAGATGGAGGAACAAGAGGCGGCCGGAGCGACACCTGAGCCCGGCCAGACTTGAGCTGGGGTGGACTGGCGGTGTCAGTGCTCTCGCTGTGCGCCTATGGAAACAGATATAGAATCATATTGCTGTCGCGAATCTCAGCTATGCCATTTTCTTCTGGACAAGATCGCTGAATCCGCAGAGCTTTGAGTGTAAAAGTGTTAATATTAATTATTTTTTTAAAGGTCCCGTTCTTCGCGATCCCATGTTTCAAACTTAAGTTAGTGTGTAATGTTGTTGTTAGAGTATAAATAATATCTGTAAAATTATAAAGCTCAAAGTTCAATGTCAAGCGAGATATTTTATTTAACAGAAGTCGCCTACAGCGAACGGCCCGTTTGGACTACATCCCTCTACTTCCTTCTTTAATGACGTCAGTAGAACAGTTCTCTGACTAACGTCCGCCCACAGGAATACTCCCTCAACTCGCGCACTTCTTATAACTTACTGTTTACTCAGCTCTTACGGTGATTTTCTGAAGTAAAACTGACGCTTCATCTTTTGTGTGATGTACAATAAACTTTATTAAACTCATCAGTATATTTTTGATCATCATTCGGACCTGGTCCGACACAGCAGACTTGTAGCTAGGCTATTAATAATGCTGGATACATTCAAGCAGATGACAAATACGTTATAATAACCGCAATTAAACTACTAAACTATACCTGTTCCATCTCTATACAGCCCTCTGACTCTGTAGGCATTATTGTCCGACTCGAAATGAACACAGTTACTGAGAGTTTCTGATGTTATCATTATTCCATGAGATGAAATTGTCCTAAGAGTCTGAGTGCGAGCTCTTGAAGCTCCGCCCCCTGTGTCGTGCAGCAGCAGCTCATTTGCATTTAAAGGGCACACACTAAAACAGCCCGTTTTTCTGAGTCCTCAAAAAAGACAATTTAAGCATGCTGTAAAAAATAATCTGTTGGGTATTTTGAGCTGAAACTTCACAGACACACTCTGGGGACATCAGAGACCTATTTTACATCTTGTAAAAAGGGGCATAGAATGGGACCTTTAATTAAAAGTTATAACTCACATTGGTTGTGGTTCTTTGTATAAACCTTTAGTGTTACTAGAGTATGGATTAGCCAAGAGAATGTATTAGCTTAGAGAAATAGTGATTTCAATTGGAGGAAAACAGTTCATATGCAGAGCTACTAAGCTACTCTGTTGACATGGTCCTGCCTTGCATCATATTTTTAATGTGAAACTGTAAGTTGTGTTATATACATTAGGCTAGTACATCCCGGTACAATGCAATTTAGCACCATATCGATGGAAATTTATCAAATAACTCACGATGTATCAAAGAAGCAAGCCTAGTTGTATCTATTTTTTCAGATTCTGCCGCCTGTAACCGGTAGGCGTGGTTTGGGCAGGGGTGGTAAAAGTACTCAAAAGTTATACTCGAGTAAAAGTATATATACCTAAATAAAAAATTACTCCAGTAAAAGTAGAAAGTCCTCCATTCAAACATCACTTGAGTAAAAGTACAAAAGTATCCGATTTAAAATGTACTTAAGTACCGAAAGTAAAAAGTAAATATTCAAATTAACTGTAAATATCAATAATTAAGCAGATCAATTGTTTTGGGAGTGATATGCAATGTTTTATTTGAAATGATAAGATTAGATACTGCAATTTAGAATTTGTTAGCTAGCTGTTTACAAGGCACGTTTCAATATGAAATCACTTGGCTAACAATAGTAACATTAAAGCAACACTAAAGAACTTTTCCTCTGCGGTCCCCCTACAGGTTAGAAGCGACATTGTCCGTTACCGCTGTCGTAAATAATTTAGCCTACCACAGCCTACTGTCGCACGCATGCTCGCTGTTTATCCACTGTTTATCCAGCACCGGCTTTAGAGTGAATGATGTCCAATTGTAACGCTTGCCGTAAAGCAAGTCAAATTTGTAGTTTCCTTATGTCTCATTTGAACTACAGAAACGCGAACCGATCTGGCAAACTTCTATAGGGTGGTTCTAGCAGATATAGGAGGACCACAAAGCAAAGGCAGAAGTGCCTTTCAGCCTGTTACGACTTGATGAACTGCTGAAACGATTTTGGAAACATTATTTTAAGGTAAAAAAATCTTCTTTAGTGTTGCTTTAATGTCAACTCACCTTTATATGTTTTCTCAGATTTGAGGGTGAAGTTTTGAATGCTGAAATTTAATTCACCCGTGGCAGGCAAAGAAGACATTTCAGTCGTTATTAATATCCATTGACTTCAGTGAATTCGAACATATCATTGATAAATGGCCATGAGTGATCCCTGTCGGAAATCTTGGGATCATTGCTAGCAGCGAGAGCTGCACCTTTACCGGTTTCTGCAGTCAATGGCGAACTGACTGCTATGTGAGCGTATGCTGGCAAAGAGCTTGCGCGTTCTTTTTTTCAAAAGAAAAACAAGTTTTTCATTGGTTTGGAAAGCCAGTGTAATAAATACTTGGAGCTGTCATGGGGAAATGTATTGGAGTAAAAAGTAAATTTTGTCTTTAAAATTGTAGTGAAGTAAAATTGAAAGTAGATGCAAATAAAACATACTCAAGTAAAGTACAGATCCCCGAAAAAAATACTTAAGTAAAGTAACAAAGTATTTTTACTTCATTACTTACCACCACTGGGTTTGGGAGTGGCCTAGTAAGGGCAGCAAAGCAAATGCATTCTGGGAGTTGTTGTCTTTCAGCCACATGAGTAAAAAATACATTTTCTGCCTTTTCTCAGTCTAGAATGCTTCAATTTCAAAAATAATTTCACATTTCTACTATATAAATGACCAATATTAAATACACATTCATCTTCCCAGAGGTGGAGTATCCCAAAATGAAAATTCTGTCATAATTTACTCACCCTCAGGTTGTTGCAAACCTGTATGAGTTTCTTTCTTCTGCTGAACACAAAGCAAGCTATTTTGAAGAACGATTGGAACTTTGGCACCATTGACTTCCATAGTATTTGTTTTTTCTACTATGGAAGTCAATGGTGCCAAACTCTTTGGTTCCAATAGTTCTTCAAAATATCTTCCTTTGTGTTTAGCAGAAGAAAGAAACTCATACAGGTTTGCAACAACTTGAGGGTGAGTAAATGATGACAGAATTTTCATTTTTGGGTGGAGTATCCCTTTAAAACATTCTGTGTGTGATTTCCGGAAACAAGAGCGTAAACAAACAATTGCTTCCAATGCGGCATGTTAGCTTAATGCTAATTTCAGTACTCACCGAAGCACCTCCGCTATTGTTTCTCCAGCATTTTTTTTACTTTGTCTTGGTAGTCCTTCGAGGAAACATCATAAAGCAGGAGGAGTATGTTATCATAGCTCCAAGAACCTTTCCTCCATTGCATAACTCCATCTTGCAGCACCAATGCCATCATCTCTCTTTCGTTTCACCATGTTTGAAAGCTGTGTACCGAAGAGCTTCTGTGCTCTTATTGGTCAACGGCATAGATGTGACGTAACTTGTCTTGGGGGACCGGAAAAAAATTAAACACACTAGTGTTTCTGTTGTTACATCATGAAGAATCGCAGATGCGGCGTCGGTTGTCATCCACTATGATACACAAGATGAAACGGTGGATTCTTGCATCCTGATGCTCATTGCAGTTTACAGATTACCACAATAGACTACGTTAAATGGATTGTGCCAAAATCGGGCTGATATTGTGTGGTCTAGACCCAGCATTGGGTTTGGGTGTAGTAAATCGCATCATCTTAGTATGAAAACCATTGCGTCTATGAGACCTCACTAATATACATTATGTTTTAGCTTGAATCATGCAGTACACTGGCATACAATCTCATTATCAAAGTGAATTCATCAAATTAAGTGTGTTGTGTATGGGTTTGTGCTTCTCTTGGTGTCAAATATCAACAGGGTTTTAAAGGGAATAAATCAGGATTAAAATACTTTATTATCCACATGTGGACTTCACACACACTAAATTCCTCTTCAAGAATGAAATATCTACACATACTCACACATTACCATGATCAGGAGCAAGACTAATGTTCTCCCTCAGGGAGCTTTTAATTTTTAATCTGATGACACAATATATCAGAAGCAGCCCTTATCCACAACTCCTGTGGCTTAACAAGTGCAACATTGAATAATGAGATTTTGCATTATGAGGAGTAAATTAAGCTTATTCATTATTGATGCTATGGCATTTTACTTAAGGTTATTAAACTTATTAAATAGCTAGTGCGACATTTCATCACAATTCTACAAGAGTCACTGCTATTCAAGATCTAATATTCACACGATTTTTCAGGGCTCTTTACATTTACAAACACACACACTCACACACATAGTACATGTACACTGAAAGTTATTGCAATACTAGATAGGAGAGGCATACGTTATGGGAAAATATTGAAAATGAAATGACTTGGCTTTGGACACCCACAGGAAGATGAGTCAATGTGAGGACCCTGAGATGAGGAGATGAGTGCTCTCTGGAAAGATGTGGGGGAGGAGATGTGGCAGCGCTTGGTCGGGGGCTAGACGATGATGATGTGATCGTATGCTAATTAGGGGAAGGAGAGAAAGTGGAAAAGAAACAGCCCAGCAAACACAAAACGTTTTTACAACTTTTCACAACGTTGTATTTTAGTTGCAGTTAGGTAATGTTGTAGTACAACGTTTCCAAAACGTTTTTAAAACGTTTTTTAAAAATGGATAAATAATGTAACCAAAATAAAACGTTTTAAAAACGTTGTAAAAATACCAAACTGGTATGTTTTCTTTAAGTAGTCAAAAATACGTACATATCACGTTTGTTTACTACTAAAAGGAAACTAGACCAAGCTACAACTTTTTGGAGACGTTTTAATCAGGTGTTAAAATAACGTAATCTCTTCGTTGGAATAAGACGTTTTAAAAACGTTGTTAAAATACCAAACTGATATGTTAGATTAAAGTAGTCAAAATACGTACATATCACGTTTGTCTACTACTAAAAGGAAACTAGACCAAACTACAACTTTTTGGAAACGTTGATTTCAGGTGTTAAAATAACGTAATATGCACGTTAGATTAAGACGTTTTTATAAAAACGTTGTTAAAATACCACGTTTTCTTTAGGCAGTTAAAAATAAAAACTAGATGTTTGTTTACAAAAACGAAACAAGACTAAACTAACTAACCCAGCAAAAAACGTTGTTTTTTTGTGCTAAATCAAGTTGCCTCGTCAAAAATGAATTATAAGCACATATGTTCGCAAACCATACCGCAAACCGTGATATGTATGTCTACATACATAATTTTGGCAGAAACCCAGCGCTCCCTGGTGGTTTATCGCTCCCTGGTGGTTTATCGCAAACCGTGATATGTATGTCTACATCATACATAATTTTGGCAGAAACCCAGCGCTCCCTGGTGGTTTATATCTCGTTGAAAACATTTGTGCTGTATATTAGTAGGCTAACTCTATTTCTGAACTGTTATTAATAATCACTAGGCTACATTTAAATATGCCTAATGCATCCATAAAAACATTAAACATCACAGTAGTATAAACACAATACACCCCAATAAACAACAGCACTTAAATAGCATATGAATAACTGCATATTAATATATTCATAGCCTATATGAAGCACTGTTAAATATATTTTAAATATATTTGAAAAATACTTAAATCTTAATTGTTCCTCGTGTTATCTGTAAATTTGTGTATATAAGAAAATATGCCCATGCCTTAGACTATATCTTGTAGTTTTTGCAATTTCATTTCTACACCACGTTTACCATTAGGCTACATTTATATTATAGCCTACTAGGCTACTATATAGCCTACTTCAAACATTGTTTTACATTTTCAATGCTTTCATTCTCATTCCATTTACAGTTTGACGATGGCCACATACGATCCACTATGAATCAAGTTTCAGGATATGTTTTTTGATTATCAAAAATAATTCACTCCATCAATTCTAAATATGTAAGTGCTGCGTGACTTCTAACGTATTTTAATGGGCGCGCGCGCTGAAAATTCGAGCCGCATCTGAACTGGAGAGGAGCGCGTTACCATGGAAACGGAACTGCAGCTCAACCGATACACTGCAAAACTCCGTATCTCACACTGTTGTTTTAACTACTTTCAGGTAAGTTTAGTCCCTGAAATTACACAACTAGTACATACAAATGGTTCTGACACTTTCTTTCATGTAAATGACTCGCTTTCGTTGAATATTTACTGTATAGAAATGGTTATGTCTTCGAAAAAGTCAGTTAGCATCTTAACGTTAACCGTTAGGCTAACTTAACTAGCAGCTTAGAGGCAAGTTAGGTTAGCAGCTAAGCTGTAAGTTTGGGCCTTTAATATGTGTAGATGAGAGATTTTGATAGTTTTAAAGGTTTTTTCTGGTAAGCTAATGTATTTTAACCTAAAGGTAACGTTATGCACTGTGATCTGTGCATCCATGACTGAAATCTTGCTCGTATATGTAGAGGGAAAACTCCACTGTACTTCACATTTTGGACAACCATTGTTTTTTTTACATTTACGTTTTCTTTCTCACTTTAGATGCTGGAGAAAAAACATCAGCCAGGCTAAAGCATTCAAAGTGGAAACTTCAGTCGTGGCTCAACAATCCTTGCGAACCAGGGCTAACGTTAACTCTTTCACTTAAAATATAATTCAAGTAATTTTTTATATATATATTTGGTTGGGACGAGTCACTGAGTATGTCATTAGAGAATATCGAGTGCGATTATTGCCTAAAAAAGATTCATGTTTCAGTGCTTTTAAGCGCTCTGCCAATAAAGCATCTCAAATCTGTCACAATTAAAGAATCGGCTAAAGAATTCATGATTATGAATATGTCAAATATAGCAAGGAGACATTTTAATTGTTTATTAATAAGTGTTTTCTGTCTGTCAGTGTCGCGATACAGTTGACGATGCTGACTCGTGATATTCGCAGTAGTGAACGCGCCAGTGAGAAATGCACATTTGATATGGATTACATAAGCAGAGAACAGTCGTGTTTTATTTCGTTTTGAATGGTCCTGTTTAAAATTAGACATACAGGCCTATATATTTCTCAGGTCTGGGAGTTAATAGGCTACCTTATAAGCTGAGTTTCGGTTCATTTTATACGAGACGAGCTCCAGTTCAGGGCGGGCGGCGCTTCCATGTCGTTTTTATCTATTGTCTGCTATATTTAACTTACTACTTATTTGTTAAATCCAGGTAATTGTCTATGAAATATTGATTAAAATTAAGATACAATTCATACAAAACGAAATTCACCTTAATAGGGTTGTAACGATACGCAATCGCAATATTTAATCAACATTGTATTTTTTTTTCATCAATACTTTTAGCATTATTTATTGCAGTTGTGCATCTATGTTTTTTGCATAGTTGGTTTTGTCAACATGATTGGGAATTAACTTTTGTTATACAATGTATTTTCTTTGTTGATTACATTTATTTGGCTAAATTGGTTATAATATTGGCATATAATATATCAAATTCTAATATATTATATATATATTAATTATTATATTAATATATTAATAATTAAACATTAAATGTATTTTTTGTGAGGTGCAAGTCCTTTTCTTTTTTGAGTATACTTTTGTTTTTTTGGACACATTTGCTTTAATGAAAAGTTGGGTAGTTACATGATGGTGAATTAATGAATCAATCCATAACTTTTAATGTAATAAGTTAAGTTTTTGCATAGTTGGTTTTGTCAACATGATTGGGAATTAACTTTTGTTACAATGTATTTTCTTGGTTGATTACATTTAGGCTAGTTGGCTAAATTGGTTATAATATAGGCCTATAATACAATACAAATTCTAATATATTATATATATATATAATATATATATATATATATATATATATATATATTTTTTTTTTTTTATTATTATTAATAAATGTATTTTTTTGTGAGATACTAGTTCTTTTCTTTTTTGAGTATACTTTTGTTTTTTTGGACACATTTGCTTGAATGAAAAGTTGGGTATAGTTACATGATGGTGAATTAATAAATCAATCCATAACTATTAATGTAATAAGTTAAGTAAAATGTATGTCCTAACCAAATGTCCAGTGACGCTTCAATGTTTTTAACGGGTCGACTACGTTTCACAATGGAATCACAAAAGACCGATGTAGGACACATGCATTTTGTGAGGAACACTTCAAGGTAATTTACATCCAAAGCACCTGGAAACCTCATTTTGGTGATTTTGGGTGAATGTGTTATAACCAAGATGACATCCAGAAAGTAAGACGTGATATTTACGTTTTAAGAACGTCGCATTAACAACGTTAAACAACGTTTATGCAACGTTTTTACGACTTTATGCAACGTTGTAAAAAAACGTATTTATAACGTAAAAAAAACCCGACATCTGTCGTATTAAATACGTCGGATAAAAACGTTATCACAACCTTTTCACAACGCGAAAAAAACGTTTTTAAAACGTTTTTGTGTTTGCTGGGAGAAAATTCTTACACTAGCAGCCAAGGTCCAAGATCAAATGGCAGTAGCTTTGCTTGTGAAGTTACACTGAATATGTTGGATTGTATGTGTATTTATTAGTCTACCATTGTTCATACGAATGATTAGGAATTTGAACACCGTGTTGCTGATTGAGGGAGAGTATAATATCACTAACACTAACAGATCAGACTCAAAATTTTGATAAAATAGATGAAAAAAATCCCATAGATTTACAATGAAGGCTGCTCCCAAGTTAAATATAGGGAGCCGAACATCATAGAGAGTTGGGGGTGGGCTTTTTAAACTTGAAACAATAACCAATCACTGACCAGCCACCTAGCAACTGCATAGCAGCACATCAAAAACCACCCCATACACATTAGAAACTGCATAGCAAAACCCTGACAACCACCCACGAGCACGGTGGCGACTTTCGCATTTGAAATGTTTAAATCTAAATTAATTTATTTATTTATGTTTTTGCATATCATATGATTTGGGTTGCTTTTGCATGTGTTTAATAAGTATGAGTGAGAGAAAGAGACAGATAGTCTTATGTTGTGCTTTCTCTGTCCTATTCTGAGTGACTGCATTGCAGTTATTTTTAGTAGAGCCATCAATACAAGAACCTGCAGCTCTGTCTCCCATTTTCTCTCTCCCTCTCTTTCTCTACTTAATTTACCCAGCAGGGGAACTGTGGGACAGAGATAAGTGCACACACACACACACACACACACACACACACACACACACACACACACACACACACACACACACACACACACACACACACACACACACAGAAGACTGTGTCTTAAAGAATTGTGTATGAGCTCTTATTGATGATTCAGCATTGTACACTACACAAGCCAAGCCCCACTGTGAATTCCCTTATAACTGTGCATTTAAAAATCAATGATCAATTAAAAGCAATATTTTTTTGTTTGGCTATGGGTGTCACATCACATAGTACTGTAGCTATGGGGATTCACTATCTTTCACTTAAAATATTTGTTCACTTATTTGTTCAGCAAAGTGACTTGTTATTGTAAATCACAATAATTACTCAGCTGATCCGAAACAATGAGTCATCTTATCAGAATTTATTGACATATGCATGATCCTACTGCATCAAGTAAGAGAAAGTGTAATGTATTTAAGAATGGTTAAACCGTTTATTAAACGGTTTACCCACAATTTACAAGCATATCTATCATATTTATTTTATATTGTCCTCTACTTTCTGGTCATGACATTTATCAAGCTATAAAAAAAAGACAACAACAGCTTAAAAAAAATGTTTTATCAAAAATAATATTTTGAATTAGCTTTTAATTGTTGTTTTAATTTAAAATGTCAGTAATTTTATTATGTGCTTTTTCATTTTTAAATATTTCTATGTAGCTTTATATTTATTTCATTTTTCGTTTTAGTAATTTTTAGTACTTAACTTAATTTGCCAAAGTAACATTTCTAAAACTTGTTTTAAATAAGTTTTTTTATCTATATTTATAAAATTTATATTTTATTTTATTTTACCTCTATTTTAAAGGAACACGCCACCGTTTTTTTTTTTTTTTTTTTTTTTTTTTTTTAAAGGGGGTTATTCACCGTCTCCCCTACATTTAGATAGGTGGGCAAACGCATTTTTGTCTCAGTGCATGCATTGTCTTAGTTTGGCAGCGCCGATGCTAGCTTAGCATAATTAATCGAACCCTTTGTTGCCAGATAGCATGTCGTGAGTAAAAGTGATAAAAATTGAAAAAAATAAATAAATAATTACTTCTTGTGGCCTGCATATTCACAACGAGTACAAATAGCAATGCAGATTAAGACTAGGCGTTTTCCTAGGCAGATATTGATTTGGGAATATATTTGGGTGAAGCACAGGCGAAGCACTGCTACTTAGGCGCAGAGATATCACGGCATCTCAGCATCTATCTTACAACTGAATAAAGACACAGATTCACGGAAGGGTAATAAAAGACAACTTACATTTTGTTGCCTGTGCTTTGAAAATGGATGGGACGGCCGTATCCTTCAGACGTAGTACCGTCTGTCTGGTCCCATATTTCATTTTTTTAACATTGTCCTCCGATGCAAAATGCTCTTCGCAAACACGATACTGGTCAATTTTGTAGAGAGGTGTTGAAGTTTAGATATCCAGAGTAGCTAGCCATTGATTTCTCAGTTCCACATTCGATGGAATTCTGTGAAACATTACATTCGTGTATGTCCTTTGCTTGTTCTCACAACCTTTTGCTATGCCATGTTTGCTGTAACTGTAGCTGTAATTTCTCAAACTCAACACAATCCAAAAGCGAAGATACTCGGTGCAGGTCACGGCAATATGTTGACGGAATTTGGGGGATTTCACTTGTTGCCTGATATCTCTGCGCCCAAGTAGCAGTGATTTGCCTGTGCTTCCCCCCAATATAGTCCCAAGTCAATAGTAAATAGTTTATTTATTTATTTTATTTTTTTAATCACTTTTACTCACGACATGCTATCTGGCAACAAAGGATTCCATTAATTATGCTATGCTAAGCTAGCGTCGGCGCTACCAAACTAAGACAATGCATGCAGACAAAAAGACAAAAATGCGTTTGCCCACCTATCTAATGTAGGGGAGACGGTGAATAACCCCTATTTCAAAAAAACGGTGGCTTGTTCCTTTAATTAACAAAAGCTATTTTTAATAGTTTTAAATGGTAAATGGTAAATGGACTGCATTTATATAGCGCTTTCATAGACCCAATGGCCACCAAAGCGCTTTACATTTTGCCTCTCATTCACCCATTCACTCTCTCATTCATACACCGACGGCGGTGTCAGCCGTACAAGGCGCCATCCAGCTCGTCGGGAGCAGCTTGTGTTAGGTGTCTTGCTCATGGACACCTCGACACTTGGTCAGGTGGAACCGGGGATTGAACCACCAACCTTTCGATTTGTAGACAATCTACATGAACCACTGAGCCACTGCCGCCGTTTTAATTAGCAATAACATAACTTTCAATTCTTTTATAATTCTTCCACTTCTTTTTTCCTTGTGAAACACAACTAGGAACACGTTTAATCAGAAAGCAGATTGAATGAAAACAATTCTGTCATGTAAAATTCTTGTTAAAAAGTACATATTTGTTTTCAAATTGGACTGCTTCATTGGGCTAGGTTTGGAAAAATAAAACTTTATGGTATTCTGTGTCAGTAATTTTATGCAAACATTGTATACCCAGACAAGCCAATTGACCTACAAAATGTGCTTCCTTTTTGTGTCCGCAGGTATAAACAAACCATCCCCAAACTGGACCCACCTCCTCAGCCCCTGAACCGCAAGCGGTCAAACAGGACTCTCTCTCCGGGTGTAGAGACGGAGTCAAGATCTTCAGCTGTAGCCACACCTGTAAATGAGAACGCATTCACAAAAGTGAGCGGTAGCTCCTCGTTTCCTGACATCACGCTATGTTCCGTTTCTCCGGGGGATTTCTATTCTCACACTAACGGCAACAGCGTGTCATGTTCAGCCAGCGAGGATTCTGGTGTGCGCTCCAATGACAAATCCCTTGTATCCCCCCAATCCAGAGATGACCCCTCTGATGACCAGAGCTCTGCGTTCATCTCCACATCCAGCACCTGCAGCAGCTTACCTGAGGATCATCCAGCCGTGGATGGTGGGACCACACCGCTGGGATTTAAGCAAACCATCCCATTCTCTTCACCTATGAATGACACCTGCCTTCATATAAGCCTGAGCGAAGATGAGTTTCTGGAGGACGGCACTTATAATGTCACCACCCCATGCAGGAGTTAGTCTCACACCAAATCCAAGGGAAATCACAATAATAATGACTTCACAGTGTTGAGAAACTCCACAGAACAAAAACAGAATAAAGAAAGGAGGATTTTTTTTGTCAACTGAACTGTGTGAATTTAGCCACAGGTTTTTTTTTTTACTCCTTGTTTTGATCAATGACTCCTCTTTTGTATCCTAATATCACATTTTTTTCTTTACCTACAATGCCCTAAAATGATTTCCTCAATAAGATTTGCTGAAAGAAGATTTAGTATGATACAGAGTAGACTACTATTGCCAGATGGATAGTGTATTTTTTAGACTGAAAATAAATAGTTATTTTTAGCCAATAAACAAGCAACGAATGAAGTGCATTGGAACTGTTTCTGTTAGTGCTGCCAATTTGTGTGTGTGTGTGTGTGTGTGTTTATATTATAAGTTCAGGTCCAATGTTTTTTTGCGCAAATTGATTTATGTATTGTTTGGATGTTATTTGGATGTTTACGAGCAGTTATGTAGCAAAGAAACGCAGAAGTATGTTACATAAGGCTGGTGGCTGGTGAAAAATAGTTAAAGAACATATAGAAATATGAAGAAATTGAGGTGGAAATTTTTATTTTGTTGCAGGAATTCACAAACTACGTATTTTGTTTCATCTATAAAGACGTGTTAATGAATAACTAAGACAGCTTGAGTGATAGATGGCTCCAGACAAAAAAATGACACGATTATGTCTAGACATCTTGAAGGGCTGAACCTCCTCTCTGATTCTGAGGCTTCACCAATCAAGGTAAAATGAGGGACCATCATTATCACTTTTTGCAGGTGGAAAGGCTGCAAAGAAAAAACAGGGAGAGAATAGAGGTGTTGCATTAGCAATAGATTAAATAATTTTCACATCCTATGAATGTGTACTCGCTTCACTGCTTTTCTCAGTTAACTAGTGTCATACTGTTTTCCTTATGAGACCTTCTTTAAAGGGATAGTTCACTTTGAAATTAATTTTTGATATGTTTTAGCTTACCTCAAGGGCATCCAAGATGTAGGTGTCTTTGTGGCCACAGTATTTTCAATTTTGATATTTTTAGGTCAAACCGTTCTTGTCTGTCAGTCATATAATGCAGGCAATAGGGAACCACCTTAAAAAGCATACACAGAGAAGTCCAAATTAAATATGATTTAATGACTCGTAAACGTAAGTACACATTGATGACCTAAGACACGAAACGAGTGGTTTTTGTGAGAAAACGAACAGTATTTATATAGTTTTTACCTCTTGTAAACACAGCCACGTCCAAGTGATCTGAGATCGCGAGCGCTTCGGTCTTTTCCGGAAAGCACCGGAAGTGAAACCTCGCGCGTGTACGTCACTCATTGTTTACACAGAACAGAGATTGTAGGTAAGACTGCTAATTAACCCTTAATCACTCCTAGAAAAGGATAACACTTAAGGTCTTTGGGGTCATTTTGACCCCAAACATTTAAAGAGCGATTGCATAAGGAAATATAATTTTTTTATATGGAAAACTATATATAATATTTTTTATTTACTTCTCAACTATACATTTATGCTGTGTTTTTGTGGAAATTTTGAAGTTTTTTACTTATTTACTGCACAATTACATAACTAGGCCATAAATTGGCACATGAAAAATGATTTTTTAAAGAAAAAATCACTTAAATTATGATATTAATTAAATCTAAATAGTTTTTGGACATTGCTCTATGTGTTAGGGATAGAATACTGCCATCTGCAGGTTTGTGGAAAAACTTTAGAAATTATAATTAAAGAAAGAAAGTGCAATGACCACATATTTCCAGTAGAGGTCCATAGAGACTCATTCATTTTCACTTCATTTTTCTTGATGCTTCAAATTCTCCTCACAACTTAATATATATATGATATATATTTTTTGAACTGCATAAAATATTTTTGTCAAAGTTAGAGTTTGTTGTTGTTGTCTGATATATTTTGAATGATCTGCTTTTGTAAATTATTATACATACATTTGCAGAAACATTACAAGTCAGCACTATGACATGATTGTAATCACACACTATTTATTTTAGAAAATTATTCATCAACAATTATTATTTTTTTTAGAACAAGAGATTTTAGAACAAAATAAATTTAATAAACCAAGTAAATAAACCAATATGATACAAAACAACAACACCAATAAACTGTAATGAACATGATGCATAAATATGCATACGTGTGTGTGTGGCTGTGTGTGTGTGTGAGATAGAAAGCTCGTTCCGCTTTGTGTTTATGCTCTAGGACCAGACCTTGATTTAAATTTAATTTTTTTTAGATTTATGCCAGTTTTGTTTATTTTATTTGCCAATTTCTGTAAAAATGCTCTCTTTACAGTCATGACATGTGTGTGTTTGTGTGTGTGTGGCTGTGTGTGTGTATGAGATAGAAAGTTCGTTCTACTTTCTATTTATGCTCTAGGACCAGACCTTGGTTTATATGTAGAACATTTCAGATTTATAATGGATTTACTTTTATTTTTTTGACAAATAAAATAAAAAAAGTCATTTTTTTCATTTTCCCATTCATTTTCAATTGGGGTCATTTTGACCCCAAAGACCTTAAACGGTAAATTTTTTTTTACACACTTTTAGAACAACCGAATCGAACCCAGTTTTTTTGTGCATGTTTAGATAGATTATTTAGGAAAAGTTACCGAGTTTCATGGCCCTAAGATGAAGGGAACATTTTAAAAAAATCAAAAAAAAGTCCAGTGGGGTCAGAATGACCCCAAAGAGTGATTAAGGGTTAAAAATGTACTAATTTGCGCTTATCCGGGATGTTTAAACCGTCGTAAATGAAAACAATTACAAAAAAATAAAAAATAAAACAATTGTATGAGTGACGTACACGCGCGAGGTTTCACTTCCGGTGCTTTCCGGAAAAGACCGAAGCGCTCGCGATCTCAGATCACTTGGACGTGGCTGTGTTTACAAGAGGTAAAAACTATATAAATACTGTTCGTTTTCTCACAAAAACCACTCGTTTCGTGTCTTAGGTCATCAATGTGTACTTACGTTTACGAGTCATTAAATCATGTTTAATTTGGACTTCTCTGTGTATGCTTTTTAAGGTGGTTCCCTATTGCCTGCATTATATGACTGACAGACAAGAACGGGTTGACCTAAAAATATCAAAATTGAAAATACTGCGGCCACAAAGACACCTACATCTTGGATGCCCTTGAGGTAAGCTAAAACATATCAAAAATTAATTCCAAAGTGAACTATCCCTTTAATAAACCACTAGATCATCTGCTTAGGAACTTCAAAACAAAACTGAGGCTTAGTAAAGCAAGTGTTTCTGATCATTCCCACGAGTCTGAGTCAGTTCAACTCTGAATGCTTTTTTCTTATTATTGAATCTGTATCTCATCTAATTCAAATAGAAAAAGTACTATAAATAAATAAATATATATTGACTCCAGATAATGGTTAGCTTTATTTTATACAGACTGGAACACTCAAAAGACTTTTATGACCTAAAACTGTGAAATAAGTAATGAAAAACAAACAATTTTTTATTGTTTCACAAGGAGACACGCACTGCACAGAGCCGTGGATCACACAAAATGATAATGTATCGGGGTCAATGATAATGAAAAGAGGCAGATTAAAGGAAGGTTGGACAGAAGGATGAACAGGAGGGACTCATGTCATTATGAAAGCAATGATGAGCAGGTGTTTTTTGCTGATATGGGCTAGCATGACACCGAGAAGAGAGGGAAGGGGAAGAGAAAGGGAAAATATGTTAGTAAAGGAGATGGAAAAGAGACAATAAATGTATTGTTTTTAAATGTATTGTTCAAATAAATACATTGCTATTGCTGTTATGGCTGAAAAAGAAATGAATGAATAAACTGGCAATTTTGTTTTTGGACCAAAATGTACATTTTCATTTATTTATAATGTTTGCTAAATTAGTGTAAAATAAGATCAAAATAAGTTTTTTTTTTATATGTATGTGTAAAATATTTAACACAGACCAAAACTACACTAATCTGTCACTAAGCTGTTTGAAGCAAATAATCATGTGTGTGTGGATAATTTTACTCCTCGCTGACAGCAGGGTTTTTTTCTATCAGTATTCATCTTTTTTCAACAATGTGATATTCTGGTCATTAACTTTCATGTTTGACATAAGGGTTGACCTTTTTCTTTCTTACTGTCTAACAATCTGGTCCAACAGACAAGTGGCTAATTGATGAGCTCAAGACATTTAAGCCAATATTTCAGAAGTGCTTTATCAAGATAAGTATTTGGATCCTAGCAGCTTCCACCATTTTACAAAAACATGATTTTAGGTTGTATCTAGATTGTTTTTTGTTGTTGTTGTTTTTTTTTTCAGAAATGAGAAATGAAACAATTAGAAAATAAAATCTGTCTCATGGTATAGGCTGTGAGTCTCTCCCTCTTTCCCATTCCACTTACATCAGAGAGAAGGGAATCACTTTTTACAGGATACTTATTTCACAAGGAGCACAGGATATTCCTCTTACTTGTGAGTAAGTGGGCAGAGAGAATGATGATAAAGGATAAATGCATGAAGGAGAAGGAGACTCTTCAGTCCAGTCGATATTTAAGCTCATGTGAGCCTCTCACTGTTGCAATTATATGCAACTATGACTGCTGCACTAGGGATCCTCTAGATTCTCTCACTTAACCTGCACTCAGGATATTTCCTGCAAGAGAATATTTTACTACAAGTATTTATATTGTATTTAATCTGTAATCTAAATGAATCTTTCAGACATTTTACGGTACCTGAGAAAATAAGTAAAATGGATAGAATTTACCTGTATTAACTAATAAATCATTTACCTGGTTTAGGGCCACATTGACCACATTGACTAGCTGGTGGCTTTACAGGCAAATGCTGAGATACAGATGGAGATGATGCTTTGAAACAATCTACATTGTTAAAGGTGCTATATAAATGAGGATGAGGATGATAAAATGAGGAATGGTGTACACCAGCAATATTCTGAAACATTGGTCAAAATCATTGAGAAAGGATGCAGAAGATGAAATCACCACCATTATTGTTACCTTGCCATGCACAGGAACAGCTTCTTGTTCATTAAACAGAAACCTGGTTTTAATGGACATTATCCATGGAATTATTATTCAAAACATCTCAAACATGCCTGGATTTTAAAAGGGATACTCCACCCAGAAATGAAATTTCTGTCATCATTTACTCACCCTCAAGTTGTTGCAAACCTGTATGAGTTTCTTTCTTCTGCTGAACACAAAGGAAGATACTTTTGTTGTTTGATAGTTGTTTGGCACCATTGACTTCCATAGTATTTTTTTTCTACTATGGAAGTCAATGGTGCCAAACAACTGTTTGGTTCCAATCGTTCTTCAAAATATCTTCCTTTGTGTTCAGCAGAAGAAAGAAACTCATTCAGGTTTGAAACAACTTGAGGGTGAGTAAATGATGACAGCATTTTCATTTTTGGGTGGAGTATCCCTTTAAGTAAATGTTGTAAATGAACCCAAGATCAAGTGCAAAACAATTAAACTTACAGTTTTTTACAACCACTTTGCTACTATTTTCAGAATCTTGATGCCATTTTTCAAAACTCTAGACACAAAACTCACAGCGGTTATCACTTATAACACAGGCTGTCTAATGTTCAAAACATTACATCTTTAAAGAAATCTTGCACTTGCACAATCATTGGTTCAAACAACAAATTTACTGTGAAATACCATTGAAACATAACTATAGATCACCGACACACAACATCTCTGTAAAAGTATTGCAGTAGTAGAGAGAATACAGACATAGTGGAATCATTGAACAACGTTTGTAATATATTGATGCAAAACACTACAGTACAATCACAACATAAATTGTGATTCAAAGCAAAAATATAAAATACAGTTTTTTACAATCACGTTGTTACTATTTTCATCCATGGATATTGTAGTCTAGTTGGGTCATGCTCCACGCTAATTGGTGACAATGAATCTCGTTATCTTGAAACTTTCATGATTTACTGTAAACAT
The DNA here is from genome assembly GCA_036326025.1 of Chrosomus eos. Classification (NCBI taxonomy): domain Eukaryota; kingdom Metazoa; phylum Chordata; class Actinopteri; order Cypriniformes; family Leuciscidae; genus Chrosomus; species Chrosomus eos. The sequence continues at coordinate 41,427,021 of CM070820.1, read as the reverse complement.
GGAAGATTGTGTGTCTGTTTCCATACAACTATGCATTAAGAGTAATGCAACAGTTACTTATCATTTTGAGCAGTTGTATCAGTTGATAAGTTAGATGAGTGTAAGGAAATGAATAGATACTCATTTGAAATGTAATATGTGAATTGCCTTTTGAAATAGTAGAACATTGATGTTAAGTTGTATCATATTTAACAGGTGATTTTTGTTGAATGAACAAATGATCTAAGTTTTATGTGTATTGTATCCAAGCAATTGAGAAAAGGGTTAGAGTTTTGAAAAATGTGCATTTTGATCATTGGTTGTGAGTTTTGTGTCTAGATTTGTGAAAAATGACATCAAGGTTCTGAAATTAGTAATTAGTAATCATTAGTAGTGATTGTAAAAAACTGTAACATATTTGTTTATATCATTTGTACAGTATCAAAATCATTAAATCATTATGTCTATATGGAAATTTCCCATAAACATTTAATATGAATGTTTTTTAGTGCTCTCTCTCTCTCTCTCTCTCTCTCTCTCTCTCTCTCTCTCTCTCTCTCTCTCTCTCTCTCTCTCTCTCTCTCTCTCTCTCTCTCTTATTGTTATGTTTCTGTGATGGGTGGGTTTAGGGATAGGGGTTGGCCCTTACAGCACAAAAATATAGGCGAATATACTGCAAAATATAATGCAAAATATTACATAATACATTTCCATATACGGGAAACTAGTGCTTACATTTTTCAATATACTGCAATATATGAATTGACCATGTATGGCTATGTATTAATTAATATAAAATATTTATAAATGAAGACAAAATAGCATTACTTGTAATATTCACAAAGTTTAACCTTTATTGTGTACATATATTGCAGATATATGTTCCCATAAAAATGTGAATGTATATGTTCACACACACACACACACACACACACACACACACACACACACACACACACACACACACACACACACACACACACACACACATATATATATATATATATATATATATATATATATATATATATATATATATATATACACACACACACATTCACAGAATGAGTTACAACAGATTTCTAGATCCCAGCATGCTTTGCTTCTGACTGTCAAAGGAGAGCAAATGTTAAAAGTAAGTGTTATTTAATGTGTTTTGCTCAATATTAATATAGGGGGAAGATATGTTAGTGTTTAATGTTCTATTATTTTGAAGTTTAAAAGGATTTCTGGTATGTTTGAGTTTTTGGGATTACCATTGTGCTGAAGAGTAGAGCCTGTAGAGTAGTCTATAATTATTGCATTGATGTAAAGTCTTAGTTGATCATTCCTCAACAAAGTGATAATCGCTTGGCCAAGTATAGCACATGCAGTGCTTAAGCTTTTGTCAACTAGCTAGAAAAAAATGAAACATTTATAATGTAAATAATTAGAAAATTTAAGTATCATCTAACCATATTGTGCTATGTTAGAGCCATAACTACATTCAGAATTTTGTAATATTTTTCCTTATATTATTAAGATTGATCATGTTTTTTGATAAATGCATATTTTGTGTTATTTGTACTATATCGTGAGATTTTGACTAGTTGTATGTGCTACACACGTGTAATAATTTGAAGAAGAATAAGGAAGAAGAAAGCCAAGGGTTGTTGCTAGACAGACTTTTGAACGTGAAAAGGATCGAATTCGTGTTATTGGAACGTGAAGTGTATAATCTTTTTTGTGCGTTTGATTTCTCTTAAAATGTAACCTGAAAACTAAAAAGTAAAGTTTACAAGACAAGTTATGGATTCAAATCCTTTGTGCTACACCCCACATCTCTACATCTCAGATCGCCAGTACATTATTCCTGTGTGTGTTTAGTTGCATGGGTAAATTATCTGCAACATATTACACATGCAGTACCATATCTGATCACATATATTATGAGGTGTATTACTGAATATAAAATTACATACAATATGATATATAATAATAAATATAATGTCACATATTTTTCAAATATATAAAGCGGCAATTCCATTTGTATTATTCAATATATTGTAATATATTAACACAATATATTATTCTGTATATTTTCAAATATACTGTTAAATCATTAAATATATTGATCATAGGGAAATATATTTTCATTTTGTAAGGTTAGGCCATAGAAAATATCATTAACCTTAAATGAAATCAATGAAAGTCTATGCAATGTCCTCACTATTATAATGAAACAAATATGCGCATTAAAGCTCAGGCTTAGAGCTACTGCCCCAATGGCACATCATAGACAAGACAAATGTTTTCATATTGTTTATGAGGTTCTCATAGGACATGCTATTCATGCAAACTATATAGGTAAATTGTATTATATGTGGCATTCAGTGTTATGATATTTATAAATGTGCCTGTATTAACAAATGACTCAGAGTTTATGTAATAGTGAAGTATTGTTGTTTATTTCTGATTTAATTTACAGTACAAGCCTTTTCCCTTTCTGCAACATAAATCAATCTAAATGAGGACAGAGAGTCTGGCTTTCTTAATAAGCTCTATTGACCTGCAGACTCTCATCAATGATCCAGTCAATTGTAAACACACACACACACACACACACACACACACACACACACACACACACACACACACACACACACACACACACACACACACACACACACACACACACACACACACACACACACACACACACACACACACACACAGCTGACTGCATTAGCATTAGTATATATAAAACAAGAAATAATACTTAAAAAAGCTGTACTATATTTGAAATGGTATATGCCAGAGATACGTGCATGCACACACATTCACTGAATTGTGTTTGTAGTGGTAGAAATTAAACATCTTCTCCAAATACCATTTTGGCTGTAATTTTTTTTTTAATGCATTTCTTTATTTTTTCAAAAGCATCTGATCATTAATGATCCTTTTATCAGTTCCTTTTCATCTCTACATTGTTTTCTGTTATTTTCACTATCTCTATCAATAACTGGCAATGTTTGTTAGCTTTTTTATATTATATAAAATAAAAAAAGCCATTTTTGTATACACTGAAACACAAATTGTTTCACTGTCCCTTGATTCAGTTTTGGTACCCCACCCGTAAAGAAGCACAGCCTCTTTTTCTCCTTTAAATATCTTACATAAAACAGGCATCTATTATATTGGAAATGGTGACCTCTCTCCAATGGTGGATTGCTCTCTCTCTCTCTCTCTCTCTCTCTCTCTCTTCATCTCTCTCTCGTCTCTCTCTCTCTCTCTCTCTCTCTCTCTCTCTCTCTCTCTCTCTCTCTCTCTCTCTCTCTCTCTCTCTCTCCTCTCTCTCTCTCTCTCTCTCTCTCTCTCTCTCTCTCTCTCTCTCTCTCTCTCCTCTCTCTCTCTCTCTCTCTCTCTCTCTCTCTCTCTCTCTCATCTCTCCTCCTCTCTCTCTCTCTCTCTCTCTAAGTGCATTGATCTGGATGAGGGTGTCAGCTGTGCCTAACTGTGTCTTCCTTTCAAGATGACAGTCTTTGCTTTTCCAAGGCTTTGCAATCTTGTTTTCATAATAGCCAAGCTCTGACCACTCCAAATATGGTTTTGGGCCAGAAAATGCAACCAATGTCTGGACCAAAGCTGAACTTGTTTTTGTTAAGAAGTTGATCAGATCAATACCACCCATGAAGAGGCTCTCTTCACAATTGATTCTCAGCTTACTCCCACAGAAGATGTGATGGATTTGTCCCAGCATTTAACCCTATTGTTAAAGAGGAAAATCATAAGCCTGAGGTGTCTAGCTGTAGAACACTTTCAACTTGTTTTGTGCACCTAAACTGAACAATTTTTTTTCTTTTCTTTTTTCTTTTTTAAAGTGGTGATTGCTTTCAAAATTATTAGGCCTAAATTATGTCTACTATAGATTGATACATTTTTTATCAAATATGAGATTTTGTGAAATTCCTGTTTTTGGAAGGGCCTGATATAATATTGCATTTTTGTCATTTTCCTAAAATTATTCAAATATATTGAATATACATACTGTAATTATGCGTTGTTACTATAGAATTAAATAAAACAGTGTTGGTTATTTTGGGATATTATAATATTTCTATATACATCATTTGAAAGTTTGGGTCTACAGGTATTTTAAAAAATCACGATGCAACAATGATATTTGACTTTGGCTGGCTGAGAGATTCAAAATGAAAGTGTATTTTACTCAAATATGTATGAATAATGTAACATTTGAATGTTTTATTTAAACACTTGGAAGTATAGCTTTTAAAAATTATTGTAGATTTGAATGTCTTCAGATTAGTTTGTTACTGCAATCTAAGCGTTTAATATCCTGGCACCCCCCTGTGGCATGCATTTGAGCAGCACAGGAAATGAGGCAGATGAGCATCCCTCTACAGCTCTATAGACAATTAATAATAATAAAATAATTGTTTTTTTAAATTGTCAATCTCCAAGTACCCACATACAAAGTGGAACATAGTGTTTGTTTCTGCAACTTCACCACAATCAATACAATGACAACAATGGGGCAGAGAGAACAGTTAATGGTGAGCTAACATTGCAGGTGCTCTCTTGTTTCTTATTCGTATTCTACCATCAATGAACTATTCACCAACGAAAATAAAAGTGTTTTATTCACCGGAGTGCTTTTGTGTATAGGACCGTTTAACCTTTAGAGAGAGCAAGTTGTTTTCTGTTGTGCTGGTTGATCGTATAGTCGAAATTACATTCAATTACACCTCATTAGATGTAAACCTTGTCCATTACAGGTTAACGAATGGTAAGAGAGAAGCAAGGTTGTTCATTTAACTGAGATCCCCTTTACAATGAGTACCTGCACCACACACACAAACACACATGTACACGGCCAAAATGCACTGAGCATGCTTTAAAGGGTTATTTTTAACAATTGTATGAGAGTGGCTCCCTTGTTCCCCTATAAAATTTTGGCTTCACTTAATAGCATGTTATTTATTTATATTTATTTATTGGTCTCTGTCTCTCTCTGTGTGTATATATGGTTTGTGTGTGTGTGTATGTGTGTGTGTGTGTGTGTGTGTGTGTGTGTGTGTGTGTGTGTGTGTGTGTGTGTGTGTGTGTGTGTGTGTGTGTGTGTGTGTGTGTGTGTGTGTGTGTGTGTGTGTGTGTGTGTGTGTGTGTGTGTGTGTGTGTGTGTGTGTGTGTGTGTGTGTGTGTGTGTAAATACACAATGCTGTGAAAATGCAGATGCAGCAGTTCTTAAGGGGATGAGAAATGTAATTTCTCACATAGAGTGTGCTGTGTCAGGGTGTTGGACATGCACACACGCCATAAACAAAGGGCGAGAGGGAGAAAAGCAGAAAAAAAGGAGATTCAAACCCCATTGCCCACATATGTGGATAAGTGATTGATCAAATGTTATCCTCAGCATATGACCTTTTGTAATTTTAGAGTGCCATTATTGAGAACAATGTAAACAGTTCCTTTTGTTCATGACAGAGGGAGGGCAACGGACAGCATTCACTCTTGAGTTAACATGCGGCACATTTCAGCATCACCAGACTACAAAGAAGAGGCATGACAACCTTTCGAAATGTCGTTTGTTTACAGTGAACACTATAAATGCTGCTCCTTCTGAGCTTGAACAGTTGTTATATAATGGGGTCAATCAAGTGCACATATTTCTGCCCATCCTAATGCTTCTACAAACAGAGGTCACTTTGTTTGTCAAAAAGAGGGATTGAAGCTGCCATATGAGTTATTTCGTTATCATTATAGCCCAGTTCTGAAACAGATAGTCTCAAGTTCATTTTCTGCCTGTCAGTTAGCAATTAGAAACACAATTACCTATCATTCCCGATTATGCAATATATCATCCATTTAATTCACCTTCACAAAAATTAATTAACAATATGTCACGTATATATTTAACATAAAAAAATCAGCAGTTGGTTTATATTCTTTCAGGTAACAGCATGCTGTAAGATTAGTATTGTTCAATAAAAGGTTTTCCATTTCTTTCTATTTTCCAAATGAACAGTTAATTAATTTGACATAATTATATATTGAATTTACCTTCTTTCAACACGAAGGGCACTCAACATAAATAGTTTTAATGCAGTTGTACATTGCTTCCGTTTGGACTCTTTACACCAGATATGGATCACACTGCCTAATATTAATGTCACATACAAGTCACACACACCACACACACACACACACACACTTTACTATACAAGTTCATGTTGCTATGGTGATCTTCCCATGGGGAAAATTACAGCCCATTATAAGACTAAAGCATAACAATAACACACAGGACAATAGTTCAACCTCCATCACACTGCGCAGAGACACAATATATAATGTGTGAAGGAACAGCACATACATGAATGTGAGTGTGTGTGTATTATATATCAGAGATGGAGAGCCAGACTCCTCTACGACCTTAGTTTAACCTCATGGCATGGTTGTCTGAATGTAGCAGATGGCACAGAACTGAATGCGTCATGATCTATCATTCATTCTCCCTGCTTGTCTCCTTTATTTTTCTCTCACCCTCCCTCTTTTACTGCTTATTTCTAAATCCTTGGTCAGTTTTTTAAAGAGCCAAAGACACATTTGGATGTGAACAGAATAAAGTCTCCTCAGCCAGATATGAAAATATAACTTAATACACTTCTTTAATTAAACATTACGTTATCAGAATTACAATTGAAGTAAAAAATTTAATTGGAAAACTAACAATAACTTCAGTATGGCAAGGGCGAGGCCGAGAGCCATGGAAACGGAGCAAGGATGGTGAAGCAAACATCACCTGCAAGCAAAACCCTAACCCCGCCTCCTTCTTCCCTGAAATTTAACAGATTTGAACTATAAATCTCAATAATAATAACACAATATTAGCCAAATGTAAATCTTCATCAAACTATGAATACCTTCCCAAAACATTTATAGTCCTTTCAAGTAATCATCTCAAACTCTATTTAATTTGACCCCAGCTGGGTAACCATCAGTGCCACAATATTATAATATTGGACATACTCAGTACAAGTCAAAAGACAGGCACATGACATAATTTTGTTTCTCATGAACTTTAAAGTCATTTTGATCTGCTTATGCTTGAAATGATTTTTGTAATATTTTACTGCTCTTTATTCATTTATGATTGGATATATTTTTGTAATTTCATTGCTTTATGTCTTTATTATTCTAAAAGGTGGAATACCAATATTAAAGAATGAGTAAGTGTGTCCAAATTTTTGACTGGTACTTTATAAATAGAGAAAAGCAGAATTCACCACTTTATCTTTCTGTTATCCTGGACTTCAAGCTTGAGCCCATACATTTAGGAAAGCAAGGGGTTACATTCCTCAAATCTGTCATATATGATTTAGTGTGACCTTTGAGATTGGATGACCACACTTGCGATCAGGTCTGGATGAGTATTTTTTTCCTTTTTTTTTTTTGCTCTGCTAGTTTGTGCTCTGCCAACATATCTGTTGATCTGTTATGATCATGGGCCCAAACAGAAAGGCACACAGCTTCTGCAGGTCTGTATTAGAGCCAGCTGCCTTCTAATGTACTGGATGTCTTTTCTTGCATGGTAAAATATGCAAATGAGATTGATTTTTTTTTTTTTTTTTTGGCCAATTGTAGCCTAAATAAATTGCATTTTATTCTGATTCCCAGTTAAGGAGTCAGTATTTGGCTTGGCTGTGTGTAAGAAAGAGTTTTCATGTGGATGAGTTTTGGATTGGCTAGGCAAATTATGAAGAAATGCAACAGTGGAATGCTATGTATATGAAAGAAAGTACACATAACATCCCATTTACTGAGACATTAATACCAAAAACAGAGAGGAGAGCTGGACAGGTTGAATTTGTCTTCCAGGGACTGATATTATTATGTAATTCAACAAAATATAAGGCTTTATTCATATAACCTCCTAAAGTGCAAAGAGCTGGAGGGACATTTCTTTTTTGGAACAAGGATTTTCGTATTAATTTCCACCCCATGGGCTTTAAGATTTATAAGAATTGCAACATCCATCCATCTGTCTATCAGGGTTCCCACGGTCATGTAAAATCGGCAAAGATCAGGGTAGGAGTCATTTCTATAATATAAATAACTGTAGCTATGTTTGCCTTTAAAATATTTCACCAGTTTTATATATACTTCAGTCAGGGTAGCAGGGACGATTCTAGGATTTTTTCAACTGGGGGCACAAGAGGGGCCACAATTAATATTCTTATGTTGTGTTTATATGTAAAACTGTAGATATCCAAACAATTTAAAGTTCAGTAAGCTTTAAACTCAGCAATAAACAGTGATATCTTATTTTCTTTTAATGACATTTATTCACTGCTGTAAATAAGAACATTCAAAATCCATTTGTATTAACTTTTTACTTTTCAGAAGTGAAAACTGTAATAAATAAAATAATCTAATCTGTGAATAGAGTACAACTCAAAAAAATATAAATAGAACAGCCTTATTTAGACAAATGCAGAATATTCATATAAAAATGCACACTGAATTAATATAACTTTATTAATTAAATACAATAATAATAACTTGTTTCCACATCCTATTAAATTTGCATAGCAGCAGTTGCAGTAAATTTGCATTGATAAATAGACAAAATCTAAATTTGCCAAGGCTAATTAGCCTTAAATAGCTACTTTTTACAGATAGCTACTTAGCTACTAAATAGCTAAATAGCTACTTTTTTTTAAACAAATTTGTAAATATTAAAACAGTTATAAAAACTTATAAAAACAGTTTAGAATAGCTTAATTAGTCCAGAGTTATTTTAGTATTATTTATTTTTATATATTGTACATTTTTGTAATATTTTATTTACATTGCTATTTATATTTATGTTTTTGGTAACACTTTATAATACGGTTTCTTCATTAATGAATAACTAGGAACAAATGAGTAACACAATATTAACAATCTAGTAACTACTATTAACTAACAAAAAATTCTGATTAACAAATTAGTAGTAATAGCGCATAGATGAAAGTGGTAGTTCACTAACTAATCAATAAATACTTTTTTTTTAATGCTTCCCAGAGAACTACTGTAAGAATCATGGTAACTGACTAGTAATGACTCAAGTGTTACTACATACTTCTAAAGGAATTCACTAATTTTTTTAAGCTTTTGAGGTTTTTGGTGAAGTTTTAGATAGTAATTACCATAGAAGTATGTAGTAACACTTGAGTCATTACTAGTTAGTTACCATGATCTTCACTTTAGAATACGGCTCCAAATAATTAGTCAGTCCCTTAGAAGTATGTAGTAACACTTGAGTCATTACTAGTTAGTTACCATGATTCTGATGAAAAGCCAATCCTAAAGTGTAGAATCTTCTAATCCTTCACAAGATATTCGCACACACGTATATGAGCTAGGAAACATAAATAAAAACATATTTTTTGCGAGGTAGGTTAAATAATAAAATCACTGTATATGGTATTTGGATGGCTGATAACTCAATATGTTCCAGCCGTCACCGTGACTCCGGCCAATTTTCTGGCATTCCTCTGGACTGGCATTGAATCACGACAGGACAAGTAGGCAAGGCAAGTTTATTTATATACTGTAGCACATTTTATACACAATGGTAATTCAAAGTGCTTTACATAGGAGATAATAAAATAATCAAAACAAATAAGAATAATTAAACAGTTTAAAATAAAAAATTAAATAAAGTACTGTAAAAACAGTCGGACGAACAGTGGCACAGTGTTCATTTAGTAAATGCACAGCTAAACAGAAGTGTTTTTAGTCTGGATTTGAGTGTGAGCATATCTGCAATATATTGAGGTCCTAGCCCATTTAATGATTTATATACCAGTAATAATACTTTAAAATCAATCCTAAATGTAACTGGGAGCCAGTGTAAAGACCTGAGGACTGGTGTGATATGTTCATATTTTCTGGTTCTGCTCAGAATCCTGGCAGCAGCGTTCTGTATGAGCTGCAACTGTCTTATGGTCTTTTTAGGAAGGCCAGTGAGGAGTCCATTACAATAATCCACCCTGCTGGTGATGAAAGCATGCACAAGTTTCTCTAAGTCTTAAAGCTGCAGTCCGTAGCAATTTCCCTTTGTCGCCATCTCTGTTCGAAATCTGTAATTGCAGTGATTCGCGGAATTATCATCTTGACGTGGGTTGTAAATTGGCATGAAACAGCGCGGATGAACACAGTGTTTTGAGGCGAGTGCTGCTGTCAATCACCGCGCTGTGTGGATACTGTCATTCAGAATCACAGATTCACTTTTTGAAAGCTTGACCAACATACGAATTTTCACCGGAAAATGTCTTCTGAACAAGTAAGTAACATCCATTTTTGTTCTGATCAACTAAGGGGGAAAAAGCATTCGACATGACAAGCGATCGTTAGATTTAATCAGCGCGATTTACAGCAACCGTGCAAATGCATAGCCTACTTAAATTTGTTCTCAAATTGTTCATGTTAACAACATCAGCATTGCGTGACTAACGTTATTTAATGTGTTTTATGATTACCTGTGTAGTTCAGAATTCATATTCTCCATAATAGCTAAACGAGAAAGGCACAACAAAGGAAACTCCATCGTGTAACAGTACGTTTTCTTAATCCACACAGTAATGGTCCATAACTGTGTGGATTAAGAAAACGTACTGTTACACGATTGAACTATTGAAATGTCTTACTTGTTCAGCAGAGAAAGCTGTCTCTTCTTCCGTTTCGAACCCCTTCAAAACACAGAGTTCACGCACCTTTCAAAAGCCCCACCGATGTGTATCCTTGTGTTCGCATGAGACGGTTTCTTTCTCTTTCCACCTTAAATCTGAAGTACGAAGTCTTTTGAGTTTTATAACTGGTTAATCTCCAGTTGACACAGATGATTGTTGTTTGGATCTTTCTGGATCGGATCCGCCATAAGTTTAATCATGTAAAGTGCTGCGAGAAAAGCCCATCTACATCTCCTCACGCGCAGTAGCCGGCTAGCCGAAACTCCTTCTTTATGTGTACGGATGTGATGTAATGACGCAAAGACATGCTCGAATTTCCCGCGAAAACCCACCAGTACCACTGGAATTAAAATCATTATTACAAGCTAACCGTTTTGAATCTAGCTATGGCAAGCAGATAGTTTTGAACACTGGCTGAAGATTTTTTTTTTTTTAAATAATTAATTTGGATTATTTTTAACTTAAAAATGTTACGGACAGCAGCTTTAACTGGAAACAAAGCATCTAATTCTTGCAATTATTTTTCAGATGATAGTATGCTGATTTAGTAATTGCTTTGACATGACTACTGAAACTAAGGTCTGACTCTAAAGACACACCAAGATTCCTGACTTGATTTTTAGTTGTTTGACCCCTAGCGTCAAGGTATGCAATTACCTTGAGAACTTCATCTTTGTTTCCAAACGCAATGACTTCAGTTTTGTCTTTGTTCAACTGAAAAAAGTTTTGGCACATCCAACCGTTTACTTCATCAATGCATTGGCACAGGGAGTCAATGGGGCTGTAATCGTTAGGCGATAGGGCTAAGTAGAGCTGTGTGTCGTCTGCATAGCTGTGGTAAGAGATTCGGTTCTTTCTCATTATTTGGCTCACTGGGAGCATATGCAGGTTGAATAGGAGTGGTGCAATAATTGAGCCTGGGGGACTCCGCATGTCTTTGGATGTCCACTCAGACTTATGGTCTCCTATACTCACATAATAACCTCTCCCTTCTAAGTAAGACCTGAACCATTTTAGGACTATCCCAGAAAGCCCCACCCAGTTTTCCAGCCTGTCAAGAAGTATGTTGTGATCAACAGTATCAAATGCAGCACTGAGGTCGAGTATTACCAGCACTGATAATTTGCCTGTATCAGTATTTAAGCAAATATCATTTATTATCTTTATGAGCGCTGTCTCTGTGCTGTGATGCGATCGAAAACCAGATTGAAAATTGTCAAAGTATCCATTCAAGCTTAAGAATTCTTTCAGCTGATTGAAGACAACTTTTTCAATGATCTTGCCTACGAAAGGAAGATTTGAGATCGGTCTATAATTGCTTAAGATGGTCTTATCCAGATTGCTCTTTTTCAGGAGGGGCTTGACAACGGCAGTTTTCAGGGAGTTTGGAAAACTCCCAGAGAGAAGTGAGGCATTTACCACTTCTAGGAGATCTGCTTCTAAACAGTTTAACACACTTTTGAAAAAAGATGTGGGAAGTGTGTCAAGGGCACAGGTTGATGTTTTAAGGTGCTGTACGGTTTCTTCCAAAATTTTGCCATCAATTTCTTCGAAAACAGACATAGTAATTACTTTCTCAGGTAGTGGTCTGATCTGTTTGACCCCAGCGCAACTCAAGGATGAGCTGATCACCTTTCTGATATTATTGATTTTCTCAGAGAAGAAAGCAAGAGAGAGCAAACTCAAAAAGAGTTTGCAGAGAGCAAACTCACTGCACTTGCTGTCTGAGAGCATTTTGCTTGGGGGGTTTGTCAGTCTCTCTACAGTAGCAAAAAGAGTGTGTGTGTGTTGTTTAAGTTGCTGTTTATAATATTTGAGAAGAAGGTCTGTCTAGCTTTGCCTAGTTCCATATTAAAAGCATGGATGCTGTCTTTGTAGATGTTATAATGGACTACAAGTTTTGTCTTCCGCCACATGCGCTCTGCTCTTCTGAATTGTCTTTTGATATTTTGCACTGCTGTTGAGTTTCTCCAAGGTGCTTTTTGTCTACCACTATTCTTCCTGACTTTCACAGGAGCAATATCATCAATTACACTTTTAATTTTTGAGTTAACCCTCAGATGGTCTTTGGGGTCCACTGGACCCCAAATGACTTTTGCTTGAATTAAAAAAAATGTTATCTTTTTCCAAATGGTATGAAACTTCCTACGGCTCTCAACACTTTCAAGGTCTACAAAAAAAAATTTAAAATGGAATGTTATCTGTTTTTATGTAGGCGTGACAAAAATAGTCACACTCGTGGTCTTCGGGGTCAATATTTTTTTTTTTTTTACAAATATATTTTTACTCTGTTTATTAATGTTTTTACTCAACATTTGTGCAGTTTATGGAGGATTCATGATATCTTTTAAATATCTATAAATAAATAAATAAATACTTATTTATTCTTGATTTATTATTGACTCAAAATAGACAAAATTCATCATCAAAATCAGAAATAACGCAGAACACAGACAGAAATGACAGAAATAAAGTGGCACACTTCCATCAATGCAAAAAACATCCACAATCCAAAATTATCATCCTCACACACGCGCACACACACACAAACACACACATATAGAGGAATACAATATACAGGAATACATACAAACTATAAAACTGTTCTCTTATCTGTCACGTTTCAGTGTGTTTAGTTCTGTTTTGTAATCTTGTTTTCCCCTGTCTTGTGTGATTTTTGGTTTAGTCCTGTTAGTTTTCCCGCTCCTCGTTTGTGTTCAATTCTCTGCACCTGTTTTCAGTTTATTATCTCGTTTGGTTCAGTTCATTTAAACCCTGTGTTTTCCCTCAGTGTTTGTCGATCGTCGTCGATGTACAGTATGGTTGTGTGTTTAGCCCTGAAGTCCTGGAGTCTGTTCTTTTGTTTCTGTTTGTGTTTTAAGTTTGGTAAATAAATCTATTATATTGAAGCTTCTGTCCTCGTCTTCAGCTACCTGCACACAAACCCTGACAGAACGATCTACCAAAAACTGAAAATGAGTAGAAGGAAGAAGAAAGAGGTGAGCCCCTTCGATAATCCAATCCTCTTCCAAGAAGAGCGCTCACTCGAGGAATACGCTGGTCTTTACCTAGACTAGACCTGTATTATGATGTGACTCAGGATGAAGAGGAACTGAAACGGAGTTTCTGGGGTGGTCTGAAGGACCCGCTAGCCCAGATAATTCTAGTGAAGGATCTCAATTTGTCATTTCTGGAGTTCGTTGATCACACGCTATGGTCGTGTGGATCCGAATACCTCGTGGAAGATCTCCCACTCCAATCAGTTCCAAGCCCGCCAGCCCCTGAGCCCATCACCTGCACGCCAGCGCCTGAGCCCATCACCTGCACGCTAACGCCAGAGCCCATCGTCTGCCCGCCAGAGCCTGAGCCCATCGCCTGCCCGCCAGAGCCTGCACACCGCATCAGCCCTGCCACCAGATCTGTCCCTGGACTTCCCTGGATGATATCCAGTATGACTGATTCCCCGCTGATATCAGTGCGATTAGCCAAAAAGATGGCTGCCGAGGCTGGGGTTCACGTCAGCCAGAGACCGTCCAGCCAGAGACCGTCCAGCCAGAGACCGTCCAGCCAGAGACCGTCCAGCCAGAGACCGTCCAGCCAGAGACTCAGCCAGAGACCGTCCAGTCAGAGACCGTCCAGCCAGAGACCGTCCAGCCAGAGACCGTCCAGCCAGAGACCGTCCAGCCAGAGACCGTCCAGCCAGAGACCGTCCAGCCAGAGACCGTCCAGCCAGAGACCGTCCAGCCAGAGACCGTCCAGCCAGAGACCGTCCAGTCAGAGACCGTCGCCTGCCCGCCAGAGCATGAATCCAGCCCGAAGCTCCCTGATGTGCTGGCCCCGTCCAGTTCCGAGTCCCCTGATGTGCTGGCCCCGTCCAGTTCCGAGTCCCCTGATGTGCTGGTCCCGTCCAGTTCCGAGTCCCCTGATGTGCTGGCCCCGTCCAGTTCCGAGTCCCCTGATGTGCTGGCCCCGTCCAGTTCCGAGTCCCATGATGTGCTGGCCCCGTCCAGTTCCGAGTCCCATGATGCGCCAGAGCCAGAGCCCGTTGACCCAGCGCCAGTTGACCCAGAGCCAGAGCCCGTTGACCCAGCGCCAGAGCCAGAGCCCGTTGACCCAGCGCCAGAGCCAGAGCCCGTTGACCCAGCGCCAGAGCCAGAGCCCGTTGACCCAGCGCCAGAGCCAGAGCCCGTTGACCCAGCGCCAGAGCCCGTTGACCCAGCGCCAGAGCCAGAGCCCGTTGACCCAGCGCCAGAGCCAGAGCCCATTGACCCAGCGCCAGAGCCCGTTGACCCAGCGCCAGAGCCAGAGCCCGTTGACCCAGCGCCAGAGCCAGAGCCCGTTGACCCAGCGCCAGAGCCAGAGCCCATTGACCCAGCGCCAGAGCCCGTTGACCCAGCGCCAGAGCCTGAGTCCGTTGACCCAGCGCCAGAGCCCGTTGACCCAGCGCCAGAGCCCGTTGACCCAGCGCCAGAGCCCGTTGACCCAGCGCCAGAGCCAGAGCCCATTGACCCAGCGCCAGAGCCCGTTGACCCAGCGCCAGAGCCCGTTGACCCAGCGCCAGAGCCCGTTGACCCAGCGCCAGAGCCTGAGCCCGTTGACCCAGCGCCAGAGCCCGTTGACCCAGCGCCAGAGCCCGTTGACCCAGCGCCAGAGCCCGTTGACCCAGCGCCAGAGCCCGTTGACCCAGCGCCAGAGCCCGTTGACCCAGCGCCAGAGCCCGTTGACCCAGCGCCAGAGCCCGTTGACCCAGCGCCCGTTGATGTCAAGTCTGTTTCCGTTCCTGAACCTCTCCTTCTCCCCAAGAAAATTTTGGGGGGGGCTATACGCCTTCGCCGTGGCCGGCCAAAGATCCACGGAGGCCCGTAAAAATAACACCGCCGTGGCCACCTGATGGGTCTTCACCGCCGTGGCCACCCGAAGGGTCCTCACCACCGTGGCCACCCGAAGGGTCCTCACCACCGTGGCCGCCCGAAGGGTCCTCACCGCCGTGGCCGCCTGAAGGGTCTTCACCGCCGTGGCCACCTGAAGGGTCTTCACCGCCGTGGCCACCTGAAGGGTCTTCACAGCCGTGGCCACCTGAAGGGTCTTCACCGCCGTGGCCACCTGAAGGGTCTTCACCGCCGTGGCCACCTGAAGGGTCTTCACCGCCGTGGCCACCTGAAGGGTCTTCACCGCCGTGGCCACCTGAAGGGTCTGCACCGCCCTGGACGCCCGAGGGTCCCACAGCTCCGCCCTGGACGCCCGAGGGTCCCACAGCTCCGCCCTGGACGCCCGAGGGTCCCACAGCTCCACCCTGGACGCCCGAGGTTCTGCCTGCTCTGCCTTGGCCACGCCCACAGCCTGCTCCGCCCTGGCCACGCCCACAGCCTGCTCTGCCCTGGCCACGCCCACAGCCTACTCCGCCGTGGCCACGCCCACAGCCTGCTCCGCCCTGGAGGTTTCCCGGACCTGCACCATGCCCTCGTCAGCCTCCAGGGCGCCCACCCTCCCACCCCTTTGGATGTTATACGGCGCGAGGACGCGCCTTCAGGGAGGGGGGAGGTACTGTCACGTTTCAGTGTGTTTAGTTCTGTTTTGTAATCTTGTTTTCCCCTGTCTTGTGTGATTTTTGGTTTAGTCCTGTTAGTTTTCCCGCTCCTCGTTTGTGTTCAATTCTCTGCACCTGTTTTCAGTTTATTATCTCGTTTGGTTCAGTTCATTTAAACCCTGTGTTTTCCCTCAGTGTTTGTCGATCGTCGTCGATGTATGGTTGTGTGTTTAGCCCTGAAGTCCTGGAGTCTGTTCTTTTGTTTCTGTTTGTGTTTTAAGTTTGGTAAATAAATCTATTATATTGAAGCTTCTGTCCTCGTCTTCAGCTACCTGCACACAAACCCTGACATTATCATTTGTCAAATAAAATAATCTAAAATGCAGAACCACCGCAAAAATAAATTGGTAACACTAAGACACATTGAAAATGTGCACACACACAAAAAGGAATACATTTGTAAGGCTATAAAAAAATAAAAGACATGAGACCAACTATTGTTCTATTGTTCCAAACTATTTTCTTTTTATTATTTTTTTATTTATTTATTTTTACAAATATTTTATTTTTACTGCTTTATTTGCTAATTTGTTGTTGCTGTTCAGTTGAAATAAATGATCAAATCTTAAGACTCCAACATTTCTCTTTGTAACATGTTGTTCAGGTTTGATTCTAATCATAATGTAACATTATTGAAAAACTGTTGTTTTTTCAGTACAAAAAAAATGCTAAACTTTGACAAAAAGTATTTTATTTTTGTTATAATTGTGATTTTATAATATTTAGATATGAATCCAACTGAATTTAACTTAAGAAAAATTATATCTTTCAGTAATTCAAATAGTATATAGGCCTAGTGGAGCCCTATAGCCATCTAGTGGTTAAAGTGATTTATTACATTATTTTATCAATTTTAACCTGTATTTTCCAAAAAATGGGCAAAAATCTTACATTAAACCTTGTAAAATTATCCATGGTATCTCCTGGAGTGAAAGTTAGAAATCTGGGTCTTTTGTAAAGTTTATTTAACATAAAATGCAGTTTTTTTGTAAAAATCCTATTTAAAAAATATTTATTTATAGAAATTTTAAAAAAATCATAAATCCTCCAAAAACTGCACAAATGTTGAGTAAAAACATTAATAAACAGAGTAAAATTATATTTGTTAAAAAAATATATATTGTTTTGTTACAAAATTAAATCTTATTGTCTGGGGTCCAATAGACCCCAAAGACCACGAGTGTGACTTTTTTTTGAAGACCATCAGAGGGTTTTAAAAGATTCAAGGAGAAAATCAACAGAGTCAGCAGATATGCTTGGTTTTAAAGATATAGCCTTCATAAATAGCACACTAATTTTCTCATTTAAGCATCTCTTCTTGACAGACAAAGATCTAGCTTCAATGGCAGGAGAGATCATTATATAAAAGAAAATACAGAAATGATCAGACATTGCTACATCTTTAATAACAATCGATGAGATGTTTAGACCCTTACTGATAAGTAAATCTAGATTGTGTCCCGTAAGTAAGGTCCCGACAACTGCATTTAAAAAGCCATTTCTTTAAAATTTTTCAGTTGATAAATAGTTCCCTTTCGTGGGAACTCCTACGTCTCGTCGGAGGAGTTTCCAACGAATTGGGATCACGCTAGGGAGACCAATTGCCTTCGAGTGAAATTAAAATGAGCCAATGAATATTAGCATGCAAGACTTGCATTCCGCGCCCCGCCTGCCAGTGCGGGTATAAAGCGGAAGCAAGTGCATACACATTTGCTTTTTGCTTCGGAGCCAACCGGTTGTGTCCTCTGAGTGAATGAGACAACGAGTCTCTGTTTTCACGAGACCTCTCTGTGTTGCTGCACACGATCTACATCTTTAAACTGTGTGCTTCAGCACAATAAGAGAGCGTTTCTGCAAAAGAGCAACATGGGTGAAGATCGTGTCCTTTTCAGGATGACGTTTCACCGATCACTGTTTCACATGCCTGAGCTTAAGCATGTTGAGACTGCTTTCGTGGGTGGTTCATGTTCTCTCATGAGAGCATGACCACGTCGGCACGTTGTTCGTCTCCCCTTTCTCGTAAAGGCTTGAGTCGCTCAGCGTGTCGTGTGCCGTCGAGCTGCCGGCTGACAGCGCGGGTTGTCACGACAACCCAGCGCGTGTTATTTGGCGCTCTAGATGCGCAGTCAAGACTCAAGTGCCTCTAACGAGGTGGAGTCCCTGTGCCTATTCCCCAATCTAGTTCCTCTTCAAAAGAGAAAAGGGCTACTTTGGCTAATAGCATTGGTGATCTGAGGATTACAGTGAGCGTTCCTCACTCCTCTAGCGCATCGCAAACATGCTGAGACTGTGTTCGTGGGTGGTGTATGCTCTCTTATGGGAGCATGACCACGTCGGGACGTTGTTCGTCTTGCCTTCTCACGAGGGGTGGGCGCTCTCCTTGGCCCATTCCTCTGAGGAAGGACCTGCTTTCTCAGAGACGGGGCACTCTATTGCACCCGCATTCCAGATCTCTGGAGACTCCATGTCTGGTCCCTGGACGGGACGCGGAGGTTCTAGGTGGTCTACCACAGGCTTTGGTAGACACCATCACTTCCGCTAAAGCCCCCTCTACGAGGCGCCTCTATGCGTTGAAGTGGAACCTGTTCGTCGATTGGTGTTCTTCCCACCGGGAAGACCCCCAACTTGCCCGATCAGAGTCGTGCTTTCCTTCCTGCAAGATGGGTTGGAGTGAAGGCTGTCTCCCTCCACCCGCAAAGTGTATGTTGCCGCAATAGCCGCTCATCACGACGCAGTAGAAGGTAAGTCATCAGGAAAGCACGACCTGGTCATCAGATTCCTCAGGGGTGCCAGGAGGCTAAATCCGCCTCGTAATCTGCACCCCTTACCCTTTTGGGACTTAACTCTAGTGCTTAGAGCACTCCAGAGGCCCCCTTTTGAGCCCTTGGCTACGGTTGAGTTAAATATCCTGTCGATGAAGACAGCTCTCTGCATCTGCAGGCTTTTTCGATCGACAAATCGTGCCTTGAGTTCGGGCTAGGCCTTTCTCACGTTGTTCTGAGACCCCGGCTCGGATATGTGCCCAAGGTTCCTACCACTCCGTTTGTAAATCAGGTAGTGAACCTGCAAGCGCTGCCCCTGGAGGAGGCAGACCCAGCCCTAGCTTTTCTCTGTCCCGTCCGCGTCCTGTGTTGTTACGTGGACAGAACGCAAAGCTTAAGGACCTCAGATCAGCTCTTTGTTTGTTACAGAGGCCAGCAGAAGGGGAAGGCTGTCTCCAAGCAGAGGTTAGCCCACTGGTTAGTGGATGCTATCGTCCGGGCTTATGCTTCCCAGGACGTGCCTTGCCCACCTAGGTTGAGGGCACACTCTACTAGGAGTGTTGCCTCCTCCTGGGCTTTGACGCAAGGCGCCTCGCTGACAGACATCTGTAGAGCTGCGGGCTGGGCGACACCTAACACGTTCGCTAGATTCTATAGTCTCCGTGTTGAAACTGTTTCCTCCCGTGTACTCGCTACGGCCAGTAACGCGAGGAATTAGGTTATGTCGGCTTGCTACGCCATTCCCGCCTCTCGGCCGGATATGTGCGTCTTCTTACTCCGTTGGTTCCCCAACATACGGCTAACCTTGTGAGTTCCTCCATCACCCCTTCAGCACCAGGCAAGGCGGATCGCCCGGCACCAGGTCTATTACCTCTCATAGGAGTTGTGTGTAGACTGGGTGGCCTTACAGTGGTCCCTACGGTGACCCATTTCTTCCACGTTCCAGCTACCCTCCGGGTTAGCATCGTGTCATCCCCTCGACAGACCCGGTCTGTCGTCCTTGCTGAGTACGCTCCCACCCCTTGGGCTGGGACTACCTCAAGGACTGCCATGTGTCTCACTACCCCACGGGTTAGTACATGTGTATTCCAGTGCCTCCGTTTGGGCGGGCAGGTAAAATAATGTACAAAATGTACACACCAATCAGTGTTGTGGTCCTGATCAACCTGTTGGAGCTAATTTTACGAGAACGTTCAGCTGAATCTACATTTTCCTTTACAAAATTATTAAATATATCTTTAGCCAGTTACCATGATTACAGTAACTGGAAAAGTTATGGAAATTCAAACTAATCTAATCTACCTATTTGTCCCATTTACTCTAAGATAAAAGTAGCCTACCTCTACTTGTTATGCTATTCCCATGATAACTGACATAAAATATGTGTTAAATGGATAATGTTTTCCTATATTCAATTTGTTATTGTTTAGCATGTCAAGGCTCATTGGCCACATTTATTCATGAAAGTGTCTCCATCTCTAATGCATTAATTCATTAGATTTGTCCTTGTTCAATCAAAATGAATGACTGTTTCATTCACATTCATGTTTCTCCTCCAGTAATAATCTCATAATTAAGTACTAAGTAAAACCAGCTCTAGTTTAGGGCCTCTGCTGGGCACATAGTGACCAGCTGGAGGGGTCAAGTGCACCAAATGTGCTTACGGTTGCTATAGCAGTGTTCTTAAAGAAGTCACTTTAGAGATAGAAGGAAGCGATGAAGACATGACAAAAAAAGAAAGTTCTGGTAAGATGAAACTCATGCAAATTGTACTGCCAGGAGTGGGTAGGAGGTGAAGAGGAGAGTGGGAGAGAGAAAAAGAAGAGAACCAGAGCGTGAGTGCGTACGAATCTCAATGACTTGTTGAAGTGAGTCTAATTAATCTCTTAGTAGCTCTCATCTTTCCTCCAGATGCCCCAGGGACACAATGTACCCTGTGTGTGTGTGTGTGTGTTGTGTGTGTGTGTGTGTGTGTGTGTGTGTGTGTGTGTTGTGTGTGTGTGTGTGTGTGTGTGTGTGTGTGTGGTGTGTGTGTGTGTGTGTGGTGTGTGTGTGTGTGGTGTGTGTGGTGTGTGTGTGTGTGCGCTTGTTTTTGTGATATATGAGGACACAAATGTGTATAATGACATGGGTATTACACTGGTATTACAACTTACACGTGAAATATGAGGACATTGCATGCGTCCTCATATTTCAAACAGCTTAAAAATCATAAAAAACAATGTTTTTTTTAAATGTTAAAATCCAGCATGTCTCTTGTAAGGGGTAGGTTTAGGGACAGGGGCAGTGTAGGGGGATAGAATATATAGTTTGTCCAGTATAAAAACCATTACGCCTATGGAATGTCCTCATAAGTCACAAAAACAAACATTTGTGTGTGTGTGTGTGTGTGTGTGTGTGGTGTGTGTGTGTGTGTGTGTGTGTGTGTGTGTGTGTGTGTGTGTGTGTGTGTGTGTGTGTGTGTGTGTGTGTGTGTGTGTGTGTGTGTGTGTTGTAAATGGATTTTTTTGGTCAAGGATTAACCTTAAGACTGTCTGAGCAGAAGTGCACCCTGGGTAGAACATCAAAACAAGCACCCCATGTCAGTGGAAAAAATTCACTGGTGTGTGCGCGTGTGTGTGCACCCTTGATCTTTGAGAAAATGCATGTGCCACTGAGTGTTTTATGGAATTAGGAAAATTTAGCACAGAACACAGAGACTATTTCTTGTATTTCTACATAAATTGAGCTCAACAATCTAATGTACAATTCCACATTCTAGCTGGATATACATGACTCATTTAACACTGACTCAACAACTACATTTCACAATAACAACCAAAAAAATATTATATAGTATATGGACGTCTATAATAGCCCACCTGGAGAAAGATATCTGCTAGCATTCACATTTATCTCAATGGCTGTCAAAGTCTCTGGAAGTATATGTCATTTGAAATTCCTCTTTGCTTATGGTACCATAGATCTTGCCAATTAAAATAACCCATGAAAACGTCTCGGTTACTAACGTAACCTCGGTTCCCTGAGAATAGGGAACGAGTATTGCGTAAGTAGCTTACGCTATGGGAAAACTCCTTTTCTCGAGAATATTGAAGCCACATTTTTAAAACAAAGTGCAGCTGCACAGCAGACATAGAGCTGAGCGCCTTAGCACGCTCATTGGCTGTGCTGTGGCAACTGCACAAATCTATGGCAAGTCAGCTAGGATGTGCGAACCAATCAGGACGCTTCGCGCCAGCGCACTTCAGAATGGGCGTGGCTTATAGCTCACTGATTCTTGAGAGTCGGGACAAAACATGTCCCACGTAGAAAAGTCTAATTTATAGCAAAAATTAAGAAATTCATCATGTATGACATACTTACAAAGTTAAATCTAAAGGAATTGTATATACCTATCTGATTTTTAGAATAAACTTTTTTATCTTTTTGGGGAAAAGTTGTTTAAATGTATGCTCTGTGGTAAGATGGTCCATGTTATTGCACTTGTCCTCAGCAAGAGGTTACAATATTAACCATCCCAAAAAACTTTTAAAAAGCTCTACAATTGTGAAAACATATATATCAAATAAAAAGGGGTATAAATATAAAAAAACAGTGCATGAAGTAAACATCAAACAATATTTTCCATAAATATCTGCCTATTAAAGTCGTGTCCTCAGTTTCTGTCAACTCCGTCAGATTTTTTCATAAAGCTCTTTAAATCAGGAAATAGCATGGTCAGCTATATACTTGAGGGCCCCTTTTCATCTCCCTGTCTGTGGTGAATGCAGCACTACCACACATGCTCTGGTACGGTTTACATTTTTTTATATTTTAGACAAACAATGTCAATATTCCTATGGTCACAGCTGCACCATGTCAATACCATCTTTCTGTTAAGATACTTTTTTTAAAACCATAGCGGAAAGAATTTAAGCATTTTAGTGAGGTTATTGGGACAGCAAGCAACTGAGGAAAAACTACCTAGCTGCAGTGTACGATACATGTTTTGGTGGGAAAATACATGCCCTTACGTCAGCTCCGTCAGACGTCAACTCCATCAGGTTCTATGTCTGACGGAGTTGACCTGTAAGCTGACGGAGTTGACAAATCCACCAATAACCTCTTAATGTGCGAATATAATATTATTTGTGAATATAGTGAAGGGTTAAACTGTTATTTCAGGGTTTTATTTACACATAAATGCACATACATAGCATGCATTACATTATTTAACCATACGCATCTGACTTGTAGAGAATGGGGAGGCAGTGGTCTGCTTATTATTGTGTAACGTGTAACTTTGCCAGCACTTTAGTATATTATTTATATATGTAGAGACAGAGATAGAGAAATGATAAGTCAGTGTAGGGCTGCGATATGGCCAAAAAAAAGTATCAGGATAATAAAAGTCTGATTCTATAGTCTTATTCAAGTACATTTTTCTTTATTTCAATTTGTATAGTAGGAAAGCATGGCTGGACAGAAATTGTAAGTTGAGGAACAAAGGAGAAGAAATAGAGTGTACCAACGAAAGAGAGGAGAAAAATTAAACAGTGACCAAGAGAGCATGCTATGCAAGGGAAGGAAAGACAGAGGTGGAAGGAGAGTTAAAGACAAAAAAGTAATACAAATAGAGCGTGTGCATGTCCGACGCCTGCTGCTCAAGGCATAAGCGCAGGTTAGACAAAAATGAAATCTTAAGTAAGCTAATTGAACCTGATTCTAAGCAACAGATTATGTGTTGCACTATTGTTGTCAAAGAATGTCAATTTAAGATCACACCCAGTATAAAGTTGGAAACGGTGTTATTTATAATAGTTGCAATATGTTTATTATAGTTTGCTTTACAGTAAGTTCAATACTCTAATAACAAGGAGAAGTTTTAGTAGTAGTTTAAAGAGCATATCTGTTCAATAATTACAATGCACACATATTGTTTGTCAACACCGTCAGTTTTTTCATCAACACCGTCAGATCTTCATCAACACCGTCAGTTTTTCATCAACACCGTCAGAACTTCAACAGCGTTGGATGTATGTTTTTGTTAATTTTTTGGGGAAAAACATTTTCTTCCTTCAGTTTATGTTGTTTTTGTAATAAAGGACCATCTGATCTACATCTTCTTATGTTTTATTTATTTAAGGAATTTGTTTTTACAATATTGAAATTAAAATCAAAGTTTGAAAATGCAAATATTTAGTAATCTGAGTTTTCAGAATAGTGTGAAATCACAATTTAAGTTTATATATTGTATTTTTTTTTACATATCAGAGTAGCTAAGCACTATTACAATATACTTCAGAATTTTAGATTATTGTTGGATTGGAAGAATTACAATTGTATACTTTTTAGTGTGCCTGACGGAGTTGACACAAATCCAGTTCTGAAGGGAAACATGTTTATTTGTTTAAAATGTGTTTTTATTTAGAACCTGTTCCTTTACATGGTTAAATAGCTAAGGCCTTTCTCTGCAGAAACATACAACTCTAATTGATATAGTGTGTATTTTTTTAAAAAGTTTTTTAAAACGTGTTTTGTCCCGACTCTCAAGAATCAGTGAGCTATATCAACTATCCAGCTTGACAGTCTATGCTTTGTGACCGCAAAACCTCTGGTGCGACCTCCGAAGCATACTAAGAGCTGTTCTGACTGCAGGGGGCAGAATGCTCCAAATAGACTCTGAGAGCCCTCACAGGGCAGAGTAGGTTCACATCTCTTTCATCTTCTGACGAAGGAAGTGCTGACAGTGAAATGACCTGCGCTCTGAATGAAGTCGAGAGCACTTTAGGAACATCCCCGTGCCTTGGCTTAAAGGGGTCATATAATGGTATGCACTTTTACAAGTTGATTGTAGGCTACTGAAATGTGTGTTGGCAGTGCCTGTACACAACCATGTATCATGATAAAAATCCATCCAGTGTTTTAGTTTTAATCTCCTTATATGTTTTCCCCTGCCTCAAATCGAGCCGTTCGTTTTTGTGACGTAGATAAAACGGACGCCCCTCCCACAACACAGACCCGCCCTCGCTCTTGAGCGAGCTGTCAATCATAGTGCGCGCGGACCGGTCCGGCGAGGTCATTGTTGATACTGGAGCACTGTCTATGAGCAGAATGGAGTCTAACGCCCATTTCACACATACTCCATGTGCAGTGCATATGCGGTGCGTGTTGCGGTGCGTATGTGGTACAGGAGCAGCATGCGCTATAGTGCTTTCACATATGCTGATTTTGCAGTGCGCTACTGATCCGCACTTTCTGTGTGCCACAAAATCAAAAATGGCTAAGTAATTTTGATTTTAAATCCAAACGTTAACTTTGACATTGTTTAAAACATTGAAACAGTATGAAAATGTATTTTAATCATTGTGATTCTTTGTTTTACATGTAGTTCCCCGCCCCCTCCCCAAAATATTTCACGTATTTTTTGAGGGGGGAAAAATCATATATGTGTCATAGAACGCTCAGGAACAGGTAAAGTAACTTAGGCTTTATTTATACATGGTATGCAGACTCCAAAATAAAAGGTAAAACAAACGCTCAGAAGATACTTGGGAATACCGAAAATACCAGAAATGTCTCTTGAAGATTACTCGGGAACCAGGGACCAGCATTGACGAGATCAGACCAGGAGTGTAGGAAGACTGAGGCTTTTATGCACCGTTGAGTGGTGATCATGAGGAGACGAGATGCAGGTGATAACAATCACGGAGAGTGGATGCAGGTGAGGATCCCGGGGAATGCTGGGAAGTGTAGTACGGGACAGGACCAGGGGAAACCGTGACATTACACCCCCCTCCCGGAAGGCGCGACCTTCGCGGCCTAGACCGAACTGTGCTCCACGGTGGCATAGCTGAGGGAGGAGCCATGGGAAAGACAGCCGGCAGGTCTCATGGCGATGACAGGAAGCGATGACAACTTGGAAGGCGGAGCCCACCGTGCCGCCGGAGAGCCAAAGGAGTGACAGGACACAGAAGACCTATGAGACCACGACAGAGCCGCAGTGACATCCCCCCGAGGTGGAAGCAGGGATCCGGAGGGCTGAGGTTGAGCAGGAGTGACCGAGGGCAGAGGTGGAGCCTGAGGGAGGGCGGAGCATACCGCAGCCGAAGGGGTGGAGGGCCGGAGAGCACTGAACGACCCGCAAGTCCGCAGCGAAGGTGTTGCGATGTCCGAACCAGGTGGAGCCGAAGTACCGAGGGAGCCCGGTGAAGCCGAATGTCCGATGGTCACTGCAGACATCGAGGGTGGAAGGAGCATAGGTGTGGGAGTCAGGGCGACGGGTCGAAGTGGAGTGGAGTGTACAGAGGCTGGAGGCGAAGCCACAGGGTCCTCACGCCCAGGGTGAGATGACCCCCAGCAGTCCAGCAGTGAAACCGCACCACTGAGAGGAGGCAGAGGTGGAACAGAGGGGCTGATGGGGGAGGTGAAGATTGGGCAGCAAAAATGGTTGGGAGCTGGGAAGGAGCTTGAAGGGCCAGACAAACATCATCCAAACATAAAACAGTATTTTGGGACTTCCGGTGGCGCGCGCTGCAAGATGGCTGCACAGCACTAGGCTCCTGACTAAAACCTCCTAATTTATCGTTTTTTTCTTCCACGCTGAGGACTATCATATTTTGTCACAACTGTATAAGTTTTATTTCAAGTATGGCAACTAAGAAATCGAGTTCACCTCAGAAATCGGCAGCGGGATGCAAACGTCTCAAAACGCTTGAGGACGACGTAGCCTCAATTGTTAGCCAGGCAATCGAAGCACAACAGGAGGCCATGCGCGAAATGGTTTCCCGCATGCTGACAGAGGCAATACAATCGGCCCTTAATCCTTTCAAAGACTTTATCAACGAAAACAGCGCTGCTCTTCGTGCGATGAAAGAGGAAATGGATTCCTTGAGTAAAAATGTGGCGTCGATCACAACCAAAGTGGACAATCTTCAGGGCAGTTTACGCAGCACTAAAAAAGATGCGAACCTCTGCTTATCTCAGCTTGAGCAGATGCAACGAAAATGCAATGACCTCGAAGATCGGTCACGTCGTAACAATGTCCGCCTGGTTAATCTACCAACTGGAATGGAAGGGGATGATCCGGTCGGGTTTCTACAGAAAATGCTACCTAAATGGATCCCCGAACTTTCGGCGCGCTCAAGTCTGATCGAGATCGATAGAGCCCACCGAGTGTATTCGAGTTCCAACTCACCAAAACCACGATCGTTGATATTCCGGCTCCTCCGCTATCCTGACAGGCAAGCCATCCTTCAAGGAGCCCGGAAAGCAAAACCCACTTTGCCCGGAGGAGCGCGTCTGGAATTCTACGCGGACTACAGTCACGAGACAGCACAAAAGAGGAAGGCGTTTTCGACCGTGAGATTCAAGCTTCACCAGAAAGGCGCAGAAACTTTCCTAATCTACCCAGCATCGTTGAGAGTCACCCACAAAGGTCAGAAATACTCGTTTGAATCTCCGGAGAGCGCTGAAAAATATCTCGAGGGTCTTGATGTTAACGCATCAGTATCTGCTCGTAGATCCTTAAACTTTCCGCCACCGGAGGAAATGGAGTAGGCGGCGGCGATATCTTTTGAGTTTTTTTTGCTGAATAACCTACACAATACAAGGACCAATTCTCTATCAGCATATGGATTTTAGTTCACCAAAGTGAAATGGTTAATTTTTATTTACATATAATTGCATTTTGTTAAACAATTTTCAGTTTTCAAATTTAGTTGGTTGACTTGTAGACAGTTAATTGTGTAGGTCTGGTTTAACAATTGGACGTTTGTCTACCCAGGAAAGACGGGGCTTAAGATACTTCCGTTAAATCTGGTTGCCTTAAAATCTAGTTATGAGAATGGTGTATGACAGTTCTTATGACTTTAAAATATTTGTTCTTTCATTTAAATCTCTTCAACTGTTAATTCCATAGGGGCTAAGAAGGTTAATAGTGTTCAGACATTGCCTCGCGACCGCCACAGACGTTTGCTAAAAGGGGAAGGTGGGAGTGGGAGGGGACGCTTAGGCGCTTAAAGCACTCGGGACCTTTTTTGTTTTTATTTTTGCATATTACAGTGGAACTTTAATGATACACTCAATAACTTGCTCTAACTATTACATGCTAATTTGTATGTGTCCGGTTACTACAGACTATGGTTAAAATAAACATGTTGTCTCTCAACGTCAGGGGGTTAAACTCTCCTATTAAACGTACACGGGTGTTAGATCTTTTACACAGGAAAAACGTTGATGTTGCATTTCTTCAGGAAACCCACCTGACCGTTATGGATGCCAAAAGGATGCAAAATAGGCATTATATCCCCATAGTATCATCTAGCTGTAAATCTAAGAAGAAGGGAGTGACAATTTTATTCAAACGTAATTCTAACTTTACTATTGAACACACAGGTTCTGATGAGAATGGTAGAATTGCTTATTGCTGTACGTTAATAGGAGGAAAGAAGTTGGCATTTGTGAATATTTATGCTCCAAACTCTTATGATGCCTCCTTCTTTCCAAATGTCTCCAAAACCATATTATCTCGCCAAGGCTATTCAATTATCATTGGATCTGATATGAACGCCGTGCTCGACACAGTTTTGGATCGTTCTAATACTTCAGTCTCAGTAGCACAAGCCCAGTCATCTACAGCGCTGAGATCGTTCATTAAAGATATAGATGTATGTGATGCTTGGCGACTACATAATCCAACAGCCAAAGAATACACCTATTTCTCTCCAAGTCACAAATCATTTTCAAGAATTGATTATATTTTATTTTCATCATCGTTACTTTCAGGGCTAATCAATATTGAATTTCTACCACAAAATGTTTCCGATCATAATGCGGTACTAGCACATCTTCAGATTAATACATCTTGTAAACCATCCCGATGGAGATTTAATACTTTCTTACTGCAAAATGAAGACTTTCTTTCTCAACTGAGAGCAGGACTGATTGAATTTATCAGTATAAACCAGGGCTCTGTTGCTAATCAGGAAATGCTATGGGCCTCCATCAAAGGGTTTTTAAGGAACAATGCTATTTCCTTTTCAGCTAAGCTTAAAAAAAATTATCTTGAACAAATATCCAAGTTAGAGAAAAGATGCGGGGAATTAGAAATGGAATTAAGCAATACATTTTCCAATGATACACAACAAAAATTACATGTAGAAAGGGTTGCACTTAACGATCTGTTGCGAAGAAGAGCAGAGTATTTAATGCACATTACAAAACATAAATATTACATAGATGGAAGCAGGCCGAGTAGACTCCTTGCGCTTACTCTTAAAAAACATGAGCGACGTTTTAACATTCAAGCAATCCACAGTTCAAAAAATGGTCTCACCTCACATCCCACAGATATTAACAAAACGTTCATGTCATTTTTCAAAAAATTATATTCTTCAGAAATGCAACCCAGTACTGATCAGTTAAAACTTTTTTTTGATCAGTTAAACTTAAACATACTTTCAAAGGAGGAAGCTGACAGCCTCGAATCTGAAATCACCATAGAAGAATTACACTGCGCATTATTAAGTTCAAACAAAGGAAAGTCCCCGGGAATCGATGGCTTACCAGTTGATTTATATCTGTCGCTGTGGGATCTACTTGGCCATATCTGGTTAAGTACTATAAATGAGTCCATAATTAAAGGCCGTTTTCACAGAGATCTCAATACAGCTCTAATCACAGTTATGCCTAAACCCGGCAAAGATCATACGGACTGCGCTAACTATAGGCCCATCTCCCTGATTAACGATGACGTTAAAATGTATGCTAAAGTTATTGCCAGGCGTTTACAGTCAGTGATACATAAATTAATTGACTCAGATCAATCAGGATTTATTACGGGTCGTTTGGCTTCTGACAATGTTCGTCGAGTGTTACATATCATTGCCGAATCCGAGAAATTAGAAACACCTAGCGGCCTCCTGTTTATTGACGCTGAAAAAGCCTTTGATCGGCTGGAATGGTGCTTTCTATGGTATACATTGAAGAAGTTCAATTTCGGTGACCATTTTATTAGAATGATTCAAACTCTATACACTAATCCCATGGCCAGGGTTTCTACTGGTGGACTCATTTCAGATACTTTTAATATTTGCAGAGGCACAAGACAGGGGTGTCCGCTTTCTCCCCTTATATTCAACTTATCGTTAGAACCCTTGGCACAGTATGTTAGACAATGTAAACTCATTACCCCGATTCAGTTAGGCTCATCTACCCATTCTATCTCTTTGTATGCCGACGATACTCTGCTATTTTTATCTGATCTACAACGCTCACTTCCTAACGCCCTTCAAATTATAGACGAATTTGGCACATTATCAGGGTTTAAAATGAATCATCATAAAACTATTTTAATGCCCCTCAAATCAGATGGTTTTAATTTTCCTATTCCAAATAATATTCAGATTTCAACACAAGTCAAATACTTAGGGATTCAATTGAGACCTACTTTACCCCTCATTTCCAAAGTCAACTATATGTCAATATATGGGGAAGTGGAGTCGGACATTCAAAGATGGATGTGTCTGCCTTCATCGCCATCCGCCCGAATGTCAACAATAAAAATGAATATTTTGCCCCGTATTAATTTTATTAGTTCTATGCTTCCTCTCCCCCACCAGTGAATTACTGGAAAAAGTTGGACTCTTTACTGATAAAATTTATTTGGAATGGAAAGCGTCCCCGCATTAAGTGGTCTACACTTCAAAAAAGTAAAATAAAGGGTGGAATGGGCTGCCCTAATTTTAAATGGTACCACTGGTCTTTTATCCTGCTCTCAGTTTTGAAATGGTTTGATTCGAGCTCACAGTCTTCATGAAAACAATTAGAAAAAGAGCGCATTTTACCAATTCGTTTGCAAGATTTTTTATTTTCAGGCCTTTCTCACAGGAAATGCTCATATTATGGTCCTATAATTTCCTACACTCTTCAAATATTCAAGAAGATTGAAGCCTGTTTTGCATCTAAAACTTTATGGCACACTCATACTCCGATTTGGCACAATCTGAACTTACTTTCTGGCGGTCAACCTCTCGTACAGCCTTCCTGGTCTACAAAAGGTATTCTAACGTTAAACGACATAAAAGGGGAAGATTCAATTCTGGATTTTCGTGAATTAATAGAAAGATTTAATATTTCGCAAAACACTTTATTTTTATATTTCAAGTTAAAGGCCCATAAGGTACCTTGGGGTATAAATCTTCATACCCACCCGGTGGTGAATTGGTTTTCAAACGCACCAAGCACAGGAATTGTTTCATATTTTTATCTTTGCTTTCAAAATCTTAATGCAGACAAATTTTCTAAAGCTAGAGCTTGGATATTAGATCTGAACGTTTCTAACAGGACAATTGAATGGAATACAGTGTGGGATAATACATTCCATGCATCTACGAACCCGAACCACCAATTCATTCATTTTAAAGTTATTCACAGGGCATATCTAACCACACGCATACGACATGTAATGGGTGGATCACCCCACCCATATTGTAATTTCTGTGGACCGGGATGTGTGGACACTTTGGTACATATGCTGTGGGACTGTCCAGATGTGCAAAAAATTCTGGGATGCGGTGCTTTATGTCTTGTACAAGGCTTCGAAGATTTGTATCCCCAAAGATCCTGTTATTTTACTGTTGAATGACAATTCTCAATTTCCTCTATGTGAGAAAGTACGGAAATTCTGGTTAGCTGCCATGACCGCTGCAAAGAAGTTACTTGTTCAACGATGGAAACCTCCGCATGACCTTTCAATTAAACATTGGCTTCACTCTTTATTGGAGATATTATACATGGAGCTGTCATCGGCACGGACCAATCACGCTAACCCTAGGACTCTTTCGATGTGGAAAAACTGGATATCTACAGTCAAGAAGTTTTTGGTTACCTAATCGGCAGCTACTTATGGGTGTTATCATTAATGTTATTTTATTTGTCTTTCTCTGTATGTATTTTATTTTATCCCTGGATATTCGGATACTGCTCAATGTCCTGAAGTGCAATGGGGTGGGGTGCGGGAGAGGGGGAGGGGTAAGAGGGGAATTAATAATCGTATAAGTTTTCTTTCTTTTACTACAAAATGTTTTGTAAACTTTTTCAAAATAAATAAAAACACTAAATTACAAAAAAAAAAAAAAACAAACAGTATTTTGGAGAGGTGGTGGAGAGAGGAGGCTGGGTGGGAATACCGTCTCTGGCTGGGCGTGGCTGACGTGAAGCTCTGGCTGGGCGTGGCTGACGTGAAGCTCTGGCTGGGCGGTCTCTGGCTGGACGTGGCTGGACGGGACCAGCGGTGAAGGCTCAACTGGGCTGGACGGGACCAGCGGTGAAGGCTCGGCTGGGCTGGACGGGACCAGCGGTGAAGGCTCGGCTGGGCTGGACGGGACCAGCGGTGAAGGCTCGGCTGGGCTGGACGGGACCAGCGGTGAAGGCTCGGCTGGGCTGGACGGGACCAGCGGTGAAGGCTCGGCTGGGCTGGACGGGACCAGCGGTGAAGGCTCGGCTGGGCTGGACGGGACCAGCGGTGAAGGCTCGGCTGGGCTGGACGGGACCAGCGGTGAAGGCTCGGCTGGGCTGGACGGGACCAGCGGTGAAGGCTCGGCTGGGCTGGACGGGACCAGCGGTGAAGGCTCGGCTGGGCTGGACGGGACCAGCGGTGAAGGCTCGGCTGGGCTGGACGGGACCAGCGGTGAAGGCTCGGCTGGGCTGGACGGGACCAGCGGTGAAGGCTCGGCTGGGCTGGACGGGACCAGCGGTGAAGGCTTGACTGGGCTGGACGGGACCAGCGGTGAAGGCTTGACTGGGCTGGTGAGGGGAGTTGACTCGGAGGAACCGAAGCGAAAGGGTTCTTTGGTAGGGCAGGTGTGGGGAGTGGGTTTGGTGGATCCAAACAGAAATGCTGGTTCGGCAGGGCGGAGACGGAGGATGAACGGAGTGGGGTAGACTTGCGATGAAGGGAGAGGTGCTGGGAATTGAAGGGCATGGAGGAAATCCAGTTGAGCGGCGTGGATGGAGTCCTGCATTGTGTGAGGGTCTGATCTTCTGTCATAGAACGCTCAGGAACAGGTAAAGTTAACTTAGGCTTTATTTATACATGGTATGCAGACTCCAAAATAAAAGGTAAAACAAACGCTCAGAAGATACTTAGGAATACCGAAAATACCAGAAATGTCTCTTGAAGATTACTCGGAACCAGGGACCAGCATTGACGAGATCGGACCAGGAGTGTAGGAAGACTGAGGCTTTTATGCACCGTTGAGTGGTGATCATGAGGAGACGAGATGCAGGTGATAACAATCAGGGAGAGTGGATGCAGGTGAGGATCCCGGGGAATGCTGGAAGTGTAGTACGGGACAGGACCAGGGGAAACCGTGACAATATGATGGCATTTTGCAACTTTTGGGACTATAATCATACTTTTTTGTTTTCTTGACCCTGTAATTTAGTAACTGTTGAACACATTAACTGTATGCGTATATGATGAAATTAATACAGTTTCTTGTCAATCTATGTCTATTTTAATGTGAAAAATGATCAGCCACTTTAATTCAGTGCGGTGGAGCACAGCAAAAATAGACTCGGTGCGGAAAAGATCTCTACACTGCTGTAGTCGCACCACACCTGGAACAGATCTACGGACTGCACCCGTGTGCAGTGTGAAAGCTCTAACCTGTTAACATGGGTATGTAAAAAAATACGCACCACATACGCACTGCAAACGGAGTATGTGTGAAACGGGCGTAAGCGAAGTGGTGTTCTATTCTTGGGTGCAATAAGGAACACAGCAGTCACTTTAATGTTCCTAAATCCGAACCGCTGAAGACGCAGTGGCTGAGTTTGTTGAAGGGAATATTCCCAACAATCAACATCAATGCTTTCATGTTTGCGCGAATCATTTCTCGCCAGACTGCTTTGAGTTTGAGTTTGAGTTTGAGTTTCTTTATTTAAAGGGACAATGCACATTAATTAACATGAGTACAAGGGCCAACATGTAAATGTGCCAGATTTAGCCATACAGGCTAATTTTCATCTGCAGTCCCTAGCAGGTTAAAGATTAAAACAATAAATACACTCTACAATACAAAAAATAAAAACATGATAAATAAACACATTATTCTATATTATGACAACATATTTGATTTGTTAATAACCAATGTTTTATGGATTTGGAAAATGATTCGATAGACGTGATCTTCCTTAGTTTATAAGGAACGAGGGTCAGTATAAAGCTAGTTTTGCTAAGAAGCTGCTCCTGAAAAAAGGATCGGTACCACTACCAACTCTTCGTGTTCCTGTTGCACCTCCAGAAGAACTGAAGTGAGTGTAACATTTTATTAACCTTTATATTAATATTTATATTAATCTTTGCAAATCGCTTGCACGCTTCATGATGGATGCGGCTAAGGTTTACACTCAGGGTACATTACGGCATGTTTTCTATGTACGAAAATTTCTTACAATACTAATGAGAATTTTTAATTAAAGTGTAAAAAAATGTAATAAAAATATATTACAAACTTTTAATTTAGACCCTAAAGAATCATATTAGCTTGTACAAAAATTAAGGACGACTCTGGAGTTGTTGAGCCCGAACGTGCTTGCAAATCACCCACTCGCTTGACTGATGCCAGTGCTAGCAAAGAGAGCAGTTTTGAGTGAAAGTGGCTTCAGGTCAGCAGACTGAAGTGGCTCGAAAGTGGCCCCTTTCATGGCCTCCAGGACTGCGGAAAGGTCCTAAATAGGTATAGAGGGGGGCGGAGGCGGGTTTAGCCTTCTGGCCCCCTTGAGGAAGTGCACGACTAGGTCGTTTCTTCCCATTGATTGCCCGGCCACGTGAGCGTGAAATGCTGCTATGGCCGCCACTAGGGCTGAACGATTTGGGGAAAATGTGATATTGCGATTTTTGAGGTCAAGATTGCGATTGCGATATAAGATTGCGATATAATAAACAAATGGTTTCATGAGTCAACTTGCTTGGTTCTAAAGCAACATGCACACACAGATTAGTGATAATTCTGAAATGTGTATTTCTCAATTCAAACTAGCAACAACTAAATGATTGATAACACCTATAATGATCAATAAGCCATTGATGTCTGGATAGAAATGACCCCCTCTCCCCCATTTTAAACATTAATTATAGCCATCCACCATTACAGTGATTTTAATCATTTATTAGGCTTCAAAAAATATAACAGCTTTTAATTTAAGTGAACTTAAAACAATCCTCACATAAACCCATAATAAATGTCATATTTACCTGTGCCCTTCCTGTCTAACAGGTAGGACATATACAGAAATTGAATAATTTGGGGGCATTGTCTCCGGATAGCATATCTGCACCTTGGTTCAGAATGCCTGGCACGTGCACTGCTCTTAGCGAGCGCAGGTTGAGCTGAGCCCATAGCAAGATGTGTTTGGCCATGGTGTGCAGGTTGCTCGACCTGAGACTACCTTGGCGATTTATATAGGAAACCACTGACATGTTGTCCGACCGGACCAAGACATGGTGACCTTTTATGTATTGGAGGAAAGCTTTTAGTGATAGAACGACCGCTCTCATCTCTAGACAGTTTATGTGTAGGCACCTCTCCAATTACCAGCCAATCGTCGAGGTAGTTCAACACTCGCACTGCCCGTTGTCGCGTGGGCGAGAGCTGCGCCCATGCACTTCGTAAACATACGAGGTGCTAGGGATAACCTGAATGGTAGGATTGTGTACTGATAAGCCTGCCCCTTGAACGCGAATCTCAAGTATGGCCTGTGATGCGGGTCAGTCATGGAGCCCGCCCATTCAGCGCATTTGGATGTAGCTTCCTCGTCTGATCCCCCAAAATAGACAGCAGAACAGGGCGGCGTCCAGTTGAAACCAGGGAGCCGGCGTCCTCAGAGCTGCTTAGCAGCTTGCTTGTTCTGGAGTTCAGCGAAGTTAAAACTTGCTGAAGGAGATTCAGAAATCTGAATTCTATGGCGAAATGGGGGCTTATATAGCTATAAGCCATACCCATTCAGGCGTCCTGATTGGTTCGTGCATCCTAGCTGACTCACCATATGTTCGTGCAGCTGCCGCAGCACAGCCAATGAGCGAGCTAAGGCAATCAGCTGAATGTCTTCTGTGCAGCTGCACTGCGTTTTAAAAAATGTGGCTTCAATATTCTCGAGAAAAGGAGTTTTCCCATAGCATAAACTACTTACACAATACGAGAGACCTCTCGAAAGGGAACTATTGCCTAGCTTAAAGTCACAGAGCAGGGTCACAGAGTCGCATGGTGCATTAAAGTCGCAAACGCTCTGTAGATTTCATGATGAAGAGTTCTAAACTGTCACTGCCACTAATATCAGCATAAAAACTGTGCAGTAGAAGCTTCATGGAATGGGTTTCCATGACCAAGCAGCTGTATGCAAGTCTCACATCACCAAGTAAAGCATCAGATGGAGTCGTGTAAAGCACATCGCCACTGGACTCTGCATGGAGCAGTGGAAATGTGTTTTGTAGAGTGAAAAATCACACTCATCTATTTGGCAGTCTGATGGCGAGTCTGGATTTTGTGAACACCAAGACAACATTACCTGCCTGAATGCATTGTGCCAACTGTAAAGTTTGATGGAGGAGGAATATTGGTATGGGGCTGTTTTCAGGGGTTGGGCTTTAGGCCCCTACCTTCCAGTGAAGGGAAATCTTAATGCTTCATACATTTTGGACAATGCTATACTTTAAGCTTTTTGAGAACAATTTGGAGAAGGCCCTTTCCTATTCCAGCATGACTGTTTCCCAGTGCACAAAGCAAGGTAAAGAAATGGTTGGATTAGTTTGGTGTGGAAGAACTTTACTGGCTCACACAGAGCCCTGACTTCAACACCATCAAACACCTTTTGGATGAACTGGAACAGTTTTTGTCCAACATCAGTGTCTGACCTCAAAAATGCTCTACTGAATGAATGGGCAAAAATTCAAAAATATATAAATTTCCTTTCAAAAGTTTGGGGTCGGCAAGATTTTTTAAAATGTTTTTGAAAGAATTATATGCTCACCAAGACTGCATTTAAAAACAGTAAAGCAGTAGTATTATGAAATATTGTAATATATTTTATATTAAGAAATGGATTTTTTGAAGATGGAATTTTTTTGTAACAGTGTCATCTTTATAGCTGTATAGAATCCAACAGACTATGCATTTTGCAGAATGAATTATCAGAAATTAACTTCATCCTTAACTTTAAGACAATGAAAAAAAAGAACCGATTACATAAATAAGCCAGAGCTCGATAGGATGCTCCTTGGTTTTTATCGACTGAAGCGAAACCAGATGATAGCACAAGCACGGCAGGGTTACGCAACACTCGTTCCCTCTTCTAGAGAGAACCGAGGTTACGTTTGTAACCGAGACGTTCTCTTACGAGAGTACTCTCGTGTTGCGTAAGCTAGCTTACGCTACGGGAACCCAATTTAAAACGCCATGCGTGCTAATCTCCCACAACACTGACCCAAGGGCGAGCACCCTGAGCTCATATGATATTGGGATATAAAAAGCCCGGTGAAGACCCCTCGGGCGGCCGGGGCGGTGAAGACCCATCGGGCGGCCGGGGCGGTGAAGACCCCTCGGGCGGCCGGGGCGGTGAAGACCCCTCGGGCGGCCGGGGCGGTGAAGACCCCTCGGGCGGCCGGGGCGGTGAAGACCCCTCGGGCGGCCAGGGCGGTGAAGACCCCTCGGGCGGCCAGGGCGGTGAAGCCCTCTCAGGACCAGACACCGGCTCGGGAACAGACACCGGCTCGGGAACAGACA
Organism: Chrosomus eos; assembly: GCA_036326025.1. Lineage (NCBI taxonomy): Eukaryota > Metazoa > Chordata > Actinopteri > Cypriniformes > Leuciscidae > Chrosomus > Chrosomus eos. Next base: position 41,389,196 of record CM070820.1, on the reverse strand, counting down.
CCGGCTCGGGAACAGACACTAAAACAGAAACAGTCACAAGGACAGACAAAAACACAGACACAAACACAGGGTCCGGAACAGAAACAGTCACAAGGACAGACAAAAACACAGACACAAACACAGGGTCCGGAACAGAAACAGTCACAAGGACAGACAAAAACACAGACACAAACACAGGGTCCGGAACAGGCGTGGGCTCCGCCTCTGGAACAGGCGTGGGCTCCGCCTTTGGAACAGGCGTGGGCTCCGCCTCTGGAACAGGCGTGGGCTCCGCCTCTGGAACAGGCGTGGGCTCCGCCTCTGGAACAGGCGTGGGCTCCGCCTCTGGAACAGGTGTGGCGTGGGCTCCGCCTCTGGAACAGGCGTGGCGTGGGCTCCGCCTCTGGAACAGGCGTGGTGTGGGCTCCGCCTCTGGAACAGGCGTGGCGTGGGCTCCGCCTCTGGAACAGGCGTGGGCTCCGCCTCTGGAACAGGCGTGGGCTCCGCCTCTGGAACAGGCGTGGGCTCCGCCTCTGGAACAGGCGTGTCCAAAATCCGGGCCAGACGCTCCAGATAGTCCCAGCTCAGGAAGGCAGACGGGACGTGGACAGTCTCTCGCTCGGCAGACGGGACATGGGACAGTCTCTTGCTCGGCAGACGGGCCGTGGACAGTCTCTCGCTGGCAGACGGGCATTTCCTCCTCCTTCTCCGTCTGTGACGGTGACAAGTAGGTCCCGAGCTGTCCCTGTAACCCGATGAAAATTGGGTTGCCCCAAAGGTGGCGACGAAATAGTCCGGGCAATCCAAATAATCGTCGTCAAAATAATTCTCATCCCAGTTGGACTCCTCGTCCTCCATTTTGCTGAGTCCTCAGTGGTCGGATCTTTCTGTCACGGGTGGATTACAAAAAGTGGAGAGGAGGACTCAAGTGCAACAGAAGGGGGAATATTTATTACTAAATGAAAATAAACACAAAAACAAAAACCCACGAGGGGGAAAACATACTTCATAAAACATAAAACTTAACTGAGCTGAAACACAATACACTGACCATAAACACATCGAGAACCACAAGGAACATGGGAGACATAATACAAAGATCCGACGAAGACAGCAAACAAGAGGAGACTTAAATAGGGAACAAATCAAGAGGGGACAGGTGGAACAACTAAACACTAATCAGGTAACAAGGGGGAGGGATCAAACAATCACAACAGCACATGGCACAACATACCAAAACACCCATGTGCTAACAAGACAGGACAGACATGTGACAATCTAGGCTCTGGTCGCTGCAAGCTTGGGACCCGGAGACCAGATAGGGCTGATAAATTGACACTGTGCTTGCAGTATTTAACTGAGGCAGCGCGCTGAGGCCAGCCGCGGGTTGATTTACACATAACATTCTGGTCAGGTGGAACGGGAAATGAGTTATGTGTATATATCACGGGGATGCCGCCGGCGTGCATTCGTCCACTGGAACCTCCTCAGGCGGCCTCTGAGAGCGGGGCTTCTTACGGCACCGCGCAGAAGAGGGAGGCGGAGGCGCGGAATCCACATCAAAGATGGCCAGTCGAACCCGCAGGGTCGACATGGCCATGGTGTCGCACTCAGGACATCCGCCCTTGGACAGGGCGTGGTCCGCATGGTCTCGCCCCAAGCAGGAAGCGCACAGGACATGGCGGTCCCCGTTGGCGAGAGGGGCTCTACACGAGCGGCAGGAAGTGAGAGGTTTTTGAAACAACGCCTTGGCTCTTTTAGACAGAGAAAAACATGAGTGTCGCGGCGACGAACACATACAGAGCGCAATAAATGATATGGGCGCCGGATAGCGCAGCAGGAACGGTGACTGAGGGGGGCGAGAAGACGACCAGCTTCCTCAGAGAGCTCGTCCTGCTGAAAAGGCTGTTCTACGGCGCAGGCTTCTTCTCCGAGATCCAGCGATGCGAAAGCTTCGCTAAAGAGATGAAAATCAAGGAGCATCCTATCGAGCTCTGGCTTATATAGGCATAAGCCACGCTCATTCGCGCGGGACGTGACGACTGAGGGCGCCAGCGGCCTCATTGGTGCTTACGTCACGAGCAATGCTCTGGTGCTTACGACACGAGCAGTGCTCTGGTGCTTACGTCACGAGCAGTGCCAGCGCCCTCATTGGTGCTTATGCCAATAGGCGCGCGAGCTGCCTCGCCTAGGTCTGCTTGCTGCAGCAAATGCATTTTAAATCAATACAAATTATAAGGATAATTATTGGCTTCAGTATTCTCGAAAAAAGGTTTTCCCGTAGTGTAAGCTAGCTTATGCAACACGAGAGTACTCTCATAAGAGAACTTGACTCCTTGACTCCATTCTTAAAAAAAAAAAACACCCAGGTCCTCATTCATGAAACCTGAGCAGAATTAATTTTATGTAAATTGTTTGTAAAACCATGCTTATGTATTCATGCTGCATGTGTTTTTCTGAAGGAAGCCCATCTTTTTTTATATATAAACTCTATAGGTATATTTTCATCCTGTTATCACGTTGTTAATGGCCTTGTAAACCCATTACAGCTAATTATGATCTCAAAATCTGTATACATTAATGTGCTCCCATTCATCAGTCACACATTATCAGCTGATCGGAGCTTCCCAAAATACCCTTTGATGTATCCAGGGTAACCCCTCTACTAAATACATGGAGGATGGGTTTTTTTTCTTTACCAGCATCCCCCATCCCTCTGTGCTATTTTGCGAGGCTTTATATAAGAAGACCACTGATTGTGGATAGAAGAACAGCATGTAAATTTGATCAAGATACACTAAATATCATTGTGATACCAGAATAAGAAACCTAATGGAATACAAATAATTTATTGCCTGACAATAACATTGTATTCTGTTTGTTACTCTACATGTCCCTTCTGTTTCTCTTCTCTTACCCGTCCTGCTGTCTCAGAGAAATTGACATGCTGCTTCCTAGCCAAGCTCTACAACACACACACACACACACACACACACACACACACACACACACACACACACAGACACACACACACACACACACACACACACACACACACACACACACACACACACACACACACACACACACACACACACACACACACACACACACACACACGTTCTCCTTCAGTGAGTGAAATGTACACAGTATTACCATCTGGACAACACAGAATACTTACAAGGTGAGGCTGGACACCATCTCTCATACAAAATATACAGCTCAAATAGGCATGTCATAGATTTTTATCAGTTTTATAACTCTGTTTGGTTGAGGTTTTGATTCTGTTGTTAAGTAAAAAATTATGATTAATGTCTTTGCCATGACTCTACTGACAAAGACATCTATGGCAAGTAAATCAAGGGCAGCTGGTTTGTTTAAAAGCTCTCTTTTTCTCTCTCACTCTCTGTCTCAGTTTATGAGAGTCAAAACCAACAAAGCTTTATTTATGTGACCGTAATCATTACAGTATTGCTAAGGCATTCACATACTTAAGTAGTACAGGGGTATAAAATAATTATAAGTATGTCATAAATGAATGTGCTCATGACGCATATGTTGATAAGTGGTATACGTGCTGTCAGGCAGACCAATATAAAACACACTCAGATGGAGACACACACATATACACCTTTAGAGCAAATGAAATGACCTCAAGCATGATTCTTGCTGCCATTAGACAAGCATAAGTCATGCTCAGACAGTTCTTCCAGTAACACTTCAAGAATCCCTTTAACACACAAAAACTAGCACACAACTGGCAATGTTGCAATTAAGTTAAACTCTCTTGATACATAGTCAACAACAAAAGACTTAAACAAAAGAAAGCTTTTGCCTCCCTTTATTTATTTTGTTGTTACTGTAACTATAAACAATTGTGGTTATTTGCACTGTGTTTGCATCTAGCATCGCTGCAGTATTTCCCTGCTGTCCATGACCCAATCAAAACAGACCTGGCACCCATTTTTGGGTCCTGACCCATTAGAGAACATCTGCTCTGTTTGAGTCTTTTGTGAATCTTTCTATCCAGTCTTGAGCTTGTATGTGTTTGCTGTATCAATAACCTGTTAACTTGACATGAGTTTTAGTATATATATACAGTATATATATATATATATATATATATATATATATATATATATATATATATATATATATATATATATATATATATATATATATATATACAGTAGATAGATAGATAGATAGATAGATAGATAGATAGATAGATAGATAGATAGATAGATAGATAGATAGATAGATAGATAGATAGATAGATAGATAGATTCATTTTTATAGTGCTTTTCACAATACCTTTATCATGAATAATTATTATTTGAAATAATATATAGCCGCATAACAGAAATATATCATAAACTTTATTTTTTTCTATGACACTTTTATGCATCAGCTACCTGCTGCTTTGAGGTTTGGCATTCTGAGTGAGTTCTTAAGAATAGAGTGTAATCTATGACACAATGGTAAAGAAATGAATAAAGAAAGAAAACCAGTGTCTCACTAATTATAGTGTGTTCTCGCCAGAAAAGGAGGGAAAAAACTTACAAAGCGTAATGTACGTTCATTTGAGAGTCGCCGCCCCACAAGAATTCATGTCTTTTCTTCCATTCTTCTGGGTAGACATTAGGACCGCGCAGACTCTACGGCTGGAGCGTTATATTACTCCAGTATCTACATGCCTTAAACAACGGGGAACTGGGGGATCGACCCGTCCGGAGATTATCTAACCGACGACTTTTTGCACTTTTGATCCAAAGGAACCGTTGTGGATGGAGTTTACTACGACCCCTTTACTCAACCCGCACGTTTTACCCACTTGAATCATTCTCCTCTGGCCGCAGAAAGTGTGTGGCTCACTTTTTGGTTTTCCCGTGGAGGAGGACCCTCTGTTGATCCCTCTGTGCGCCCTCTCGGTTCTCCATTCGCCAGACGCGGAGCAGAGCCGCATCACCATCATCATCAGCGCTCGCGCTGCCTCTGTGTCTCTGCTCGTGCAGTCAGGACCCGTGTGCCCTGCTATCCCACCACCATGAATTCGGATATTAACATGTACTTGGGGCGAGAGAAAACGGGGATCATGCGAAAGAGAGCTCTGCTACTCAGGAAAGGCTGCAGTTTCGAAATAACGAGGTGAGTTGATATGGGGAAGGGGGTTTTATGTGGGGAGTGGGCATTTTTGACAGCACCGCATCATCCGGTTACCGGATGGTAGGATTGTAAATTATTACAGCAGGGCATCTGAGATAGACATGTTTTACTCAAGAGTGTGTGTTTAGACTAGCTTTCAGGGGATTTGGCATAGACCAGCAGCATATTAAAGTGTCTTAAGGCTGTCGCTAGGGATCTCAGAGTCAACAAAGCTTTATTGGCATGATTGTCAGCATTGCCAAAGCATATGCAGCATTCAAATTATTTAAATAAACAGAAAATACAATAACAGAGAATACAGGTAATACAGAAATAAATAAGAGTAGAAATAAAAAATGGGAAAATTTAATATAATGGAAATTGACATATAGGCAAGCCTATACACTGTGTGTGTGTGTGTGTGTGTGTGTGTGTGTGTGTGTGTGTGTGTGTGTGTGTGTGTGTGTGTGTGTGTGTGTGTGTGTGTGTGTGTGTGTGAGTGTGTGTGCCTAGACCTATACGTACACATATGTGCCTATATATATATATATATACATATATATATATATATATATATATATACACATATATATATATATACATATATATATATACATATATATATATATATATATATATATATATATATATATATATACATGCATCCATCCATCCATCCATACATACATACATACATTACATGAGAGTTAAGACGCGAGTCATGGTCCATTAAACGCTGAGACATGAGCCTTTAAAAGGCAATAACCCACTTTTCCCATCGGGATTCCCCATGAACAGTCGTGAGGAGATCCGGGTTTTCTGTTTGCAAAACAGAAGATGTACTTAGAGAGCTAAGGCTTGAGAATTATTCTTTTATTAATGCACATCTCGAGTATCGACCCGTTGCTCTTGTTTGCAAGAGTATTGTGTTTTCAATGTCGTTTTCCATTTCTGTCAGTGAAAGTGAAAGGATGATAGCAGTGTAAAAGCTCATGCTAAGTAATGGTTCTGCATCAGTGTCAGACACACCAACACAAGTATTGGTGGTTCAGCACATGAATGTAGTGTCTGTGTTTGTGTCAGAAATGCAGAGATAGCCTACATGAAGGAGAGAGGTCACACCCCATCTCCTGTGTTGGGACCATCATAGTGTAGACTGCAGTGTTATGCTGAGACAATACTGTATAGCCTATTTCTACTGAATCTTAGGTCATTTTGAAATGAGAGACCCTGTATGCACAGTAGCCTACATTGGTCTTTCATTAAGTTGCTCCTTGTCAAGTAAAAATGTACCACATTACTATTCCCATATTACATGTTATTATAATTGATTAGTAGGGTTATAATAAGGGGTGTGCATGTGCGGTATTGACAAAAAATAATAATGATGAAGAGACAATATTTTGGTATACTTTGGCTGGTTTAGGACTACCGTGGACAGTCGTTTTATGTTATTCATCATATTCTGTGTGGTGGTGAGTTTGCACCAACGACAGAAATTACATTTTCCAATAAGTTTAATTAGATTGTTACCTTTTATTTGCATTTTTTACCTTTATAAGAGCATTTTTTCTTAGCTAATTAAATGTAACATATGCATCATTTATTATGTCAACTTATTACATTTAATTAATTAATTAAATTAGAATAACAAGACACTATATGGCTGTTACCAATCAAATGAAATCAGTATCAACAAAATATCTTTGCAATGCAGAGGAAACAGAAGCTGCAACTGAAGTGGGGTTTAAATGTATTTACACACTCTTTAATTGAGCTCAGAGGTGACATGAATGCATTTAACCTGCTGTTATACAAACCCATAAATAATGGATTAAAAATAAAAATAAAACATTGATGATATTAAATTATTTTAAAATTAAAAAGATACTTTATATGAAACCAAAACTGCCAGTAGGTGGCGGCAAGTCACTGTTGAGCGAATCATTGAGTCATTAATTCAACCGATTCGTACAAATGGACTGATTCATTGAGGAATGAAACACCTGGCTTTGTGTGTTGCTCAGAGACACAAAACTAGCCTGGTAATACCAGACTCTGCTACTTCACTTTGCTTCGTAGATAGAGTCTGGCATAGCATAATAGAGAAGTGTTTTCTCTCCCGCTAGGGGCGATTTGTGAAGTTTAAAATCATTGGTTACCCGTAAGCCAATCAGATAAGTTTGTTTATGACGTATGTTATGCGGCGACACAGCCGTATCGAACCACAGACATCATGCATCGAACTCAAATCTATGATCGAACTTCCACTGTAAACACTTGATGATGCGAGCGAAATACCGAAGTGAACATGGCTGTAAACGACCTTTTTGATCGGTGATTGATGTAATAGAATGACTGCTGCACTTGACAGGGCGCAAACAAGCAGAGAGAGAGAGAGAGAGAGCGAGCGAGCCCCGGCCGCGCGCGCGCGCGCACTATCACGTCTTCAAACAAACAACACGAGCGCTGTCTTGCTCTCTCTCCCTCGCAAATATTAATCAAAATCAATCGACTAGTAAAAGGTCGGAACACCGCAGTTTCACGTGGAGCATTTGGAGATTTTTAGAGATTAGAGACTCTAGGAACAACATCTCAATGAACAACATCTCAACACTAAATTATAAAGGCCTGTCTCATATAACTTTAGACGCCTGTCTCAAATACAAGCCGGTGCAGTTCGACGATTTGGGGAAATAAAAGCCCGGGCTATTATATGAAGTTTTACAGTATTTAAGACCTGGAAAAGATAGGAGACACTGACCTGTCAAAAGGCTCCCCAGTTTCTCGCTGACGATCGGTAATAGTTGATAAATTAAACTTTTCCCAAAGGGAGTAGGGCCACAACATCACCTCCATTCAAAATGTTTAATACACACTCTTCTTGTTCGGGCTTCAGTTTGCTAATGCTTGGAATATTCTCCACAACAGAGCGAATTGCATCCGTGTCTCCATATCCGCGGTCGTTTTCGATTTCTCTGACCTAACTCTTAAACTCGGCGCTTGGCGAGTACGTCACTGCTTTCAGCCTGCCTTCTGTTTGCTGATTGGCCCGGCTGTTTTCAGGCCGGTGGAAAACAGAAAGATAGGCTGCTATCTCAGACTGACTACAGGAGTGAAATGAAATTAGCGGAAGTAGGAAGTCTGACGTAGTCAGGCTAACACAAAACAGTTATGCAGTGTCTTTGTTTGGAACAATTTTCATCTGCGAAATAGAGCAAACAGGCAAAATTGTGTCTAAAATGTAAGTCACTTAATTGTTTATTAAACTAGTATATTTCATTAAACTATAGTTTATTAAACTATGCTATATATAGCTTGACAATTTCAAGTTCCTAGTCACTCTGGTGTGCAAAAAAAGGTAAATATTAATGGGAATATACTTCAGAGATAATTTATTCGTAAAAATTTCTAGGGGTGCCAACAATTGACCCTTCGCAAAGACCCGCCCCCCTTAGTTACTGTCGCTATGTCCGACAAGCTACGCCGCTCTCATGTTTTCACACAGTGAAAAATACATCGCGGAGCAAAGAGGAGACTGACAACACGCGGACAGACAGGACAGACCAGGTTACTTTTCGGTTACTTTTGATATTAAACATATTAAACAAAGTCTCACCTTTCAAATTTGGTCATTTTTTAAAAGAAATTTAAACAATAAATACCGTTTTGTGGCTTTTCAATGTGCCGTGACATTTCGCTGTAGAACATCAGTTAAAGCGGCTCGTGATCCTATCATCTCTTCCTTCTAGTTCATTTATAGCATCAAATAAACATGAACGAACATAAGAAGGAATGTTGTTTTTAACCGCGGAAAGGCGTCAGTACACTCCGTTTTTCAAGTTCAAATCCTCCCATGTTAATCTAATATCTCTCCTGACTGCTTTGTCGGACAAAATGGCGGATTGCGAAGTATGATTGGCCACATTACCTGTCAATCAAGCTCCACGCGAAGGGTCAATTGTGACCAACGTGTTTTGGAGAAAAGCATTTATTTCATTATGTGATTTACCCCTCACTTTCAATTCTTTTACTTCAATGAAAGGTTAGATTTTTGCTCATTTTGTCAATGAAAGATCAAAAGGATAAACAATGCAGATTTATTTTTTACAGCCATTTTTGATCGTATTTACCAGGGGTGCCATTAATTCTGACCACAACTATAATATGGCTGATAGTTCTGGGGCCTCATTTATAAACGTTGCGTACGCACAAAAGAAGGCGTACGCCGCTCTCTACGCAATAATTGGTATTTATAAAAAGCAAACTTTACTGGAAAATGTGCGGTCCTTCACGCAAGCTCTGACCCAGGCGTACGCACAAAAACGGGTGAAATGAGAAATGGCGACACCGTCGGCAGATGGAAGAAACACGTGAAAGTGTGTGAAACTGTAGACCGTTGTGTTAAAGAAATGGCAATACTGCCTCTCATAAATAAAATGAAGACTTCACAAAGCAAGTAATACAATTAACAGCCTACTACACGAACACCCGTTTGATCGATCGAACAAAATCAAACAAAGATTACAACAGAAATGCAAATTAACACATATTTGAAAAAAGAAAAGTGAAATATGTTCTGCAATAATATTGGCATGTTATGCAATTCATCCTCATAACACATCTGTAGCTTGAATGGATCATGGTAATAAAATGCTATGATACCATCACAATAATGGAGCGCTAGACGCTTTTTTTGCATCGACTTTGATGTCCGACCATTTCTTTTTTATTTCGGCCACGGTCCGAGGTTGTGAGGCTATACAGCATTAACGGCGTCTGCAACCTTTTGCCACTCAAGTGCCTTTTTGGCATTAGTAATGCCCACACTGTGCCCTCCAAACAACTTTTTTCTCCTCTTTTCCACGTCGCCAACGATAATTTATACTTGACATTGAGTGAAGTTACGTTTCTTGGTTTTTCCTCTCTGTATTTGCCATGATTTCGCAATCGATGCATATTAAATTGTGGGCATTTCACGGACTATTTATGGGCAACTATGGGCGTTTCACAGACTATTTATGGGCAACTCTGGGCGTGACATGAATCCGCAAAAGCTGCGCTACATTTAGAATTGATTGTGATTTATTAAGGGAAAACTGCGTAGGATGTGCGTGCGCACAGTTTTATAAATCTGAATATTTCGGTGCGTACGAACGTCCTATGTTTCATCCGTACGCCACTTCTGACGCGAATCCTACGCAAAGTTTTATAAATGAGGCCCCAGGTCATCAAATTTAGCCAGCGGAGCGATTTTTTTGTATTACTCATCTTGTCCATGTTTGCGCATTCTAGACAGACTGTCAGTCTGTTATTTAGTGGTGGAGATTGTTCAGAGACCCTTTTTGCTGGTTACATAATTATGCAAGTATTTGGTGACAAATTTCTGTCTTTTAAGTGAATCGTTGAATCTTTCATTCCAGGCCAATTACCAGTAATTCAAATCACTTATTCATGCAGGAACAAAACAAGGGACTGCAAGTCATTGAATCGTTTACTCAACCAAGTTGTTCAACTACACTGAGTCTTTCATAAACTAAACAAATGACTGGCTGCATCCGAATAAGCATACTTCCCTACCATATAGTAAGCAAAAAATAGTATGTGAAAAGAGTAGGTGAAAATGATCTACTCTTCCGGCGACATTCTGACGTGCACATCCAATACTTCACTATCCCATGACGCCACAGGAGAGGATTTGTGAATGGCAGTGAACTGAACTGATGTTTGTAAGTCACATGACAATGACAACATTATGAATTTAGTACATCTGGGTTACAATCATAGGACACACATTCATACTATATAGAACACACATTTTAATGTTCTTATTCAGAAACATCATTGAATCATTCATTCTTCTACTGTCTGGCTATGAATGCTGTTACATCAGCTGTGATATACTTGAAGCACTTGCAGGTTAAAACATAAAGTCTGTAAAGTGTGACCAAAAATTGCTTAGTATCTTCAATAGGCTCCATGGAATTTACCTTATTTCTATAAAAGCTACACAAATCCCTTCCCATATAAACCACAAATGACTTGCTCCCCAAACAAGCAGCAAATTACTCCTGCGGACAGACTTGTTGTGTTCAGACAAGGGCATTGATGAGGAGGAGAATGCATCAGCCCCTAACGACATAGCTGAGAGGCTCACTGCTTTCATTTTATTGCTCTTTTTTGGAATTATGACAAAATTATGTTTTATCATGAAGACAGCCTTTTCTCAAGTGGTAGAGTATAACAGGATCATTCAATTGTTGTGCCACACACAAACACACATGCACAGTACTGTATGTCTCTTTACAAAGAATGTCTTGTGAAATGCAGTGAAATTGGTGAAGGCTGTTATAGTGACAAAATAGTACTGTCCATTATGGAGTTCTATTCTATGGTATGTCTGTAATAGCTTTCTATTTTATTTGCTACCTTTTTTCTTTCTGTACTGAACACTTCTTGAATGGCAAAGTCCTCATTTCTTTCTCTCTTACTTACAAGGTCCTTTCTGTGTTCACCCATGCACACAATTTATTTTGCTCTCGCTTATCTACTTTCTTTTGTTGCCTCTCTGTCAGGAATTTGTAAATACAGTTGTAAATTATTGTAAATATCTGTAATGGGACTTTAATTTCCTCAACATTATATATCATTCAAGACACAAAGATACCTGTTGTTTATTCTTGTATTTTTCAGTCATTCAAAACAAATAGTCGAACAAACTAAAATAATAAAAAGAAATTGAAAATCATGAGATAATCAATTCCAGACTCCATCTGTTTTTTTTAATAATGAATTATATTTAATTACAAGACATTGTATTACAGACATACTGTAGTACAATAACAGAGCCTCATTGTGTCCATATAACATAGCAAAGCATTTTATAGCCACTTTTCCTTTTCACTATAGAGGAAAGAGAACTAATGTGTTCTTGTGGATTTGACAGTTGGTTTTGTGTTACCTACCTCCTTTGTAATGTCGCCATACAAAAGCAGAAATAACAGTGGACTGCAACACTCTCCACAGGACAATACAAGAAAGGATCACTGCAAATGTAGTTAAACACAAATCTCCACATGCACAAACACGCCATAACTTTTTATGGCATTAACACTTTATTTGAGAGTGTCCTTGATGGATATCTTACATGTACTTACTACAGTAGCCTAATAACAATAGTAGAAGTTATCAATTAATATTACTTATTTGTATAATTACACTGTAACAAGGACACCCTAAAATAAAGTGTAACCAAATGTTCATGCCACATTTTTGCCTTGACTTTATCCTGTCCTTCTGAATTTGAGCACTCATTGCTAAGCAATCTACAGTTAATAAACAAGTTATCAAACACAAGCCTGCCTCCCCCTGCATTCTGTAGTTATTACTGATGAGAGAATGGTGAACATAGAAATGAGAGTGAGAAAGTTCATGGCACCATTTAAACTGTTAGGGTGGAGATGACACTCTATGACTCACACTGAGTTCATTTGTGTTTGTGTGTATGCTGAGCAGCTGAACACAAACTCATCCAGTAACCTGAGCATGAGCCTGTATAGTATCTCATTTAATCATTTGGATTGTGCCTGCAAAGAGACTAAAGAAAAGACTAAAGTTTTGATTATTTTCAGCCATCTCTCTCTTTCTCTCGTTGGCTTCTGAGAAGCCAGCCCTGCAGTTCGTACCAATCTGATAATACTAGCACTACAGCTAACACTAATCACTCTCAGCTGTGCGGTCTGCATGTGCTCGAGCACAACCTCCTCATTTGCAGAGAAAAAATAGACGGAAATCAAGCAGAGGAATAAAAGAAAGAGTCCCGCTCTGATTACAGCCCTATGTAAACTTTCATTCCGAGCCCACATATGCTTCCATTTAAGGTTTAAAGACGCATACCTACACATTAGTGTTTTTTGCTCCAGGAAGCCTCACTAGGAAAGACTCTCTTCCCGTTATAGCAACCCTGGAACGCACCCAGCATAGGATGGATGGAGCTTTTTGGAGTTTAGCCTTTTTAAAACACTGGTGGTTAGCTCCCCACCACAAGGGCATTCACACTGGGTGTGTGTAGCATAAATTTAGTGGTTTGGGTCTGTGTGAGCATGGCTAGGGAACTTTAAATTGGTTAACATAAAGTTTTTTTATAAGACTGATCAAAAAAGGGAGGGAAAAAAAACAAGAAATGCAATCACTGGAGGAAATGATGTACTGTATGTGTAATGCCCTCTGACATAGTGTTATATGAAGGTAGGCCTCTTTAATTTGACTGAACAGAGAAGTAAGGAAACATTTTTCACATGTGAAGTTGATGACACTTTTATTGTTCATTAAAACAAAGTCATGGGTATATTCAAGTCCCCCTGTAGTCAATTATTATATCCATTAAAACTTATTTTTGATCACCAAAATTACATATTTAAATGTTTTTTTCCTCTGGGAAAAAATTATTCATGCCTTAAAATAGCTTGAATGCAACTCTACACCCTTTCTTCATTTAGTATACACGGATCCATTAATATGCTAATTAGCCCCGTCTCCACTCACGCCAACTCACAGATTCACTCTGCCAACTTACTGAGGTAAACTCTGCACAATGGTATCGCTCTTTACAACTTTGGACACATACTGGTAATTAATATGATTAGCCTTTTAATTTACTATGTTATGAAGGTAATAATGTGTTGTTAATGTTACACAAACTATCTCCCCGTTCGCCATCTCAGTCTGCCTTCTAACTATCATCAGAATCTCTTTGAACAACTGAGAATGTCAGTGGAGAAAGGCATAGTTCACCATAACATCGCAACATCATACACCCGCTATATTGCTAAATCCACTCAATTTTTTATCTCAACAAAAAAATATATCGGGATAACCAGGCATTTCTCGAGACTACCCTGCTAGTTTGATGGTAAAGGTGCTGTATGCAACTTTTTCGCTCTACCAATACATAAAAATATTTTTGCAGATATTATAAGGTATTATAATTATATAAATGGTATATTATATAAGGAAACTTGCTGAGTTCACATACTCGTTTCTCTGAAAAATAATTTTAAATTAATTTGAAATTTGCATTCCGTGTTGGAATGTCTGGTTTTGTTTTGGTCTGTGTGATCTCGCCTACTGCCAGTTCACCCAATAGTATTTCGACACCCCGGGATGCCAGTTGACAGCGTATTGCAGCTATTGCAGCCAGCAAACAAATTGTGTCAGAGATTTTGATTTATTTTATTTTCACAACAAAAACATTAAAAACAGTGTTATATGTTTCACAAAAATATGTGATGGACAATTGCCGAAAAACCCTCAAGGGGCTTAATAAGTGGCAATTTCCATAGAAACAATTTTATTTAACAAATTAAAAACATTTATATATTTATTATATCTTTAAAAAATAAATTATTTGTATAAAACAATTTCAAATTGCATTTAGAGCACAAACCCATATGGAAAATTCCAGACTGATCTCATGAAATAGCGTATGTATGACACGCCAATTCGTATTTTACATTTTTGGCGTGCTATCAACACGCATAATCGCTTTTCAGCGTGTTTATGAACGCCGTTGACTTAACGTTACATTACTGTATATATAAATATATGACCTACCCCAACCCCGTCCCTAAACCTACCCGTCACTGGTTAATACCATTAATAAGTGTTCCCCTACCATCCTAGGAGAAAAAATATCGCTCGCCAGATGTAGATCTAGGTTTTTCTTCGTTTCGCTCGGACATTTAACGGCGTGTACATACACGCGGAATAACTCGGACATTTAATAGCGTAGAAATACACACATACACGCGGATAGCTCAAAATGCATATAGATAACACGCTACTTGACTTGAAAGTGGCGTGTATGTTTACGCAAAAGTGATGATGTCATGTTGAAAATTCAGACAACTTAGGAGCAACAATTTTACTCTCTGTTTAAACTGTTCTTTAGAAACATCAATGAGTGATGTGGGAAGACTGTTTCATACCTTTGACCCTCTGTATAATACACTAAACTGTGTCTGAGTCGTACGAGAATAGGGAGGCCTAATAAAACAACTACTACGAGTCGGATACTGGTGAAATTCATTATTAACAGTAAAATATTACAAAAGTACTGGGGAAGTAACTTTTTTATAGAGCTATAAACGAATAAAGCAATTTGAAGTTGATTCACTTGGTAAAAACTAAGAATACTTTTGAGCAAACAGCGATTGGGAGGGGTGTCTACGATTTACACAGTTTAGTTGGGTGGGTGCTAGCCCAAGCAACATTACAGTAATTAGCCGCGTTTCCACTGTCGGACCAGGGCCGGGCCAGGGCTAACAGCCGAGCCGAGTGGCCTCGGGCCTTAAGCACCGGGCTTGTGTTTCCACTGCAGGGCCAGTAGCCCCGCAGCGCTGCCCTAAACCCTGCCCCTAACACGCCTTTATGGATCAAACGTCATACAACCCAACCCATTTCAGCGGGTATTATGCATTTATTTATTTTTTAAGTTAGGAAGATAGCATGTATATTAACTAGGGCTGGGCGATATGGCCTAAAAATAAAATCTCCGATTTTATTTTTTTTAATTCGATTTACGATTTTTTTTACGATTTTCCCCCCTACTTATTAAGGAAAGCAATAACCACAAACGGCAGACAACTTAAGCAAATTTTGCTTTTATTTAATCAAAAGCAAGACAAATGTAACCCCCATTTCTGGAATGAATAATAAATAAATGAACACCCTCTTGGAATCAAAGCCCCAACTGTGTTTGTCTAGACTAAAAAGAGACAACATTCAGCTTGAGAGTATAGCACCATTTTCTAAAGCATTACCAATACATACAAATCTGAGGAAAATTGTTATAATTCGAGGATTTGCCAGCATACAGAATTCAGCACTGAACAAAAAGTATGTTTTGAGCGGTAAGGGGAGTCTGTTTTAAATGCTTAAATTGGCCATTGCGTTCAAGAAATCAACACTGGTATGTCTGAGATTGGCTACATCGCTCAATGCTGCAAACATATTAGAAATAGAAACTCTGGCCTGTAAATCGTTTCTATTTTGTTTTAGTTGTTCTTGTTGCTTTTCTGCAACAGATTATGTTTTAATCATAGATATTTCTAGTTTGCGGGAGTCCCGCAAATCGTTTTATTCTCCCGCAAACCGCACACACAGAGTGAGTGCATTACCGCCCGCGCCCGCGCTCGGCCATCAAATCTAGTCCCGCGCCGCACTCTATTGCGTTGTCAGTGCACGTCTCTCAAAGGCCCGACCCGAGGATAGGAACGGGAAATATCGGCCCGACCCGCTCGAGCAGAATACGCTTGAGTTCACTCCTATGCTAAGGAACAAACTTCCCACTCTCACCGGTAGCCATGTCGCTTGCGCCATTATTCAAAAACTCGAATTATTTATTTTTAAAATCGCCCGCAACAAAAAATTTGAATTAATTAATTTAATCGATTTTTCGCCCAGGCCTAATATTAACTCACCGGCCGGGGCTGCGATAGTGTCTCAACTTGTCTCGTGAGTCGCCACTAACAGAGGGACAGTAACCCAGCACACCGTCCATCAAGTTGAACCATGGAAAGTTCCTTCTCTGAGCTCCACTTTGTCCATTGTGCGTTTTAATCGCCTTGTACAATACTGCGCCCGCAACTTTTTTATTTTTTCCCGAACTTGAAGCGTTGCTCGCTGAATGCTTAGCTTAGAAAATTCAGCATCGATGTATTTTATAACGTCCTCGTTTCTTCACACGCCGTCAAATTGACGTTGTACCCTTTCTTCTGCCCAAATGCTCAGAAGAGCTTTGTTATCTTCGACAGACGAGTACAGGCGATTTTCCATTTCGAGCAGCGATTATTTTGCGCGATATAAAAAAGGGAAATGTGCATCTTGCCGCAGACCATAACTTTCCCTAACACCGATAAACTCCGCCTTTTACCTTGAGCACGCCTCTAGCCCGAGCTGGCACGCTTTGGTATTCGACGGGCCAGAAATCCTTGGCCCCGAGTAAGCCCTGATCAAGCCCCGGAAGTGACAGTGGAAACGCGACTGGCCCTGGCACGCACTAGCACGGCTCGGCCCTGGCCCGGCAGTGGAAACACGGCTATTGATATATGGGTACAACATTGAATAATACAACATAATTGCAACTTTTTTGTTAATCAGATGCCGGGTTTTTCCTAGTATACCGACCACTTTGGCTATTTTTGTACTTATGGCACTAATGTGAGGTTTCCTGGATAAAGAATCATCTAGTATAGCCTAACATCGCCTTCACACTGGCAGTTGAAATCAGCTCCGATACGGCTCCGAAAAGACCGGAAGTCATTCATTTCCTATGGAGATTCGCAGACCGCATGCGAATGGGTCCGAGCAAGGGGGTAATCCACCAGCCCGAAACTGAAGTCTCCCCGGGGGCCGCCATTGGCTAACAAGCCTTCACCTGCTGTTAGCATTCCATTGACTCCCATTCATTTTTGCGTCATTTTGACAGCGAATAACTTTACATCTGAGGCGTTTAAAGACTCCATTTGTCCATTGTTTATTTCTAAAGAAACACGACAATGTATAAAAGGCTCCATTACCTTGTATCTTACGTTGTGGCCCCGTAGAAGCAGTTTTTGTAAAAATAGACTAACGATTGCGTCATAACACACGACTCTCTGTCGCACAATAGAGAAATGACCATATAGACAGGAGGAGAAGCTCACAGGCAATTGACCCTTCGCGTGGAGCTTGATTGACAGGTGTTCTAACCAATCATACTTCGCCATCCGCCATTTTGTCCGAAAAAGCAGCCAGTAGAGTTAGGAGGATTTTAACTTGGTAAAATGAATATACTGACGCCTTTCCGCGGTTAAAACAACATTACTTCTTATGTTCGTTCATGTTTATTTGATGCTATAAATGAACTAGAAGGAAGAGATGATCGGATCACGAGCAGCTTTAACGGATGCTCTACAGCGATCTGTCACGGCACATTAAAGAGCCCCAAAACGGTATTTATTGTTTAAATTTCTTTCAAAAAATGACCACATTTGAAAGCTGAGACTTTGTTTAATATGTTTAATATCAAAAGTAACCGAAAAGTAACCTGGTCTGTCCTGTCTGTCCGCGTGTTGTCAGTCTCCTCTCTGCTCCGCGATGTATTTTTCACTGCGTGAGAGCATGGTGAGAGCATGAGAGCAGCATAGCTTGTCGGAACATAGCGACAGTAACTAAGGAGGGCGGGTCTTTGCGAAGGGTCAATTGGGGGGACGTGGAGGCATAAAGTCAAGGAAAAAGCCCATAGAGAGTTGTAAAGTTGCTCCTGCTGCGAGCTCATGGACAGCTAATACTCACGCTCTCCGTCTCTGCAAGATTCGGAAGGGAATGATTCAGATTTCTCTTGGCACAGCTACTAGAAGACGTACAATATGTTGTCATGTCATTGTTTTATTTTCATGATTTTCTAACGTTATTAGGGCAGTTAATACAATTAAAATCGTGGCCGTTTTCCCTCACCCCACTCATTCACATACAGCCAGAAAATGACATAATGTCAAATCGTCAGACACTGACAGAATCAACATTTCTAATCTCTCCGCCATTTTTGTTCTACTTGCTTCCGACGCTTTTCAATGGTGTAGTACGACGTCCACTGGGGCCGTATTGCGTATTACGGAGTTGATTTCAACTGCCAGTGTGAAGGCGGCGTAACGGCCTCATTATGCTTCTTCATTATTAGTTACAATTTTTTGGAGGCGCACGTCGAGCTACGGCGGGGTGGTCGGAGAGGGGTTCACGGCTACCCAGAGGGCTCTGTAGGGGTACGCCGTCGATTTGACGCAGAAGCATAAAACAGGCTTTAAGGACACGTAACAGGATCGAGCACACTTGACAATGAAAGCCGAGGAGACTTAAACACTATAAGTTGACGAGTTGATTTTCCCCTGTTTTAATATGTGATTTTTAGATGGATACCGAGGCTTTTGAGGTTGGGTAGAATCTGCAATCTCCATTAACAATGTTAGATCTGCTCATTTCCTCGGTGGCAACCCGCTTGAGCATCGAGTCTGAGCAGAAGGGGGCGGGGGAAACAACAATCTTTTGAATTTGGACTGCAGTGCCTATAGAGCATCACAGTCCCGCCCACAGCCCGAGAGAGCTTTGGTGCCGGAAGTAAATTTCCCATTCATTTCTCCCATTGACTTTGGAAAAATCCGTATCTAAAGAGTTTTACAGCATGTCTGAGGATAACCAGCTACGGCTGAACTCATAAGCATACAACATATCATTTCGAGTGAAAAAAACGGAGAGCAAATCCCAAAAAAGTCAAAGGTACAAGACTGTGTACATATTTTCATTTCCGAGCGAAGGAACTACTCATCCCATCAGGGCCGTGGGAAGTAGGGGTGCTGCATGTGCTGCAGCACCCCCTGTTGGAAAATGCAGACATTACAGCACTCTCTGACAGATGCAAAAAATAAATAAATAAACATATTAAAAAATATTTTAAATGCTCCTGGTTGTTATTAACCTAAGAAGTTTTAAGCATGAGGAAGTTTTGAGGAAGTTTTGAGCAAAACTAAACAATTATTAATAATTAAAATAACGCAAAGCATCATTGTCAATGTCAACTGACGTCACGTTGCAACCGTTGCAACAGTGAAGGTATCTAGATATCATAATGGCACAGAAACAAATTTTGGATTTCTTTTGTTCACCAGCTTCTAAAAGAGCACAACGGAAGTCCAGAGAATACAGGAAAGCATCCCGACACCGACCAGCTCTTCACCAGCAGCACCTAGTAGGCCTGCTAGTTTTGCCTCAGAGACCTGCGGTAATGACCCTCATGAGCCCGCCGCTTGCGGTGGTGGATTTAGCACGCTAGCTGCATTTGAGGAGCCTTTCCAGCCATCTAACTTTGTTTTTCCTAGTAGACATTTTGGAACAGAAACTTTCAGTCGTGCATTCACACCAGCTTGGTTTAACAAATGGAAGTGGCTGCATTACGTGACTGAGACCAATCGAGTTTTGTGTTTTACTTGTCTGAAAGCAATAGAAACAAAACTTATCAATCCAGACAGTTTTAGGGCAGACAACCCATTCGTGTCAGGCGGCTTTGGAAACTGGCGTAAAGCCACTGCAAAATTTAAGGAACATGAACGATCAAAGTTACACATGGATTCAGTTCAGAGACGCGCTGCTTTAGGTAATGTGCCTATCAATGCCCTCCTGTCTGCTGCTCTTGCCGAACAGCAGGGGACCGCTCGTCATGTTTTGGAACTACTGTTTAGATCCATCAGATTCCTGGGCAGCAAGGGGATACTGTTCAGGGGTGACACCACGCGTGATGGAATCCTTTACGAACTGATGATGGAACGCACCTATGATCTCCCTAAAGAACGAGAGTGGGTGATGAGAAGAGACAACTGGATGTCCAACACCATACAAAGTGAAATTATCCAACAGTTTGCCCATGCTATTCAGAGGGATATTGTCGCCCGTTCATCGGAATCCAGATTTTATGGATTAACAGCTGATGGGACTACTGACGTGAGCACAACAGAGCAGTTCTCATGTAATTTGCAATTTGTTGACGGCAACCTGGAGTCTCACTGTTTAATTTTAGGATTTTATAATGCACAGGACAGCACTGGACAAACTCTTTTCTCCTGCATCAAGGATGCGTTTTTGAGACTGAACATTCCAATCAAACGCCTTGTAGCATACTGCTTTGATGGAGCCAGTAATATGTCCGGGTGCTTTTCAGGAGTGCAGGCTCACCTCAAAGAATTGTGCCCTCAGTCAATGTATGTACACTGTAACAACCACGCGCTGGACTTGGTGCTTCAAGAAGTTGCTAGTGAAGTGAGAATTGTGGCTGATACTTTAACCTTTGTACGTGGTGTTGCTACTGTAATTGGAGAATCGCCAAAGCGTAAACAGCTTTTTGAGTCGCTTTTCGGTTGTGATGAGGTTGCGGTTAACATCCTAGGCCTTTACCCGACGAGATGGTGCGTCCACGCCACAGCCATCAAACGCGTCTGTTTCTCTTACAGTACTCTTCTGGCTACACTCAATTCGCTGAAAGATGACAAGAAGAGTCTCAGAGGGGATAGCAGATCAAAGATTGGGGGACTGTGGAACCAAGCCCGAAAAGGGAGAACATTTTTCGGTCTTCTCTGTTGCCAAGCACTGTTCGAACCCTGCGAGGCAGTGGCCCGGAGCCTGCAAAGCTCCAAAGCAAGTGCCCTTGGTGCACTTGAATGCGCAAATGTGCTCAAAGATCGCATAGCCGCACTTCGTGATGATGACATTGTAGAGGAGGTGGTCCACAAGGTTGAAGCATGTGCCTCAGAGATGGACCTGAAAATGCCAGACACCACCACAAGAGTGAGCAGAACTCCGGGCCGATTTCACCAAACCACGGAACCAGAAGCAGTGGCGCACAACGCAGCAACAGTGATTTGGCGACATGAGTTTTACCAGGCTGTTGACTTGGTGTCAGCGGAGCTGAATAGACGCTTTGATCAAGAGAGTATGACACTAGCAGCGAGCCGAGAGAGAGCAGTAATGGGCTCCTTGCATATAGCAACCTGACGTCATATCCGCAACGGGTAAATACGGCTCGCTCTCTTCCTGTCTGAAGGCGTACATACACAACGTAGACATTTTCCGCCTAATACTAGAAAACAGTACAGCATTATAACACGCATATTCTGTCAGCCTGTGGTTGTTTATTAGTCTAATGTTAGCTAGCAAACTAACGTAAGCCATAAAGTTTGAGATATATAGACTTGCCTTCATATCCGTGGATATATGAAGAGGCATACATTTTAAAGCCCTTCTCTCTAATTTGCTGGTAGGCGATTTGGAGGAGGACTTACAAAGGCGATGTATGTCCGTTATTGTAAGTTTCGGCAACTCTTGTAAACATCTCATCTCATAGTGTAGAATAGCGCCGGAAAAGACGAGGCCGCATTTCCGGTAAGGAAGTAGTTACGTGCAAGGAGCCCATAGTGGCAGCAGGAGGAGGAACTGTTGATTTGGAGCCCCTTCAGCTTCCCAAGGAGCTGGACACAGACCGCCTTAAAGGGTACCTATCATGGAATTTTGAAAATTACCTTTCATGTAGTGTGTAACATAGATCTAAGTGAACGAAAACATCCTGCAAAGTTTTAAATATGAAAGTTCACCGTATACAAAGTTATTATCTCTCAAAAGTAAGAGTCGACTCTGAGTCGTTGATATGAATCGATAGACGAACGATGCATTTTCTCTAACTTTCGTACGTCACTTGTACAAGTTATTTGAATAAGATACGCCCACTCATTGCATTAGGAGACACCAGGGAAAACATCATGTCGACGAGACGCTGCTGTGTTTTGAAGTGCGACGCAAAAGCAACCTTTTTTTATCTGCCCAGTGAGGAGCATTTGAAGACAGTGGCTACAGTTCATAACTATACCACAGAAGTATTATAGCCCGAACTTGTTCTGTGTTCGCGTCATTTTGAAGATGATTGCTTCACAAACCTAAATGCTATAAAGTATGAATTTGCGAGCCGGCTGATACTGAAGGAGGGAGGTTCAGTACCGAGTTTATTTGGATCAGCTTCCTTCTCCGAATCACAATCTGTAAGTAGGCTGTTGCTTTTATGTTTGTATCATGCTCTATAATTATTTTTGTGTGTTGTGTACGCACAGGCACAGCGCAGCTTCTAGCAGCTAACTTAGGTCTTCAATGTCAATTGTATTGAAATATGTGAAGTGTTTGTCGTTGTTAATGGAGTTGTCACAGGGCTCTCGAGTGTCACGCATCACGCATTGAGCGTGACAGTCACTCATTTCGGTCTTTTGTCACGCTCTCCGGCCACACATTGTATTTCTCACGCTGAAAAACTATTTGTAATATATTTAATATGCCGCAGTGCCCAAAACTCACTCACTGTGGAACCGGCAGGATTCAAGCGCGTCTCCTCCAGTGTTGCCAGGTCCGTATGCCTGCACTGTTTCCGCGGGTTGTTTGTGTAGTGCATGCTGGTTGACGCGATTGTTTTATCCACTGGAACATGATTGTTATTGAGGAAACACCCGGGAACGCTATTTGAATATTTTTGGCCGTGATTGGGTTAGTTTGATGAGCAATTGGGCTGGTTTTGTTGTGCAGACCTGGCAACCCTGGTCTCCTCTGGTGTTGTTCGTCTGGTGTTGTTAGCCAATCAGAAAATAGCACTGTTGTATCTGGGTAAGATCTAGCGCAACAACCAATGACACCCCGTCGGCTGGGTGTCTAACATATCACCACAGATTAGCGTCACGCAAAGGCGGGGTTTGGAAAAACGATTCATATGGGAGTCGGTGAGCAAATCAGGTAAAAATAAATGCATATTATAAGACAACAAAAGTGTTTTTTTGTCATTGCATGCTTGTAAAACTGTTGTTGGGGACTCCCAGAACAATATTAGGAACATTTTAAATGCCATAATAGGTACTCTTTAATCTCCAGCTTAAAATGCTTTGCGATGTCACCAGAGAATCTCAATGTAGCACAGTGAGAGATGTAGCATCGTGCCTATCTAAGCTCCATCCTGTCCGCTGCCTGTCAGCTGCCTGTGCGCAACAACCTTTTGGACATGTTTAACTGTCTTGGCTATTTGTATGTGTCTGGCTGTGTGCAACGGAGTCTGGTTACAAGATAAATATGTTTGGAGCTTATTGGTGTGAGTTTACTTTATTCAGAGCCGGACAGTAACTGAGTACATTTACTTGAGTACAGTACTTAAGTACAATTTTGAGGGATCTGTACTTTACTCGAGTATCATTTTTGGGGAGTACTCATGACTTTACTCAAGTACATTTGAGAGGCAAATATTGTACTCTTTACTCCACTACATTTCTATCCATAACCGTGAGTACCGCGAGTAAAAAAAAAAAAAGGAAAAAAGAAAAATCTCGGACACCCTCAATTTGTTGTTTCCCTCTCAAACGTGATTGGATTGTGCAGGTGCCACTGATTGGGACAGCCTATCAGCAATCACCTTCAGCTTTCCACCAAAGTCAACTCCATGGTCAGATTTAGATAAGAGACGAAACCATGGATGAAACAATGGATGAAGACGTAGCAGGTCCATCCCGGGAGCGATATTTTTTTTCCCAGGATGGTAGGGGAAGACTCATGAATATTCATTAGGGAACTCATCCCTGATTGGTCTGATGAAAAAAGATGGCGCCGTTGTATGTGGCTCGCCGTCTGCTGCTCTCCTTCTCGTTTTTAAATCTCGTGATTTTATGTTTGTTTTTATGTTTATCTCTTCTAACTTCGGACTGTAACATGTCATTAGTGTACGATCGCCAAACACTATTAAATATCCGCATAGCTATTAATTCAACCAAGGGTGACGTTGATGGATATTGCCGATTTCCCCCACCTGCGTACCTGCACCTTCCTGCTCAACTGCGCTGGTATCCCGCTGATCTTCCCCTGAGGCGCCGGCGTCGGAAGAAGCGTGGCAAGCGGGGTGGAATTGCTGCACGGTTGAAGTCTCTTGCACGGTCTTCACCTATGTGTATTGGTCCTGAGCTAACCCGCGAGCGCCGCCTCTCCAGTGCCTTCGCATGGTCTTTCCCTTCGCATCGGTGGCTTCGACCTGTCGTTCGATGCTCTTCGTCTGCGCTTTCCCGCACCGTCTCCCCCAGCTTTCGACGCCGTGGAGTGAATCTCTTCAATCTTCGATCGCTAATTCAAACAGCACAGCTGGAGGAAGCTGCCTCGCCACTTAAGGTGGCTTTAATCAACGCCCGGTCAGTGGTAAACAAGACATTTATAATAAACAATTTCTTCACGACGCAGGACTTGGATATCTTATTTATTACTGAGACATGGATTAAGCCTGATGAGTTAAGTCCATTCACTGAACTAGTTCCTCAGGACTGTCTTTTTTTAAATTCACCGCGGCTATCTGGCCGTGGTGGGGGATTAGCAACAGTGTTTAAAAACCATTATCCCTGTCGCGGTTTAATAACTAGCCCTCGCTGCACCTTTGAAGTGCAACTGATACAGCCCACATCAACTAACTCACTGTTATTTGCCTTGGTTTATCGTTCGCCTCAGCTGAACAAGGACTTTTTAAATGAGTTTGCAGAGTTTGTGGGGGATATTGTTACCAGATATGACAGAATTTTAATTTTGGGTGATTTTAATATTCACGTATGCTGTGATTCTAAGCCACTTTCTAAAGAGTTTCTAAATCTTATTTCCTCTTTTGATTTTGATCAGTGGGTGTCCGGCCACACTCATATTCAGGGTCATACTTTAGACTTAATCTTATCACGTG
The DNA here is from genome assembly GCA_036326025.1 of Chrosomus eos. Taxonomy (NCBI): domain Eukaryota; kingdom Metazoa; phylum Chordata; class Actinopteri; order Cypriniformes; family Leuciscidae; genus Chrosomus; species Chrosomus eos. Next base: position 41,363,758 of record CM070820.1, on the reverse strand, counting down.
GTTTACCTGTATCGGACATTAGCATCAGTACCACTGGCATGTCGGATCATTTTCCGATCCTGTTCTCTCTACCTTTTAATGCAACTACACATAAACACCAAACTTGCTCACGGATGACTCGAACTTTTACTGACTGTGCAAAGGAGGACTTTGTGGCATTATATCCCGGTTTACAAGCGAAACAAGACATGGTTCCATCTTTAAGCTCCTTAGATGCTGATAAACATTTGAACTTTTTTAATTCTATTTGTTCTAATACCTTAAATGCTGTTGCTCCTCTTAGGGAAAAGAAACAAAAACACAAATACGCTTTAAAGCCATGGTTAAATGACAATGTTCGTTCTCTTAGACAGATCTGTAGAAGGGCTGAACGCAAGTGGAATAAGGATAGACTACATGTTTCCTATGAAATCTTAAAGGATTCTCTATCTGCTTTCCAGCGAGCTGCTAAAGCTGCTAAATGTAACTACTTTTCGGAGCTGATTCGACTTAACAGTAATAGGCCCAATGTTTTATTTTCAATAATTGATTCTGCTCTTAATCCCACTACTAATCAGTTCCCAGAGATGTCTGACTCTCTCTGTGAGGAATTTGCAATATATTTTAATGAGAAGATCTCACTAATTAAATCTCAATTGCCTCTGTCAACCTATATGCTACTTGACGTCCCCATATGCTCTTCTATATGGTCTGTCTTTGAGCCTGTCTCTCTTGACTCTCTAAATGAGATTGTTGCAATTTTAAAACCTACTACTTGCTCTCAGGATATGATTCCCACTATCTTTTTTAAGCAGGTATTTCACGCTATCGGTCCTGATTTGTTGTCTATCATCAACAAATGTCTTTACACCGGAGTCGTCCCCAACAGCCTGAAACATGCGTCGGTTTTGCCTCGACTTAAAAAATCTAATCTGGATTCGAAAATACTGAGTAATTTCCGCCCAATCTCAAATTTACCCTTTATCTCAAAAATTCTAGAAAAAGTGGTTTTGAGTCAACTCCAGTCTTTCTTGAATGATAGTCATATTTATGAGAAATTTCAATCTGGTTTTAAACATTGTCACAGTACTGAAACTGCACTTTTAAGAGTCACGAATGATATATTGCTTACCACCGATACCGGCCAATCTGCGGCTTTGGTCTTGTTAGATCTTAGCTCTGCTTTTGACCTGGTCGATCACAATATTCTCATTTCTCGTCTTGAAGCGTGTATGGGTTTCCGGGGTGCGGTGCTAGAATGGTTCCGCTCATATCTAACTAATAGGAGTTATTCAGTTCGTATCGGGCAACAGTGTTCGTCCGAAATGAAATTGGGGTCTGGCGTTCCTCAGGGTTCTATTCTTGGCCCGGAATTGTTTAAACTATATATGTTCCCTCTGGGTTCTATTTTATCTAGACATGGGGTTTCTTTCCACATGTATGCCGATGACACTCAAATTTACTTGCCTTTGAAGCGTGATGACAAGTTAGCTTTAAAGCCAATTTTAGACTGCCTGGACGAACTAAAACTCTGGCTTGCTAGTAACTTCTTGAGTCTTAACGAGAGCAAAACTGAAATTATCTTGTTTGGCTCCAACGATCGTTGTACTCATGACTTTGATCTCCATTCGTTGTTACCTTACAGTACCTCCTGTGTTCGGAATCTGGGGGTCTGGCTTGATAACAACTTTAAATATGATAAGCAGATAAGTGCTGTGGTTAAGTCCTGTTTTTATCATCTTCGTCTCTTAGCTAAGGTTAAGCCCTTCTTGTCTGCAAAGAACTTTGAGATTGCTATGCATGCATTTGTAACATCCAGATTGGACTATTGTAACTCCTTATATATTGGTGCCCCTCAGAAATGCATCACTCGCTTACAATTAGTCCAAAATGCAGCAGCCCGCCTTCTATCAGGGAAGCGTAAATTTGAACACATTACACCCATCTTGATCTCGCTTCATTGGCTACCGGTTAAATTTAGAATTGATTTTAAAGTTTTGTTATTTGTTTTTAAGTCACTGCAGAACCAGTCCCCACAGTACTTATCTGAACTACTACATCCGCCCACACAGTCTAGATCACTCAGATCGGGGGACTCTAATTTACTATTTGTCCCTCGCACTAGACTAAAAAATAGGGTGATCGCGCTTTTGCAGCCATTGGACCTAAGCTATGGAATAGCCTACCGGCTTACATTAGATCTGCTCCAACTTTGTCCATTTTTAAATCTACTTTGAAAACGCATTTTTTCTCAATAGCTTTTAGTATATCTTGACATGTGTGTTTTATGTTTATATTTTTATTTGTTTGTCTTTTCAGCCTTGTTAAGCACTTTGGTCAACGCCAGTTGTTTTAAATGTGCTATACAAATAAAATTGTATTGTATTGTATTGTATGACCTACCCCTAACTGGGGTTAAGACCAAGATTGAACCCCGCCCCTAAACCTACCCGTCACTGGGGTTACGACCAATCAGGGATGAGTTCCCTAATGAATATTCATGAGTCTTCCCCTACCATCCTGGGAAAAAAAAATATCGCATCCCGGGAATGTGCCGACCGTGGCCCGGCCTCGCCAGACTATTTAAATTTTCTGCAATGTTAAATAAAGCAACATAGTAAAAATATGAAAATGACTTGATTTTACTTTCAATTCCTTTTACATTCTGCAAGGTATTAATATCATTTTTCATAACTCCATGTAGGACGTTTCTGTACATAAATGTAAGCACTGTGGCAGTAGTAATGCAATATTTAGAAAATTTACTCTTGTACTCTTGATACAAGTACTTTTAAAACCAAGTACTTCAGTACTTTTACTTAAGTAGACATCTAACTGTAGTTCTTTTACTTGTACTTGAGTAAAATTTAGCAAGGGGTATCTGTACTTTTACTCAAGTAATGAAACTGTGTACTCTGTCCGCCTCTGACTTTATTATTAGACTATTATTAAGAGGTGTTCACCTGACGCAAAAAATGCACCTCCCACTACAGCACCCCAACTTAAAACCTCTTCCCACGGCTCTGCATTCCATAAACCACCGCGCCTCACTGAAGTCGACTGAAGCCACAACCGCAAAAGAGCCTTTTGAGCGACTTCCAAATCTGACGACGGCCACGCAAACTTTTTCCTCCAGTGAATTTTATATAGTGAATGTGCAGGGAAACTCCTTTTCCTCAATTTACTGAAGCTTATGTGTAAAACGCATTTGCATCTGCACAGCTAGCACATTCAGCATCTGGCTCGCTCATAGGCTGTCCTGCGGCAACTGCACATCCAATGGCGCGGTGCGGGCGCCTCTGACCAATGAGCTAGCCCTACGTCATTACACGATCTTCAGTCTTCACGGTACTTCGGGGGGTAACCAAACACTTACACGACTTCCACCAATCAGATGCATCACTGTGGGCTTGTGGGATTGTTCAGGATTGTGGGTAATGAAGTACTTATCCAAGACATTGCGAATAAAAGGCATTTATCTTAAAACAAGGTTAGTGCCCCATGAACTTTTGACGTTTATATGAGCATATACAATCACTTAGTACAGCCGTAGCTGGTTTTAAGTCTACCATGTATGGTTACGTTTTTATGGCTTATACCCCAATTTTCAATGGAGAAATTGTATTGAAATCTTTCTTCCGGCAACGGCTGTGGGCGGGACTGTGATGCTCTATTTGGACCATTAGCTGTCATTCTTAAAGACTGCGCCTTTAATGATATGCTTCCGCACCTTGAAGTGATTGGTTACAAGGTAGTTTCTGACATCATAAATACCAGCGATTTCAAACCGCGTTTTTGAGTCTTTTTTTCACTGCAGTTTGAAGGAGTAAATACTCAGGAATGGTGTTGACTTATGAATGTGCACATGATTTGTCTTAAAGCACATTAAAAACACCAAATAGATATATAAACAACATTAAAAAGTGGATTTTAACCACAGGGGGACTTTAAAAAAATAAAGGCTGGTGTGTTAGAGTAGGCCTAAGTCTGGAATAGAGCTCGTATCAGCTAGTCTTTATCCAGTTTGCCCCACCTGGTGGTCAGTGACCACCACTTCTGATTATAAGATGTAATTAATATAATAACATGTTTTCATATTATATAGCCTATGCAAATAATTAATGTAAGTATATAGTCACATGGTTTTAAAATATTCAGATACATATTTTCCATTTCTGTTATATGTTTATCTAACGAAATGATCAACATTTCAGTATTTGCAGTTTTAAGAATAGAATTTCACATAATTTTATTTCAGAAACATTTTTGTTGAAAAAGCCTACATTATTATCTACAGTAAGCAAATAGTGACTGAGCGTGATAGGAGTCATTGGCTTGGAATAAAATAAATAAAAACTATGTGAGTCAGAGTACTATCTGCTTTAAAGAGATAGTTCACCCAAAAATGTTAATTCTGTAATGTACTCACCCAAGTTGTTCCAAACCTGTATGCATTTCTTCCTTCTTCTGAACACAAAAGAAGATATTTTTAATAATATGGGTAACCAAACAGTTGATGGACCCATTGACTGCCATATAATGGAAAAAATAAAATACTATGGGTCAATGGGGCCCATCAACTGTTTTGTAAATGACATTCTTCAAAATATCTTCTTTTTTTCAGCAGAAGAATTTTGAGTAAACTATCCCTTTAAATAGTTTAAGATATTTTCTGTAATTCCTCCTTGTGTATATTTTATTGGATGGTCACTTGACCACCTGTCACACACCTCAACTTTGTCTGGTATTGTTTGTGTGTAATACACTGCCTCACATTGTTGGCGCACTTGTTTAATAAACCTTGGATTTATCTTCGTCTTCTGTGGATATGCGTTACACCACCACTTGACCATGATGAGCTTGATGCCTTTGCTTGCTGGACAGTTGTGAATTACCTCTAAATCAGAGGGGAAAAGTTTAGATATTAGATATTGAGATTTACATTTAATGCAACTACTCAAAAGACATTGTAGATCACATTGCAAAATGTATCTGGTTCTGCAATCAACACATACTACCACTAGAGGACACTGTGGTCAAATATATGGAACCCATTGGATTTTAACACGCAAGAACCAGACCATAATTTGGCTGTATACTTTCCAAGTCAGTTGATATTTTCGGAGAGATTTGTAGGCCTACTTGACACAAAACATTTCAACAAAATAAAAAAAGTACAAAAGAAAGATAAATTGTCTGATGTTTACCTGCCAATGGTCTTGTAGCCTACCATATATTATACACAGATTGAGGCACAATACAAATTAGGGCTGGACGTTTTGCTGTTAAGATCCAGCCTATCGTATTCCCTAAAGGGTATCCAGCCTATCTAAAGGGTATGGAGCATTGGTTTAATATGATTAGTATTGCACTCTGTTCATCCAACAGCATTATTATTAGGTTTAGATTAGATCACACTGATCATGCTGAGAATTTTGTCTAATGCATTTGGTAAATAAATTTAAGGAATATTTGCTTTGGTAAATTTTTCTTTCCTCGGGGAGAGTTTAGCCCTAACATCTGCCCTCAGTCTGATCTGCTCTAAAATGCCAGCAGTTCACAGACTGGGCTCTGAAAATGTCACCCTGTCAGACACACACCATGACGAATGACCCCAGTCTTTATCATAATCAAAGGACACAACCTTTGTGCCACAGCTGCCGATATGTGCATTTAAATGCATGCTCATGTTTGTGTCCAAGTCATGATTTTTCGGATCATCTGTTCTACATCCAAGTTTAAAAGGCAAAAGGTTGCTGTTCTGTCCTATCTGGTCAGACATGCTCTTTTCTTGTCCATGTGTTCTGTGTTCATTTAGAATTTAGTTTTACTGAAAGTTATACTGTTTCTCTCAAACTCCCATGAGATTTTAACAAAGTGTATATAATAAAACAATAATAATAATCAAACAAAACAAAACAATTTAGTTATATCTATGTAATCCGCTTCAGCCAATAAAATTAAAATCTATTTACCATGTGCTTGACATTTTTGGCAGCAAGGAAGTAAAGGATGCATTAGAACATTGGTCACATACTTTCAAGGCTCCATAGTGAGTTCATTTTAAACATGAAAATACATATTCCATTTTTTTGTAAAATCATTGTACATCCAATTGTGCCTTCTACAGTTTTTGGTTTTATAGTTTTATAGAAGACAGAGTGGAAAAGCTGTACCTTTTTCCAGAAAGTAGGATGATAGTGCACTGTAAAAAATATGTTTGCAATTACTTAAAATTTGTTGGGATAACTTAAATATCCAACTAAACTCAAGTTAACTGAACTTAATATTTTAAGTCAAGCACAACCACATACTTTTTAAACTTGAAACAACACATTATTTCTTATTCTAATGTTGAATTTTAAGTTGTGATAAATAATCACAGCAATATTTTTTACATTGTGACGGCAGTGCAAAATGAGTTTATAGTAAGAAAGGAACAAGATCAAAGAGGATAGAAGCAGTGAGGTTGATGGCAGAGATGAAGAATATACCGTAAGTCATATATTGTTGTGGAAGTCAGGCATTTGGGTACATTATCCTATGCCAGTTTGGAAGATGTGATCCAGACTACAAAGGTCAGATGCCCTTGGTCAGATGTCATTGCCTATTGGCCTCACTATACTGACAAGCAGGGGTGGTCCAAAAATGATGATTTAAAGGGGTCATATGATGCGATTTCTTGTTTTCTTTTTTCTTTAGTCTGTTATGTAGCTGTTTGTGCATGTATAAGATCTGCAGAGTTACAAAGCTTAAAGTCTCAAACCTAAATAGATATTCTTTGTAAAAGTTAAGGCTCAGCCACGCCTTCCTAAAACGTTTTGTTCAAACACGCCCCCACAAAACTACGTCAGTCTGTAGGGGCAGAGTTTCATAACACCGCCCATTCTCGCTGTATTATTGTTGCCGCCATGTCATGGAGACGCTGTGTTTTTTGTTGCGAAAGCCAAACTACTTTTTTTGTCCTTCCAAAAAAAGGAGACAATTAGAAAACAGTGGTTAAGCTTTATTTACAACACTGTTCCAGAACAGTGCAACCAAAATATTCGACTGTGTGCTGCACATTTTTCGGACTGTTTCCAGAACCTGGAAGAGACAAGGCCAGCTGTGCACAAAGGGTGATTCTAAAAAGTGGGGTAATTACATCTTTGCAAGTACATTCTAACTCACAGACACTGTGAGTATGTTTTCATATTTTTAGAATTTGCTACTGACTATTCAAACGCGAGTTTTGAGCAGTAGCTATAGACTAGCGCTTGTTTGTCTTTTCTACCATCACAAATGCAGACATGGTTTGATGTTTACAAAGTGTATATAGTGCACATAGTGTATAGGCACACTGCCATGTTCCTTCTAGAAGTTTTAGGCTTTGGATCAGTGGCGGCTTGTCCATAGGGGGCGCTGGGGCGCCGCCCCCATCAACATTTCAGAAATGAACATGTGTAAAAACATTATATTAAAATGAAATAGTAATCAAATAAAAAATAGTTTACTCATATGCCGGCTGGTAGTAAGAGCCTCAGAATTGAATACAAACTGATTTGATTAACTATTTACTATGTTTTTCAATACGTTTTATGGGCGAGGGACGCCGGACACATGGGTGTCTATGTGAGTACACAAACTCTCGGGCAGCATGTGACCTGAAGCTGGTCTCTGATTGGTTTCTTAAAGATCCTCCTCGGGGCGCAAGTCGTTGCGTCCCTGGCCAATCATAATTGGATACATGTTATTTTATCCAATCTGATTGGTTCTCGTCACCTGTCATTCAACTGTACGCGGCAGGAAATAACCTTGTTTGCTACTAGGCTGATCGCTTTTTATTACGCAATGGCAGTAGTTAATCCAAATTCTGTTATTTATTTACAAAAAAAACACTTTCTCAAGACTTTCGCTTGAAGAAAAAAAAAAAGATTAAGGATCTCGGACCGGAACAACCAGATTTACACATCCAGCAGCAGGCAAGTGACAGAGGACGAAGCTACAAACGGAGCTTTACCCGCGCTTGTTACGAGAAACGGAGCTGGCTGACTGGATGTGATGTTAGCAATGCCCTGTTTTGTTTTCCCTGTCTTCTTTTAAAAAAGAAGAGCATTGTTTTATGTTCAAGTAGGAAACATGCTTTTTGTTGCTGCTTTGTTGGTCTGAAATGTACAGACCCTTTCGTCGGAGATAACGAGAATTTACTTAAGAGACCTAACGTTAACGTTACAGACCCTTTCCAAAACATTTGAATATCATGGAAAAGTTAATTATTTCAGGAATTCAACTTAAAATGTGAAACTAATATATTATATAGGCTCATTGCTTGCAAAGTGAGAGATTTCAAGCCTTTATTTGTTATAATTTTGATGATTATGGCTTACAGCTTATGAAACCCACAAAATCTAAATGTCATAAAGCTTTTCTGCTGAAGGAAGCATGAAGTGCTCTAATGTCCTGGAAGTCCAGAGTCAATGCAGCCGTCTACCAGGACATTTAGAGCACTTCATGCTTCCTTCAGCAGAAAAGCTTTATGAAGATGCTTTTATGAAGATGATGATTTTCAGCAGGATTTTCACCTGCCCACACTGCCAAAATAACCAAAACCTGGTTCAATTACCATGGGATTATTGTGTAACTACTACAGTGTGATTTCATGTAATATTCTAATTTTCAAAAATTGATTTCGTGGGTTCCATAAGCTGTAAGCCATTATTTAAGCCATAATCATCACAATTATAACAAATCAAGGCTTAAAATATCTCACTTTGCAAGCAATGAGCCTTTTTATAAAATTAGTTTCACATTTTAAGTTGAATTCCTAAAATAATTTAACTTTTCCATGATATTCAAATTTTTGGAAAGGGACTGTATATAAAGGAGAGCAACATTATGTTCAAGTAGGAAATTCTACTTTGTACTCTGAAATGTAAATAAAAAGAGATCAAAATAGCTTTTTTGTTTCTGCTTTGTATTTTGCCCCCCCCCCCCCCCCCCAATAAAAAAATGCGCCCCCCCAAAAATAATTATCACCAGCCGCCACTGCTTTGGATACTTTATAATGTTCTATGCTTATTGCTTGTTTTGATGTTTTTATGTATGGATTGCCGAAATTCTCCTGTCTGCACAAAAGTTTTACCCTCGGGTACTAATAAAGACACCTTGACCTTGACCTTGACTAATGAAATAAAACCTTACCAATCTGAACGTTCTGGTCCAGTCGCGCTGGCTAAGTTGATTGATCAGCTTGGTCATCTCCATTTTCTGTATCAGATTTGGGCTCGAATTGATAAGGTAGTACCGACATTATCATCTGTCATTATTGCTTTGCGAGCTGATTTTCAAATTATGGTAAGGGGCGTGACATTTCAGTCACACGCTTAAGGTATTCAGGCTAATCACAATGCAGTGGAACACTGGCCAATCAGAGCACACCACACTTTTCAAAACGCGTTTCAGAAAGGCGGGGCATACAGAAGCAGCAATAATGTATGGTATGTGTATTCCTGCCTAGAACATGGGCTGGCATATGCAAATTTTTGAAGGCGTACATATTAATGACCCCAACTGTTGCATCACAGTTGGTGTTATGTGGAGATTCGCCTATTTTTCAGGGTGTGTTTTTCAAAAACGAGATTTAAATAAGAAGGAGAAAACAATGGTGTTTGAGACTCACTGTATGTCATGTCCATGTACTGAACTCTTGTTATTTAACTATGCCAAAATAAATACACCTATAAACTGTGTTACGTTTTGACCCCTAGACATTCATAGGACGTAACAGTCGACACGTCAACTATGACGAACGTGAGCGACTGAAAGGGAACGTCTTGGTTACGTATATAACCCTTGTTCCCTGAAGGAGGGAATGGAGACGTAGTCCTGTTTCCGTTCTCTGAAGGTGGGAACAGAGACGTAGTCCCATCGCCACTATTGCTGGACCACTGCTGACTGCGGGCTCCGCTCGGCTCCTCAGCAAAAAACAACTGGTGCGTGCATCCACTTCCGTATTTATACCCACACTGCTGGGCGGTGCCCACAAAGATGACAGGTTTCCTAAGTGTGATCCCGATCAGTCGACTACGTCTCCGTTCCCTCCTTCAGGGAACGAGGGTTACATACATAATGAGACATTCGAACGTGACCAGACTGAAAGGGAATGTGAGTCCCGTCGCCACCATTGCTGAACCACTGCTGACCCCTGGCTCCTGCTGCTCATTATTTGCTCGCGCTGTGAGGCAGAGAAGCTGATGCAATTGTCGCATGCCAATGTGCATTGGCTCGTTTTGTTACACTCGAAGTAGATTGGCCTCTCAAAGCTATCCCAATCAGTACGGTACGTTCCGACTCACGTCTCCGTTCCCTCCTTCAGAGAACTAGGGTTAAATACATAACCGAGATGCTCTAGGTGAATGAAAACATCCTCCAAAGTTTAAAATCTGAAAGTGCATCTGAGCTGTTTTGTTGTGACGTCAAGATGAAACATTAGACTATAGCCCACCCCTTTTATTGCGTGTGCAGACACCAGGGAAACTTGAACCCTCTCAAACACTGCAGCTGATTCCTGTGGATACTAGATAGCATCTTGTCGAGAAGACACTAGCCGCATTTCCACTGCCGGGCCAGGGCCGAGCCGTGCTAGTGCGTGCCAGGGCCAATCGCGTTTCCACTGTCACTTCCGGGGCTTGATCGGGGCTTACTCGGGGCCAACGGCCAGGATTTCTGGCCCCTCGAATACCTTGGGCCAAAGCGGGCCAGCTCGGGCTAGAGGCGTGCTCAAGGTAAAAGGCGGAGTTTATCAGTGTTAGGGAAAGTTATGGTCTGCGGTAAGATGCACATTTCACTTTTTTATATTGCGCAAAATAATCGCTGCTCGAAATGGAGAATCGCCTGTACTGGTCTGTCGAAGATACCAAAGCTCTTCTGAGCATTTGGGCAGAAGAAAGGGTAACGTCAATTTGACGGCGTATGAAGAAACGAGGACATTATAAAATACATTGATGCTGAATTTTCTAAGCTAAGCATTCAGAAAGCAACGCTTCAAGTTCGGGAAAAAATAAAAAAGTTGCTGGCGCAGTATTGTAACAAGGCGATTAAATCGCACAATGGACAAAGGGGAGCTCAGAGAAGGAACTTTCCATGGTTCAACTTGATGGCCGGTGTGCTGGGTCACCATTCCTCTGTTAGTGGTGACTCGCGAGACAAGTCGGGACACTATTGCAGCCACGGCCGGTGAGTTAATATACATGCTATCTCTCTAACTTAAAAAATAAATAAATTCATAATTCCCGCTAAAATGGGTTGGGTTTTATGACGTTTGATCCAGGAAGGCGTGTTAAGGGCGGGGTTTAAGGCAGCGCTGCGGGGCTACTGGCCCGGCAGTGGAAACGCAAGCCGGTGCTTGAGGCCCGAGGTTAAAGTTCATCTTTACAATGATTTACAGCAGTATATCCCCAACCTTGTGTTGTGTTCCCGTCATTTAACGACTGCTTCTTTAACTTAAATGCGTTTAACGATGGATTCGCAAGCCGGTTATTGAAATATGGGTCATTACATGTACTAAGTGTCAAAAGCACAAGTATTGCAGAAACAATAGACTTCCTTGCAGCAAATATTTTCAGCCTCGCTTGGCATTTTGATACAGTTCCCACACGTGCACCTAAATAAATTCAGTAATTAATCAGTCTGTGACTTGTTACACTGAACTAACAAATGGCAACAGACAGCAAGATTAAACAGATTACAGTACGTTACTTATCAGACAGTCTTACTCCGATTCTGCATGTTCCATCGGCCTGAAGTGCCATAAACTACATTGACACTTACTATTGAGAAAGGTCCTGCTCCAGTAGTGTTTGCGATTGACTTTCTGGTTCATCAGCAACTCGTTTCCTCGTCGGACTCTGGCTCGAATTGGTAAGGCAAAATTTATGCCATGTCTGTTCATACACTGTATAAAATTTTCAAAACTTGACAAGATGTAATCCAGTAATGCACTGCACGCAGTATATACCAATCACAATTGACTGGGTCATCTGACCATTCACCACAGATTAGCGTCAAGCAAAGGAGGTGTTTGGAAAAATGAATCGTTGAGCGAATCCTTTGGGAGTTGTTGAGCAATTAAGGTAAAAATAAATGCATATTATAAGACAATGAAAGTGTATTTTGTCCTTGCATGCATGTAAACCTGTTGTTGGGGACTAAAATTGGGGGACTAAAAACAAAAATTGGAACCTTTCAAATGCCATCAAAGTGGTACTTTAATAGAGTTTTTAATGTTGTTGTTTTTTAAACACTAAGACCTTTTTATATCTTTTCACAACTTTTTAGACATTATTCAAAGGCTGTTTGATTGCTTATTATGCATTTGCATTGTTTTCTTCCACTAAAAGGAAAGGGTCCTAATGAATTTTGATACATTAGTAATGTTTTTATTGTGCTTTGTACAAATAGAAAATGTAAACATACATTAATAATTATAAAATCAACCTATAAGCAAATCGATTTAAGCTCTAAATAGTCTACATTTTTGTTAGTATTGATGCAGTTATTCTGTCTGTTTTCACCCAAAAATGAAAATTCTGTCACTAGTTCCCATGAAAGCCAGCATTTAGCAAATGATTGGAATACTCAATATTGAAAGTGTTTTTGTTGATGGTGCAAAATGCTGATTTTGTATACCATGCTGTCCGTGAGGGTGCTTTACATCAAGGCTGATCTATGTGGGAAAAGATCGTGCTGTGCTTAAGTCTGTACTTGGCAAGGAAACACACAATATGTTCATGTGATTTTGGGCCCACTCGATCTTTGCTCTCCAAGGTGTGTATGTGAGAGAGAGCAGAGGATCAGTGGTGTGGTATTACAGGATTATCTATCAACACATTTCTTGTTCTCAGGTATACAGACAACAACAAATCAAAGAAGAATTCTGCCAGACAGTTATTTCTGTCGCTCTATTGGCCTACTTTTATTTACAAAAAAAAAAAAAAAATTACTGATGTCCACAACATTCATAGGAGCAGTGAAAGGGTTTAAGTCGATTTACGAGGATCTTGTTGATGACGAGCAATGAGGATTTTAATAATGTTTTTGTTGTTTCAATGATTGACATCTTTACTTTTGCAAGGATTTCAACTTTGCCATTTTGAGCTTTTTTTTTCCTGCAACCCCCAGAAGTCAAAGACTCACCCATGATCTGCTTAAAGTATCAGAACACCAATAGGTAAGGTTGTATTAGTCAGGCGGACGTAGCTGATTGTATTGATTTTACATTGGAAAATCCCATTATGGGTTTTTTGGACACATTCTTTCACTTTAGCTGAGCATATCTAATGTTTGAATGTTGCAGATGCATAAACTAGCTAATGCCAAGCAAGTATCTGTATGAAAATACAAATTAAATTTGTATGCAAATAGAAATGTAGTTTCAGAAAGATTTATTTTTAAGGCATGTACTTGTATCAGTGTTGTGTCTGATAGTTACAAAGCAGCAAGAAGAATCAGGGACCGTTGTACTTTCCCAGCCATTTGATGTTTTTGGAAAGACATGCGATTAGAAGGCTACTTGTCTTCTGCAAGTTGTTGCTGCAAAGCGCTTAACTTTTGGTTTATCAAAAGGATCCTATTTTACTCTAAAGAGAACTGCCAAGGATATTGCAGTAGTACTGTACATATATGATATTATGTTGAGGCAGAATAGAAATATTGGCAAGAAGCTTTGCTGCGGAGCTAATATTGCCTCAAACTATGTGGGCGAAATTGCTGTTTTATGTAGTTGTGTGATATTGTTTAATTTTATAAAGTCTAGTGCTGTTATTCAAGGTCATTTCTTAGATTTTAATGTTGATGTTACACTGTATAGTGTTTTGCACTAATAATAAAAACTGTCAATATTTGAAGAGTTCAGATGCAAAAGCCTCTAAGTGCCATCTGAAATTTTCTTCTAGAATGCTAATTTTTATCAAGCTTGTATATTTAAGTTCAGTAATTTCAATTAAATGACAATGAAAATGACCTATTCATTGTCATTTAAGTGAAATTACTGAACTTAAATATACGAGTTTGATAAAAATTTGCATTCTCTTCAACTCTTCATTTTATTATAATACAGTGTATATATATTATTATATATATTATTAACTGAAGTAAATAAACATTTTAATATATTAAAACATGAGAAGCTTTTAATACCTTCAGTGAAAAGGTGAATCATATCAATATTGCTTTGTACTGTTATAGGACAATTCTGCAATATACATTTGTGCTTAATTTTTTATTTCACTCAAAATTTCGATACCCTACACTCCACCAGAAGTTGCAGTGGCCAATGAGGCTAAATCCAGAAGCTATAGTGCAGTAGATTCATAAAATGTCATGCTTCTGTGCCTCTAAGACTGGGATTAAATAAGTTTTACAGTATGTAAATGTCCTCTTAGCATGTGAAATGTACTCACAATACTTATATTGCTGTCAATAACAACAACAGCCTCTTTGCAACGTCTGAAACACTGTTTCTAACATTTCATTCTTTTTTAAGAAAGTTTCGGCCAATAATGAACAGATAGTGTTGACGTGTAAATGTGGGCAGGTGAGAGTTTGTTTAATTCAGTCATTGGACGTCAGAAAGTTGTGGAGCCATTTTTCTACATTTTCTAAATTATGCTTTTAGAGTTTTAAAACATTAACAAAAGAGTGATTGTATGTGCCCATTTAAATTTTTTATGCAGTTTAATAAACATGTTGTGAAGAGAATAATGTGTTTGCATGATCCACATTTCAGTGAGACAGATTTGTTTTTCAGCTTGCTCACAAGATCCCTTCTTCCACACATACTTTGAACGTTTGATCTGCTTCAGTATTCAATTGCTTCACTCTTCCTGACCAGACATTCAAAGCATAGTTCTTTAACAAGAACACAACTACACAAACACAGTCCTTTCTAATGTGCTATTTAGCTGGAAGAGCTCGTGTGAGATGAATGCTGTTGTTCTCTCTGTGATCGTGTGCTGAATTTTTCAAAGACTATCTGTTTCTAATGTGACTATACCGTGCACCTGTCTGTTGTTTATAGTCATTAGCATCTGTATTTAGCTTGTGCAACTTTAGTCGAAAAATGTCATTATGGTTTAGACTGTAGTGTAATATTTGTCTGTGGGTATTGTTGTGAAGTGTGTGTGTGGGGGACCTGTATGTGATTACTGCACCTGTAATTTGAACTCTTTTGTTGACAATGAGGTGCTCAACCGCACATTTCATTTGGTGCTATAATACCCACAAGCCTCGAGACAAAAGAGTTTAGGTTACAAACACACACAAAAGCCTGTGCACGCACACACACACACACACACACACACACACACACACACACACACACACACACACACACACACACACACACACACACACCATACACACACACACACACACACACGCACACACGCACACACACGCACACACACACACACACACACCCGAAAACAAACTATTCACAAACACCACATGCATGCTCAGCTAGATTTCATGTACAATTCTAAATCTAAATGGTTTGATTTTCTTCTGTTCATCAGTTTCCAGACTAAATTTGCAGTTATTTTATAACTTTACATGTTTTCAGTGCTTTTCCCCCAAGTGGATTACATAAAGTCATTCAAATTCCTGTATAAATTGATTAATTGAATAATCAATTGTGTTGTCCTTACACTTCAAAATATCATCATAAAATATCACATAAAACACACGGTTTCCAAATCTATTCATTACCTCTTCCCAATCATCCCATTACTACCTGTGATGTCATCAGTGAGGGAATTGCATATAAGATACACGCTGCTTATGTTACTTTTGTGTTGGAGTTTGTTTACTGCAAGCCTCAGGCCTTGTCCACACTGATACGTTTTTGTTTGAAAACACATATTTTACTATACCTTTAAACCTTCTGTCCACACTAAGATGCCGTTTTTAGCAACGAAAACGAAGCTTTTTGAAAACGCTCTCCAAAGTGGATACATTATTATTTAGAGGTATTTAAAAACGATTAAGTAAGTTTAGTCATGTGAGGCAAATTGAACCCATAGATATTTATGTTAATACCGGTATTGTGCCTATGTGCTTTCACTTTCACACAGTTGCTAAAATCTTACTTTGTACACTCTTCATATCACAGTCCTGCGGCAAAATATGAGAGCAGTTGCCAATTTAGACCAAACATATAATGGTGAGTGAGTGTGGCCTGGACAATGAATGGTGAGATATTTTGCTAAATAAAATGATCCTGCCAGAAGAATTACATAATAACTTGATTATGTCTTGTTCTGTCTGTATCATCTGAGCTTTTATGAGGGTTTACGTATACGCTGTAAGATAAATTTTGTGTTTTACGACATTCAGACAAGAAACTTTTGGAAAACATTTGAAAACGCTAGTGTGGACAGAGAGTGGTTTGAAACGAAAACTCTTTGCTCTAACATGCTGTTCTACTAGTAATAATTAATAAACAGTCTGAAATTAAATATCTGCTCACTTCCTATTGCATATCTCAGGATTCTTATATTCCTTAATATATACGCAAGTCTTTCTCTCTGTCTCGCTAACTCAATATAGCATTTAAACTATGTGTGACATCATCAGACAGTGAGGATGAGTCAAGAGAGAGAGAGAGAGAGAGAGATTAAATGAGAAGAAAAGGTTATTGTGTGAACAATGACCTCATTGCACCCCTTACTTCTGTGCTAGACAGGAGGATTATGGATAGACAGTGGAAAGAAGAATGAAGGTTATGAGATCATAAGGGCAAAAAAACATTGTCTAAAAACACATAAACAGCAGGAGGGATGCTTTTCATTAGTGGTTGGTGTTCTCAGTCCATTTTGTGAATGCAAAGTGCGTAGCGTCCTTGGAGACAGATGTCAAAACATGCACACATTCACATCTCACATGCATTCAAACACATATGGCTAATGCTCTGCCTTGTAAAATAAAACCCAGTGGAAAAATTACAGTTATCCTCATTTGCATGGACTCAAAATGTGTTTGCAGAGCTGGTGACAACATTTATCACTTTACATGATAAGTCACAGCGACATCATTTAAAATCATGACATTATTTAAAATTGTGACATTATTTAAAATCATGCATGTCGGAATTTTTCTAATGTAAATGAGTGTCATGAGGAGAATTTGTCTACTGTAGCTCAACAGCATGATGATGTTGGGTACCGTTACATGCTGTTCAACACACCATAGGCAGTGCCTCTGTAAATGCCTCAGAAATTATGTTGACAGCAAAACTAACAGACATGGAAGGAAATTTTGCTAATAAAAAGATGCTCGGTATTTCAGTGAATGCACTCAATTAATAATAATCGTTCACCCTTTAAATCACTTTGCCACAAAGGCAATTAAATATTCCAATTAAAATATTTCACCAAGTGTTTCTGTATGAGAGAGAGAGAGAGGAGAGAGAGAGAGAAGAGAGAGAGAGAGAGAGAGAGAGAGAGAGAGAGAGAGAGAGAGAGAGAGAGAGAGAGAGAGAGAGAGAGAGAGAGAGAGAGAGTCTGGCATAACTTGGTTAACTCCAAGATTCCTTTTCAAGTCAAAACAACAAAAAAAAAGCCTAGGCTTTCATGGTAAATTATTGTTAAAATTATGTTTTAATATGCCTAGGCTATATAAATTAGCCTATGTATGAGTCACCTTAGTATTTGAATTCACTGCATGAACCATCACATTTATATAGATTTTATTTAAAAAGTTTTTTGTTGCTGTTATTGTTGTTTGCATTTGATGTTGGCTATAGCATTAATTTGGTGTGGTGTGTTACCCTGATGTTGTGTTGTGAACGTCGCTGCTCATTTATGAGCTAGGCTACTTCAATATTTTCTCGACTTTCATCATTTTGCAACGAGTCTATTGCTGAAAGAATCGGCGGTTGACAAGCTCCCCACCTGACTTTCTCGGTCACGAGCACGGCGCGCGGCGTGAGGGGACTCCAGTCCAGGACCAGGATAATCTGTTTCTTGAATGTTCAGTTACGCGTGAGGTGTGTCCTGTGTGTCCATATGAATCTAACCACTGCATCCATCAGGTGTATTAACGAAAGCGACCACCGACCGGCAGAAACGCGCTACTACCAATAGCCCATAAAAAGAAAGCGCAATGAAGGGATACAGCAGCACGCGCAGCTGTAGGGAAAATGATGGTTCCTAATCTGTCTCTTTGAAAAAGAAGAATAAGGAAAAAGGCGAGGGACAGAAGAACTTGGACTGCGGGGGAAAAAATAACATCGCATGGGGCCATGAACGCTGCAGACCCTGCAGCGAACAAACTGTTGAGTTTCAACCAACGGTAAAGCATTCAGTTACTGTATTTCATGTTTATTAAATATTTATATTTAAAACGAGTTATTCAAAATAAGATGTTGGTTTGTGGGGGTTATGACACAGCCTTTGCAGCAGTATCAGGGGTTATAGCCTATACTCAACACATCTCATTGCAACGTGCAACAAGCGGCTCCCTCCCAGGAATGATCAATCAACATGCGGATATTGGAAATATGCACTTGCAACTTAAATATTTTTTTTTTTTTTTTTTTACAAACTGTTATTTCAAGCATATTTAATTGTTCTAAGTGTGTGTGTGTGTGTGTGTGTGTGTGTGTGTGTGTGTGTGTGTGTGTGTGTGTGTGTGTGTGTGTGTGTGTTGTGTGTGTGGTGTGTGTGTGTGTGTGCTTGTTTTTGTGATATATGAGGACACAAATGATAATGACATGGTATTACACTGGTATTACAACTTACACGTGAAATATGAGGACACAGCTTAAAAAACATAAAAAACAATGTTTTTTTTAAATGTAAAATCCAGCATGTCTCCTGTGATGGGTAGGTTTAGGGACAGGGCAGTGTAGGGGGATAGAATATATAGTTTGTCCAGTATAAAAACCATTACGCCTATGGAATGTCCTCATAAGTCACAAAAACAACGTGTGTGTGTGTGTGTGTGTGTGTGTGTGTGTGTGTGTGTGTGTGTGTGTGTGTGTGTGTGTGTGTGTGTGTGTGTGTGTGTGTTGTGTGTGTGTGTGTGTGTGTGTGTGTGTGTGTGCGTCTTAATAATAATTGCGCTCTAGTAATCTTAAATGAACACTTCACCGAAAATTCTGTCATCATTTACTCACCCTCATATTGTTCTAAACCCCCTATGACTTTTTTCCCGTCAGATGTAAAGCAGAATGCCAGTCTGCAGTCATCATTCACTTTCATTGTATGGAACTCATTTTGTTTAACATATCATTCTGTGATCAGAAGTCATATAGGCCTGCAGATTTGAAGTAAATAACAGAATTTTCATTTTTGTGTGAACTGTCTCTTTAAGAAGAAGCTGTGCTCTTATTTCACTTCAGCACCGCAGTAGGCTAATATTTGTACATAGTCCACACAAGTCTTTGCATCGCAAGTGTTCAGAGTAAATTCAGGTGGGGAAGAGGATAAAGTCGTTGTTTTGTCTTAACCTGTAAGATACAGTCCTGATGAAGCACAATGTTTTAGACTTTCCCATGCACTGTGTATAGCCTACTAGTGCGGAAAAACAGTAAATTATGCATGCGAATGCCTCGGTAGAATGGACATCCATGCGCCACAGTGACTGGTGTCACCGTAAACATGATGTTTTCTCTGATTAAAATATGAAAGAAAAGAGGAACAACCTATATTGATTTGCGGTTCATTTTAAGAGAGTATGGTGTATTCCTTATCATGGTAAAGTGTTGTAACATTTGAGAGGCATTCGCAATCGCAATCATAGCAGGTGGTTTTCCTGAACACCGCATCGAATCTGAGGTAATTTGAGGCGAGTGTGATGTCACTCTGCAATTATTTACATGACAACTAATGTAACCTCAAATGAGTAGCCTACAGGACAAAAAACTCCACCCTGTTGACATGTCCCAACTAAATGCAGCAGAAGTGTATCACACATCTTTACAGTAACAGCGTTGTTTTTTTTTTTTTTTTTTTTTTACAAAACAAACCCACACACATAGGCCAAACACTCAGCACAGAATGACAGATCATGTGTCAGCTGCTATTTAAACTCACCATATAATTCATATCAATACAGACTCATATTTCAGCTAGCCTGCTACTGAATTATCACCACCAATTCAGAAAAATAATTTTAGTTGTGTTCATCTTGCAATTAAAATAAGTGACTTTCTCTTACATTATGTCTTTCTCTCCAACACTGTATGGTTATCGCTGTGATCCAGATGTATCACACATATTCTCCAAAGGCAAGGTCTCTGAACTATCGCTGCAGTTATTGGTGTTTAATTATATTAATCTGTTTAAACTGTGCCATTGCTTTTTTCCTACAGCAGTGTTGGCGTATAATAAGAAAGTTGGAGCTTAGAGTGCAATTTTGTTCTTAATGATTGCGATGTCAGATGTTCGTTGTCCGACTGACTGTGTCAGCATCACTTGTAACCTTTTCTTCAGTCATATGGCAAGACATCAGAGATGTGTGGTCTTAAATGTCTGAGGCATTGAGCTATGCATCATTGGAAACATGATGCCAGATCATTATCACTAAATTATTATTGCAGATGCATAACAGGAGTGATTACTGTTAACAAACTTGACCGTATTTGGTTTCTAAGTATCAACTAGAGGGTAATGGCTATGATAATTATGTCATGCTGTTGCTGTCATTAATAATCTCAAACACGGTCATCTGCCGGTCACTACCACTTAGGATTTCTTTTCGTAAAAATAATCTCGTTTTTGTGACATCTTTTTAGATTATTCTTTTTTATCAACAGAACCATTCAATCATGAGCGACAATGAAAGGTTTGTTTGAAGATATGAATGAAACAATAAGACGTTCTGCATCTTAAGACGTCTTTATGTCCTCACGGCTGTTAACTGTATTCTCATCTAGGGTAGTATTTCTGAATTTAGTAAAGCAGCTTTCTTTCAATCCTGTGCCACAGTAAATCATCTAGTGATGAGCCACTCCTTGTTCTCTAGAATAACTGTGCATTTGTCTTGAAATGCTCTGTCAAAGACATGCTTCTAGTAACTGACTGTAATTCAACAGTGGGTCAGTCTGACAGGATTATGAGGCCATTTCTGAAGTCGACCTTTTATCTCATTTAATTGTTCCCCCTCTTTCAATTAACCATCTTCTTTACCCCATCTGAGAGCCATTGTGCATAGCAGAGGTGCATAGGACATGCGGCATCTATGTTTAAACTTCTTCTGAAGCCACATAAAGAATGCATGTGCACTTGCAATTTCAACATTGTGTATAACCATGACCGCACTGGATTTGCAGAATTTAGGATTTAATTTATTATTTAATTTATTAAACATTTTGGCCAATTTTAGCTACAAATAGGAGTTGTTAAACACATTTTTTCATATTTAAATCCAGCTCAAAAATACAAACCATGTCTGCAGATTCCACCTGGTTATATCTTATCACAGCATGCGCAGTATCTCTTCTGTTGTCTGTAAAGACATTCTTAGCTGCATTCTGCACTAATGGAAACATAATGATAGCCCTCACACAGAGGAAATGTGTTTGCTCACATGCACTATTTACACTGCACTTGAAGTGAAATGGCTATAATAAATGTAAGCATTCATGTGGCTCAGCATATACTGTATATTCTTTAAACCTTAGTCAGAGGAGATGCTGTCTTCGATAAAGCTTATATATTATGAAAAAGAAAATAGTTTGAGAAGTACTGCATATCAGTTCGCCAAAATCACAAGTAGTTAGCTAAAATAGCAGCATTATTAAAGGTGTTTTTTTCTATTCTTTTAAATACTTTTTCATATCCCAGTTTAATATACAGAGACATCTATATATGACATTCGTAGGTGGATGCCTCTGAAGAGTAAACACTTGCTCTTAACATGGCTTTTTTTCAGCATCTCCACCTGACATACCAACACTGGCTCAACTAATGGTATAAGCTTTTAGGTGGGACTATGTGTCTGTCCAGCCAATGGAGGGCAGGGTTGTGTGTGGGTGTGCGTGCGCGTTTCATATTATGACATTATTTAAAGTTATATTTCCTTAAAAAAACTATTTAATATAATTGTTTATACTAGTTTATATTTGCAATAATAGCTGGAAATAATGTATCTCCATAAATGCAATGCACACATTTTTGTTGAAAATGAAATGGCTTATAAACATTTGTTTTGTTGCTATCAAAAGGCACCTTGACAGGGCAAGAGATTGTTCTGCTAGTGTGCCATCCTTATTGGCAAGAACATTTGCAAAACCTGTTTGAAAACATAATTTTTGTTGCTATTTTATTTGGTGATGGTAGTGGCACAGAAATTTCACACCTTTAGTCCTTTATGGTCTTCCTGTGAAGTGGTTTTCAATGAGAGAGATCCTCTTTAAGGTTTTGGGAAGATGTGTGATGTCTAGTCGTCAGCTGAGTCACTGAGCATGTGGTTCTCGCTCTAATAATCTGAAACAACCTCACTCAAAAAGTGTCAGACTGCGACATCACGGGGTTGCGAGGTGAGTGGGCGGGGCTTCTACTTTTTGGAATGCAGGTTTCTGGTATTGAAACTAAATGCTGTATCTGTGTGCAAGTAAAATAGCAAATAATTTGTCTGTAAGAATCACATACAAGAACAAACAACACACAAACATTCAACATTTCTTTCCAAGAGATTGAAAAGACCGCTTTGTGCGCAATTAAACATCATGAAATCAGTTTGAATTGTTATATGCTCTGTTTTTGCAGCTCAGCATCAGAGGATCTTGGGTGCAGGAGAGGAGAGTTCAGCCGGAAACACTATGGATCAGTTGAACTGGTGAGGACTGTCAAAATTGAGCTCTTCTGTAGATATTTTCATATTCCACCTCCTTCTCCTTCTTCTTCTTCTTCTTCTTCTTCCTTCTAATCTATTTGTATTTGCTCCTTGATTTCTTATATGTCTGTGTATACATATGTGGTTATACATCAAATGAGATTTGTACATCTTTGTAATTAACTTGTTTTTGAGATGAAGTTCACATACACATAATCTCACCAGCAGCTTTGCAATAGGTTAAATATCCACAAGTATAGCATAATTTATATAATTCAGTGTTTTGACGGGTCAAACACATGTGCTGTATTGAGTTGGTGTGGGTGTGTTACTTTTCAGAGGTGTCTGTCTCTGCTAGATATTGTTGCATGCGGAAGTGGCTTAATACCACACTAGATGTTACTTCCTATGTGAAACGTGCAAGAGGTTTGTGGGTAGAAGGAAATGGGTGACCTTGTGTCAGATAGAACCATGTCACAAAACCACATGCATTATCATGCACGGCAGATGGAGAATGTAAATGTGTGTAAGAAAAGGAGAGAGAAGGGCATTTGGTACTGCATGTGCCGTTGTTCTTATGTATCTGTGGCTTCCAAACGTCTGAGACCACTAATGAAAATGCATTTATTGTTATTATAAATCATGTTATCAGCATAATAACTTCATTGTTTTGAAAGTTTCGAAAAACGCACATGAATCTCACAATTTCTTATCATTTGGATCTTTTTGTTGTTGTTGTTGTTTTACATTTTTCAAAATCCTAGATCCTAGATTTTTGAACACCACTTTGATTGTATGACCATGATGTTATGACAACATTAGTATTGGTAAGAATTTTTTTTGTGAGTTGAAGATAAAAATTTTGCACAATCTCATAATTGCCTCTTGCATAAGAGTACCTACATTGCGCTCTGCAATACTTGATTCGGTTTGGTCAGTCGCTCATTCTGATATTTCTGTCCAGGGCAATACTGATCACTCTGTGAATGTGTTCTGTTTCTTCACAGTTTCTACAAGGCAGTAAAATTTTACATCTCCAATTGTCATCTCAAATCAATATTTCATGTCCATGTTTCTTTTAGAATTTACATAATTATTCAGAAAGTCATTACCACAAAAATAAACATAGAAAGGTTGATCCTGGACTCTCCACGCTCTCTTTCTTCTCACATAATAAAATAATTTAAACAAATCAATATTTCATGTCTGTTTATTTATTTAGTAAGTAATATGTTTCACATCGCGGCCCTCTTCTCTCTGTTGGGGTTTATTTTGCGGTAATGACCATCTGATTGCACATTGCCCCTTTCTTATATCCGTTGTAAATTTTAAACAAGAAATATCCAGTTTATTTAAAAAATAATATTTAATGCATGCAAGCCACATTTACCCTTGTTATGTTGTCTGTCTTTATTTTTCCATATGATTGTTTTGTTTTTATTCTGTTTCTTACTGTTTGTTTTGCTTTGCCACATTGCTCTTATTAAACCAGGCTGAGGTTACTATGAAACATGCTTGTACTGTTTGTCTCTTTTTTCTCTAATGATTGCTGTGCTAAATTACATTCATTAATCCAGAATGTGTGTAAGTCTCTTATTTTGGTTGGAATCATTGGTTGGTGGTTGTATTTATCTGTCTGACAGTGTTATTCGGTTATATCAATTATTATGTTATACTGCTAATTGATTCTGTTATGGTTTTCATGCCAGTGTTTGCATTACATTTACACTTGCATGTGTGTGTGTTTTGCAAATTTTAATAGTGTAATCATCATGAGGGGAAAATAACAGTATTGACCGCACATCACATTACTATACAATTATACTGTCCAAACATACACAAGGTAGTTAGGCACACATACAGATTACACGCAGACTCTGATTGTCTGAATTATGATCAGAACATGATTTATTGGGACATATATATTGTGTCTATATACTTTTTCATTTGCTGCAACCTGAGAACCAAGGAAATGCTTTTGATGCTTTAGCCCAAAGATGGACAAAGATGTTGATCTGGTTCTGCATAGTATGAATACAATCTGGATGAAATTTGGATGCAGGGACTACAATGCCAAAGGTTGAATACCTAATTAACATATATGAGATACCAAGAAGATACGATTCCAACCAAGGCTGTAACCATATCTCGAACATTGGAGGGGAGACAAATGTCACAAATGTATGGTCCTTTTTATTTATAATATTGACCATCACTAAAATTTAGGGGGCAGAATTTTTTTTTTTTTTTTTGTGAGAGTTGTGGGTAATGGAGTGCAGGACAGCGACATCAATAATATCCAATATTGATGGGGGCAATTTGGCCATATCTGATTCTGATTATTGGGGAGGACTTGTCCCCTCTATGGTGGCTAAACAGTGGTGGCCCGTTTCCAGCAAAATGCATGATTTTTATAGTTTATAGCAGCATTTTGTAAATTCCAAATGTTTCTAATCAATCTTCTAATCCATGTTTGATGTTTAATATACTGTACGTTGATTGTTGAAAAACTGGGATTGACATAGAAGAAGCCTTGTTACATAGAAGAGGTCTTGTTACCAGAGCTTGTCGCATCACACCTGGTCACCTGTAATCAGCATATGAAGCATATGGGTTTTTTCAAAGAGAGCAGATGAAAATGCTTTGTCATCATCACAGCAGCATCACTGAAGTCTATGACAGTACTTACTCAGCATAAGTCTGTGAAAGCAGATAACATCAAAGCTAAGAGAACAAAGCTGACCTGCAGTGCACACCTGTATACAGGTTGAAGATGTGTTGAAGAACCTTTATAATCCCAACAGAAATCTGATATGGAGTGGCTTGAATGCCCCTCTTTCATTTCATCACATTTTCTCCATTCAGACACATTGTCAAGTCAAGTCAAGTCATCTTCATTTATATAGCGCTTTTAACAATGTAGATTGTTTCAAAGCAGCTTTAAATAGATGAACATAATTTAAGGTAACAAAGAATGATTTGGTTTTATAGCGGTTCTTGAATATGCTGTTTCCAGCTAAAGTTAGTTTTGATTGATTCAGTTCCCTCGAAATGATCATTTGTTATTAAATTAGGGGCCGCTAAGACGACGCCGTTCTCTCTCTAAATAGACTTTAAACGTGAACCTGTGATAAACGCTGATGGCGTTCACATGCGCATTAAGAATTGATTCTATAGTTATGTGCGTTTGAATATATGTGCGCAGGTTTGTAATTCACTACAAACCATGCCTAAACAAACTACTTGTCTTGCCTATACATTTTTATGCAGAATTTTATTTTATCAATTCGGGGTAGGGACGCGAAACCGGAATTTCATAGCGCTTTATCTGTAGAGTGGAATAGGGATCCTCCATAGGGAGAGGCTAGTTGGCTAGTTGGCTAGTTTAGTCTAGCTTTAAACTGACAGACTGTGTCTGCTTCCCGGACAATGGTAGGAAGATTGTTCCAGAGTTTTGGTGCTAAATAGGAAAAGGATCTACCGCCAGCAGTCGCATTAGATATTCTAGGTATTATCAACTGGCCAGAATTTTGAGACAGCAGTAGACGTGCAGGACTATAATGCGTTAAGAGCTCGCTCAAGTACTGGGGAGCTAAACCATTTAGTGCTTTGTAAGTAATCAGCAATATTTTAAAATGTATACAATGTTTAATAGGCAGCCAATGCAGTGTTGACAGAACCAGGCTAATATGGTCATACTTCCTGGTTCTGGTAAGAACTCGAGCTGCTGCATTTTGAACCAGCTGTAGTTTGTTTATTAAGCGTGCAGGGCAACCACCCAGTAGAGCATTACAATAATCTAGCCTTGAGTTCATGAACGCATGAAATTTTTGTCCGTCAACATTGCTGTATGTGCTCTTCAATGCCTCAATGTACCTCATTCAATTTTTCTCTCTCAGTCACTCACCATTATATTTCTTACTTTTGTATGCATTTAAAAAGTTTATGTGAGGATTTTCCCTTCCTGGAGCTTTGTTTGATTGTCAGTCATTCTTACAGCTTTCTCAATGAACATTTATAAATGCCTTCAAAAACCAACCAGATGAAGAGATCTTGGGGGGTTTAATCCACCTGATGGAGCAATTGATAGGATTAAATGAATTATTATTCCATTTCTATCAAGAAATAAGCATTGTAGTCATTAAGTAGTCACATTTGCTTAGTTATGTCTAAAGCAGTGACTGGGAGGGGACATGTTCGGTTCACTTAGTTTTGTCGTGGCCACGACATATTAACTTGTGGGAATGTGATAATATGTCATGGCCACGAGAACATTTTGTCGAGGTAACGACATCCATGTTGTGGCCACGCAATGTGAAGCCTTGGCCTTGATATCCGATGTTGAGGGAATGATCATTTCTCTTGACCACGTAAACAACTGCATGACCTGGGATTTTCAGAAATGGATATTATTGATAAATTACAATTTTATTTTGAATTAAGGATGACAAAAATCTCACATCTCACAGACTCTAATCATAATTTGTTTGAAAAGGAATAAAAGTTGTTGCCATTTTACAGACTCTACTGGTCATTTTAGCTGCAAACTGCAGTAAATTGTATAGGTGCATTTTTTGAGTTTTGCAGAAATGTATAGGCTAGCCTGGCTAATGTCAGACCTCGTCTCATTGAGACGTGGGTCTGGGAACCACATGTTCATTTTCTCGTATTTGAGGCGTGGTTTACGAATGCCCAGAGCCGTTTATTGGGTGCTACGAATGTCTATCTGTAATGCGCCTGTACGTAGCTCATAGCCAATCGTTTCAATTATACCAGATGACGTATGTAGAGCGACAGAAATTAGACGAGGAAGAAGACGATGGGTCAGAGATTTATGTGTACACGATGGCGTGTATCTAAGGCTGTTCCCTTTATCGAAAAAGGGAACTTCGAGATGCGTCGAACGACACGGTGGGACACGACACGAACGACTCTTGCGTGATTGCGTCTGAAGCATCTATGCCAACTAGTCCAATGGAATGAGAGAATGAGCGTCACGGGCAGGTGACGTCATGAACCAGGAAAGGATAAGAGCACTTCCGCTGCTCGCCGGCATTTAGCTTCTGTTGCCTCAGCAAGCGATCTGTGTCAAAACTGTCTCTGTCTATTTATTGTTGTCTGTTGCAATATTGTATGGAAACGTTATGGCGAAACAAATGTACAAACAGTGTGTTCCTCCCTGCCCGCGTTTATTTAAACGGGTGGGGACACACACGAGTTTTGTTTAATTTGTTTGGGGTAGAGCATACTTCTCAGCCCTTGAAAGAAAAAAAAAGGTGGGGGCTGAGTTCCAACTCTGTGAAATAGTATGCTCTGCTCTCGCCTGTCACTCTGTATGATAGTGACAGGCTTGCGATTCCCAGGACCCGCGTTTGCCGAGGCAGCGTGGGGAATGCATTCCTGGGGATCGCAGATGGATCTTTTGGAGGGGTTTGAAACGGGTCCGTGGGCCTTTTTTCCTTCCTTACCCGGAAGATCCAGCTCTATCTCCCCGGTGTCGGAAGCACGCTCTGCGGTTTCTTCCGCTCGGGGAGAGAGAGCCCTTTTTCCTTCATATTCTTCCTCCGAGGAGGTTAAATGTTTGAGAATATTGAAAGTGAAAGCAAGCACACACACTGTTGAATTAGATTCGCCATCTATTTCCCCAGTATATGATGAACTGGTGGAGGTTTTGTCCCGTGCTGTTAATAAATTAAATATTTAATGGCCAGCTGAGATTAGGGGCGCTCCTAAAAACTTATCGAGCGTTTTCTTACATCTATCACATTATCTCCACCACGAGGCTTCCCTTTTCCCTGATTTACACACTGAATATTTAAATTGTGGGATAAACCGTATTTTATTACTACTTTCAGCCCTCGTGTTAAAGATTTATTCAAGGTTAGAGGGTTGAAAGATTACGGTTATGATATAATGCCCCAGGCTGAACAGAAAAAAAAAAAAAATAGAAAAATGCTGTTTTCACCTGGTCCAGCATCGTCATTTAAAGCCTCTGCTTTGCTCAATAAGCCTATTACTAAAGAATCTCGCGTTTGCCGAGGCAGCGCGTAGGTTCAATGTTGTAATCAGAATCTAGCTCGGATCTCGCGTTTGCCGAGGCACCGCTTAGATTTCGAGTGTACTTTGCAAAATAAGATTCTGTGGCTGGGATCTCGCGTTTGCCGAGGCAGCGCGTAGGTTTAAGCATAGCTACTTTGGTTTTATGGGTAAAGCTTATACGGCAGCAGGTCAGCTGGAGAATGTTTATAGAAAACTATAGTATAATGCTCCAGGCTTATCAGGCCGATCTGCTGGGGTTCTGGATATAGTGAAATTTGAGCCTTCGCGTCTCTTCGGCGACGCATTCCATGCGTTCGTTGTTAGGTGATACATTATATATATATATATATATATATAAATATATATAATAAGGTTTCTCCCTCGCTGTGTCCAGCCCCCTGGGGCTGCTGGGCGTGAGCAGCTCCAGCCGTCTAGTTCATCATATTATGTGCACAGAAAGTGAGGACAGCCCCGACCGAAGTGGAGTGGTGTACACCTCATTACACGGTGCCCGTTCCATTTCGGGGTCCTCACGAGACCCTCCTGCCAACCCTGCCACCTCCGGTGCTTCAGGGCGCAGCGGTCTCCAGCGAGTCGCTGATGCTATGCTGCGGCACAGCATTGGTTTCGCGCCCTCTGAGGGGGGCTTTTGAGCAGTCAGGTCAGGTAGTTCCTGCCATTATGTTTCAGGCTCCAGATTTGGCTCTCTCAGTAACACCAGAGGCCAGCCTCGAGAGGCTGGTTCCCTTAGTAAATTTTTTGGCAGCGTGGAAGCTTCTGCCGAATATTTCTCATTGGGTCCTGCAGATTGTAGAGAGAGGATACAGAATCCAGTTTGGCTCTCGTCCTCCTCATTACAGCGGGGTGCTGCCCACAGTGGTGCATCCCGAGCAGGCTCTGGTAATGGAACAAAAAGTAAAGGCCCTGTTAGCAAAAGAAGCTATAGAACAGGTGTACTCACCCGTCAGAGAGTCGGGTTTTTACAGCCATTATTTTATTGTTCCAAAAAAGGATGGAGGGTTGCGTTCCTTTTTAGATCTTCGCCTGTTAATTCGGTCAGTTCAGAAACTAAAGTTCAAGATAGCTGACCCTCAAACAGATCGTGACCCAAATCAGATCCGAGGACTGGTTTGTCACGATAGATCTAAAGGATGCATACTTCCATATCTCCATCCTCCCTCAGCACAGGAAGTTCCTATGGTTTTCTTTCAGGGGCAAAGAATACCAATATCGGGTTCTTCCTTTCGGCCTAGCTTTGTCACCCCGTTCGCATTCTGAATTATATCGACGACTGGCTGATTCTAGCGGAATCAGAGCAGTTGGCGGTTCGGCACCGAGGTGTCGTTCTCGCTCATATGCAGATGTTGGGGTTGAGGCTCAATACCAAGAAGAGTGTGCTTTCTCCAGTATTGAGAACCACTTTCCTTGGTGTGGTACGGGATTTAGTATCCTAACAGCCACAGAAGAGCTGAGGCTAGGCCAGTCACGCACTGTAAAACAGTTCAAGAGACTGTTGGGTCTTGTTGCAGCAGCGTCCAACGGAATTCCTTTTGGCATGCTGTACATGAGACCTTTACAGCGCTGGCTCAGGACCAGAGGGTTCTCCCCGAGGGGAAACCCACTTTGCATATCAAGGTCACGCGGCGATGCTTTCGTGCCTTAGTTATATGTAGTAAACACTGGTTCTTAACCCAAAACCAGTCACGCATTGTAAACAGTTCGAGAGACTGTTGGGTCTACTGGCAGCAGTGTCCAACGGAATTCCTTTTGGCATGCTGTACATGAGACCTTTACAGTGCTGGCTCAGGACCAGAGGGTTCTCCCCGAGGGGAAACCCACTTGCATATCAAGGTCACGCGGCGATGCTTTCGTGCCTTAGTTATATGTAGTAAACACTGGTTCTTAACCCAGGGTCCGGTGTTGGGAGCTCTTTGCCATCGAGTTGTGATCTCGACAGATGCTTCCCTCACCGGCTGGGGAGCGGTAATGGAAGGCCGCTCGGTTCAGGGTCTGTGGAAAAGCCATCATCTTTCGTGGCACATAAATTGCCTGGAGATGATGGCCGTCTTCAATGCGTTGAGACATTTCCTTCCGGACCTAAGAGGCCATCATGTGCTCGTTCGAACAGACAACACATCAGTGGTCTCTTATCTGAACCGCCAGGGGGGTCTGCGCTCGCGTCCGCTTTGCAAACTGGCGCACCAGATCCTCCTGTGGTCTCTGGGGAAGGTACTCTCCCTGAGGGCAGTGTATATTCCTGGGGACCAGAATATAGGAGCAGACATCCTGTCGAGGCAGGAGCTGAGGCCAGGGGATTGGAGACTCCACCCCGAGGCGGTGGAGAAAATCTGGGAGGCATATGGTCAGGCAGAGGTGGATCTGTTCGCGTCTCAGAACACGACGCACTGTCCTCTCTGGTATTCTCTGACGCACCCAGCCCCCCTGGGGCTGGACGCCATGGTGCAGACGTGGCCGAGGCTACGTCTGTACGCCTTTCCCCCTGTTGCTCTGCTCCCAGGAGTTCTGGAGCGGGTCCGTCGGTATGGAATAAGCCTACTGCTAGTAGCACCACGCTGGCCAAGTCGGATCTGGTTTGCGGACCTGATCCTTCTGCTAGACGGGCCTCCATTGGAGATCCCTTTGAGGAGGGACCTTCTGTCTCAGGCCGGGGGCACAATATTTCACCCTCGGCCAGACATTTGGAATCTTTGGGTTTGGCCTCTGAGGGGGCCCAACTTATAGATAGTGGTCTTTCAGCTGAGGCTGCTGAGACCATCCTAAGCTCCAGAGCTCCGGCTACGAGGAAACTTTATGCGCTTAAATGGAGAGTTTCTCCTTATGGTGTCACCGACACCAGTGGGATCCAGTTAACTGTTCTGTCAACACAGTACTCGAGTTCCTGCAGGAGCGCTTTGTGTCAGGTCTTTGTCCTTCCACACTAAAAGTTTACGTGGCAGCCATTGCGGCTTACCATACTATGGTGGGAGGTATATCTTTGGGTCGAGACCCCCTGATTACACGTTTCCTTCGTGGCACTTTGAGGCTGAGGCCTGCAATCCGCACTAAGGTGCCAGCTTGGGATTTGACTATAGTTCTAGAAGGCCTGTCTAGGGCCCCATTCGAGCCCTTAGATTCGGTCTCAGAAAAGTTCCTGACTTTCAAGACTATCTTTCTGCTAGCTATTTCGTCCCTAAAGAGAGTTGGCGACCTTCAGGCTCTTTCGGTCTCCCCCACCTGCCTTGAATTTGCACCGGGGATGGTCAAGGCGTTCCTATACCCAAAACAGGGATACGTCCCTAAGGTTCCAACCTTGACTCCGAGGCCTATTGTGCTGCAGGTTTTCTGTCCTCCTCCATTTGCAACTGCGGACCAGGAAAGACTGCACCTGTTGTGTCCAGTGCGAGCATTGGACACATATGTACATCGGACATCCTCAATCAGAAAGTCCGACCAATTACTGATTTGCTTTGGATCACCTAAGAAAGGTCTTCCTGCTTCAAAACAGACAGTCAGTAAGTGGATAGTCGAGGCTATTTCACTGGCATACGAGTACTCGGGCCAGCCTTGTCCTTTGGTGGTCCGAGCCCACTCGACCAGGAGTATGGCGGCTTCTAAAGCCATATTGCAGGGGGTATCTCTTCAAGATGTTTGTGATGCGGCGGGCTGGTCCTCTCCGCTCACATTCGTGAGATTTTACAGTTTGGACCTGGATGCCCCAGGTTCTCAGGTGCTGAGTGCTTAGATCAACAGACTGACACTCAGGTACTTGTAATTATGGCGGGTTGGGTATTCTCGTTCCCACCGTGTCGTTCGACGCATCTCGAAGTTCCCTTTTTCGATAAAGGGAACGTCTCAGGTTACTATTGTAACCATAGTTCCCTGAGAAACAGGGAACGAGACGATGCGTCCCCCTGCCATACTTCCTGCGTCCCTGCGATCGGCTTGCTTCGGCAACTGTCGAAGCTAAATGGCGGCGAGCAGCGGAAGTGCTCTTATCCTTTCCTGGTTCATGACGTCACCCGCTCGTGACGCTCATTCTCTCATTCCATTGGAATAGTTGGCATAGATGCTTCAGACGCAATCACGCAAGAGGCGTTCCCACCGTGTCGTTCGACGCATCGTCTCGTTCCCTGTTTCTCAGGGAACTATGGTTACAATAGTAACCTGAGACGTTATGTGTACACAATGGCGTGTATCTAAGGCTGCATCGAAAGGTAACTTCGCGTCTGCTGCCATGTTGGATCCATAGGTATAAACAAACTGCTTCGTGTGTCGCATAGACGTCGTCATCGTCTTGCTGCTCCTTCCCGTTCTGTGATTGGTCCCCTCGCTGAGGCGAAAATCTGGTCCATGGAATCCAGGCTGCCTAGCAGCGTGAATAAAATCGCGCTGCGCGCAAGGCATCATGGGGAAACCCAGGCTTGGTAGAGGCATGTTTTTCAAATGAGTATGTTGCAACCGCCATATGTTTCAGACACAACCATCATATTTTGGTGTACAAAAATGATTGTAGCCTACAGGCTTAAAAAATTCTGGTGAATATTTATATAAAAAGATTGTATTTTATATATACTGTATACAGTATATACACTCAATAAATATGAATACAATTAATATAAAGGACGGAGTTGGACCTCCATATTTACATGCTGGCATGGCACTGTGCAGTTTAGTAGTTTATAATTAATTATCATTTTTGAAACTATTTCTTTATTAATACAAATATCTCTTGAAGATTATCCCCTGATTTTTAGAGATTGTTTAAATTAACTTATATTGATACTTGATACAAATATAATAACAGTTATAGCTGGCTGGAGAATTAAACATAGTCAAGAGGGCCTCCCTCTAGCCTCATTGAAATTTTTAATAATGCTGCATGACATACACATCTCACAGTATGCATCTTCTGCCTGTGACATATTGCTCTTATTATAATAATTTGATTCTAACCAAGTAAAAACGCCTTCAGACCCCACACACATATGCTGAGCAGAGGGAGGGTTGGCTGCAGAGCGACTGAGGTGTAAAATTAGCATGTTGGGATCAGTGGAACATGTTGCCTGCAGCTTTATCATTAGGAGTGACTCATGCTTACTGTGTCCAATGTTGTGGGTGGGTCACTTTCTCAAAGATGGGGCATAATGAAGCAATGTTGAAGACATTTATTAGTTTAGTTATGGATTGTCTGAAGGTTGTCAAATACTTTGTGTGTAGTTCTGGTGAGAAATTGTTTGTGAGGGAAAGAACAGCACACTTATACACATCAAGTCATTAAGATTTGTTCTTTTACAGTATGTGTGGGTGTGTGTTAGAGGGAAACCCTTTGTTTTGTTAACAAAGCTAAATTAAAACTAATTTTATTATTTTCTCATTCTGCCTCCCTCCACTCTACTTTTGTTTCTCTTTTACCACAGGTTCTTTCAGCTGTAGTGGACAAGTTCATGTATGTATTGTGCAGTGTTGGTTACTTTGAAGTGGGTGACAACATCAAACTTAAATAGGTAGATTTATATTAAATAAAACAGAAAAGCCTTATATATGGAGCTGGTTATTTGATGCGATATAGGCATGTTTTACAATGATCTTATATTGATATTCAACCTCAGGATGTTCAAACTGATTTTATACTTTTCATTCTAACATGTATACAATTCAACTATTTAAGTAGCAAAACAATAATAATAATCAAAGTAGCACAAAACTTTCAGTGATTAATTTCCTGCCACTTCCAAAAACATGATTGTGATTATTTCATGGTAATTGTAGGTTTATTTGTGTGATGGTCTCATTGTATATTAAACCTGTTCTGCATTTCACCATTCACTCAAAGCTCTGTTCCACTGTGTAGACTGATTTAGATTATGGAAATGGAAATGTTTCCTTTTGTTTTCCTCTCAGATGCTTTGCTTTCTCCATGTGTGTGTCTCTCTCCATATTCTTTCCTCATCTCATCTGTCTCACTCTTTTTCTCTAGCTCTATTGTGTGAGGCATGAGAATACATTCAGAAGCTCTCTAAAAAGATCAATGTTACAATAGCATTGATTCTCTTGCTCGCTTTATTGCACCCTCTCTCATGCTTCTATGATGTGTGTGTGTGTGTGTGTGTGTGTGTGTGTGTGTGTGTGTGTGTGTGTGTGTGTGTGTGTGTGTGTGTGTGTGTGTGTGTGTGTGTGTGTGTGTGTGTGTGTGTGTGTGTGTGTGTGGTGTGTGTGTGTGTGTTTGAACTTTTGGTTGAGTTTGGTACTGTCCTGTCATTATCCTGCTATCATTAAACTCATGGCATTTATTCGAAACACCTTAATAGCATCACAGAATGTCACTGAGCAAAAGAAGAAAAGAAAAAACTATTTCATGAGACAAGTAACTGTGTCTCTGTGTGCTTAAAGTAGATTCCTGGGGTGTGCAAATCCATTAGAGGGAATGTTGTTTATCAAAGGCCTGTGTCATGGGCAAATGTC
The DNA here is from genome assembly GCA_036326025.1 of Chrosomus eos. Taxonomy (NCBI): domain Eukaryota; kingdom Metazoa; phylum Chordata; class Actinopteri; order Cypriniformes; family Leuciscidae; genus Chrosomus; species Chrosomus eos. The sequence goes on along the minus strand of CM070820.1, from coordinate 41,328,463 downwards.
AAGTTGTCTCAAGGGTTTTGATCCAGCTGCATCTATTTTCAAACAGTATGAAATATATCTACAGAACCTTTTAATAATTTACCTATAGTACAACTGATTTGCAGTTAATGGAGATTCACTGTTCTGCACATTAGAGGCTGAAGTTTTCCACTGATCAAACCCAGCTAACAAAATATGCTCTAAGAATGTTTTGCTAATGTCCCCATTAAGTTAAAGGGATAGTTCACCCCAAAATGAAAATTCTGTCAGTAATTACTCACCCTCATGTTGTTCCAACCCCCTAAGACTTTCGTTCATCTTCGGAACACAAATTAAGATATTTTTGATTAAATCTGAGAGCTGGATCAGTCCTCCATTAGGCTTCTAAGGGATTGAAACTTGACAGCCCCGAAAAGTTGTTAAATAAATCGTTCAAATAGTCCAAGTGACTAATAGTGGCTCAATCTTACGTTTATCAAGCGACGAGAATACTTTTTGAGCCCAAAAAAACAATCAAAAATAACAACTTTATTCAAGTATTCATTTCCTTCTCTGTCGGCCTCGAGATTTCACATAGTGTAGAGGCTCACTATTAGGGGTGGCCGGATCGATCTAAATATCGATAGGATCGATGCCAACACTGGTATTGGTATCAGATCGATACAATTGTAATTGAATCGATATTTTAATTTAAATATCTCTCCTCTACGTTCACTATACTTTGCTCGTGTCTTCTACCTCTACAATCCTGAGCAAACGCTGCTTTCACATCCATTTGCTCCTCCTCCCCCTCCTGCTGCTCTGCTGTGATTCGTTGTTGTGTCGTCACGTGACTCACTGACACAACGCGCCGAGGAGCAGCGAAGGCTGATAATAGCACATTGAATGAGAGATCAGGATGGCCGAGAGGAAGAGAAGCGTTGTGTGGAGCTATTTTACGGCACTAAATGATAGTACTGCAACTTGTGATGCGTATAAAAAGAGCATTCGATACTGTGGCAACACTACAAACCTATACAAACACTTAAAAACACATGACAAGAAAAATGCTGAGCTACAAAAACGAAGAAATGACGAGGGAAATCCATGTTATTCTTTATTTTATTACTTTTTTAAAAAAGGCTGTAAAGCATTCATTCTACAGTGCCTAATAACTAATAATTGTGTGAACTTCAATACATTAATAAAAAAATATTGCCTAAAGAATTGATCATTCATTCACTTCAGAAATAATGACATACTGCTCTCCCCTACACAAAAGTATTTTTTTAAGTAAAAAAGTATCGTATTGGTATCGGTATCGGCAATACTGACCCTATAATATATTTGGTATCGGATCGATACCAAATTTTGCAGTAGCGCCCACCACTACTGACTATTGGCCGACGCTGGTCATGTGTGTGATGCGTGTGACGTTCAACAGAAGCGCTGCGCTGTTACACTACGTGAAATCTTGAGGCCGACGAAGAATGAAATTAACACTTGAATAAAGTCGTTATTTTTGTTTGTTTTTTTGCGCTCAAAAAGTATTCTCATCGCTTGATAAAATTAAGATTGAGCCACTGTAGTCACTTGGACTATTTGAACGATTTCTTTAACAACTTTTCGGAGAGTACATTTTTTGTTAACCTTTTATATGTCTTGGAGTATCGCAATAATATAGTTTTGTGAGTTCAGTATTGTGATATGTATCGAATCGTGACATGATGGTATCTTTACACCCCTACTAATTATACTACAAATACATTTACATAGTATGTACCTAATATAATACCCTGCAATTGTACTTTTGGTAACTAAACTGATATACTTAAAGTCTGTTAAATTGGAACAACTAATTTTGTACTAGTTATCCAGAAATAGTGCTGAGGTCCAAATAAAGATATAGTTAAATATATTTGATTGTGCTAAAGTGGAACTATTGCAAGTATACTTTAGATACATTATAAACATCTTGAATTTAAAGACTGATACTATATTGATCATACTATTCTTACTAAGAGTGATATCAAACACATTTTAGTCTTATTATTAAGAAATGTGCATTTGGCAATAAAGAAGAACTCCAAATAAAGTTGAATTCTAAAATTTATATCAGTAAGTCTTAAGCGATATGTCAGTAAATATGTTAATGGATTTGTAGTATACTTAGTATGAAATAAATGTACTAAGTATTAAAAATCAGATAATGTATTTAGGATGAAAGATCAGATAACTCTGAACAAACATTCTATTAACATTACTGGAAGAACATTTGTTCATAACTTTGTGAGAACCTTGCCAGAATGGGAAGTTCTGATGTTAACTGGGAATATTGCAACTATATTGAAAAATATACAGGTAAACCCAATATTAACACTTATTATGTATTATTAGCTAATCATAAGAATACAAGCATGCATCATGTCAGTTCAGATATCAGAGCCAAGTGGATTGTAGGACTGTTTCACTAATACAGCATACTTTATATAAATTTTTTTGGGGTTTGCTTTTTCTCAACAAGGATGCCTAATTAGTGCTTATTACGTGATTAGTGTGAAAGCAAGAATCTATCTAGAATGATCTGCCTGGACCTTTGGCATTCTGAAGTCGAGGCAGACCATCTGCCCCAAACACACACACACACACACACACACACACACACACACACACACACACACACACACACACACCCTTATAGCTAGTCTCTCTAGCTGCAGTGCAGCTGTGGTCTGTTTATAGCAGTTTGGTCTGCCAGATACAAAGAAGAGGGAAGAGAAAGAGAGAGAGCAAGAGGCAAGAGAGGGAGACCAACAGGTGGAGAAGAAAGGTGAGAGAAATGTGAGGAGGAAAACAAGGTGACTGAAGAAAAATGAAATGGGAGAGGTTCTGTGTTCTGTTGCCTAGCAACCAACATTGTTCCATCTGGGGGGATGTTGCAATTTTACTGCAAAGCCCAGATTACATCGTGTCAGGTGCAAGTGATTGTCCCACATACACACACAATATCTGAGCAGATAGACTTTCACTGATACTACTCTTATAGATAGAAACAAACAAACAGTGTGTGTGTGTGTGTGTGTGTGTGTGTGTGTGTGTGTGTGTGTGTGTGTGTGTGTGTGTGTGTGTGTGTGTGTGTGTGTGTGTGTGTGTGTGTGTGTGTGTGTGTGTGCGTGCGTGCGTGCGTGCGTGCTTGCGTGCGTGCGTGTGTGTTTGACACAGATGAAGTTATCAATGCTCCACACAGATAGACCAGACACAGGCATCACTTAACACATTAGTCTGATTCAACTTTGAAGGGTGTTTATGATTCAAACTCATCTGTAGGCTTGTGTGTGTGTATGTCACAGCAGATTAGATATGCTGCCTTTTCGCTGTCTCTCTTGTGTCTTTTTATAGGCATTCATAAAGCAGTTTTAACTTATGTTGTTTCTTAATCAAAATAATTGAATCATTAAAGAGAAAGATTCAACAGCAAAGACAATGAATAGAGGGGAGTCAAGTCTGAGGTTACAATAAAAACGTATCAGGTTACGACTGTAAGTATAGTTCCCTGAGAAAGGGAACGAGACGATGCGTAAACGACCCATCCAGGTCCAAGCAGTATAACCTCACGAATGCAAGCAGTGAGGACCAGCCCGCCGCATCACAAACGTCTTGGAGAGAAACTCCAAATAATAAGGCTTTATATGCCGCCATACTCCTCATAGAGTGAGCTCGGACCCCCAAAGGGCATGGCTAGTCAGAGGACTCGTAAGCAAGTGAAATAGCCTCGACTATCCACTTGCTAACCATCTGTTTAGAAGCAGGAAGACCTTTCTTGGGTGATCCAAAACAAACAAATAGCTGATCGGACCTTCTCCACGGAGAAGTCCGATGAACATAAGTGTCCAGTGCTCGCACAGCTCTCTGCAGCACAATAGGCCTCTGAATCATGGTCGGCACCTTAGGGACGTATCCCTGTTTTGGATATAAGAATGCCTTGACCATCCCCAGTGCAAACTCAAGGCAAGAGGGGGAAACCTAAAAGGGCCTGGAGGTCTCCGACTCTTTTAAAGGACGAAATAGCTAGCAGAAAGATGGTCTTAAGAGTACGAAATTTTTCTGAAACCGAGTCTAAGGGCTCGAAGGGAGCCCCAGATCGACCTTCTAGAACTATTTCCAAGTCCCAAGCCGGCACCCTAGTGTGAGTTGCAGGCCTCAGCCTCAAGGTGCCACGAAGGAAACGAATAATCAGGGGGTCTTGACCCAGAGATGTACCACCCACCAGGGCATGGAGAGCCGCAATGGCCACCACATAAACCTTAAGCGTGGATGGACATAAGCCTGATGTAAAACGCTCTTGTAGAAACTCGAGTACTGTGTTTACTGAACAGTTAACCGGATCCCACTGGCTGGAGCTCTGGAGCTTAGAATGGTCTCAACAACCCCGATTGAGAGACCACTCTCTATGAGTTGGGCCCCCTCAGTGCCCCCTGCCTGAGACTGAAGGTCTCTCCTGATCGGGATCTCTAAGGGAGGGCCGTTGAGAAGATGAATGAGGTCCGCAAACCAAATTCGGCTCGGCCAGCATGGTGCTACTAGCAGTAGGCTTATTCCATCCTGGCGGGTTCTCTCCAGAACTCCAGGGAGCAGAGCAACAGGGGGAAATGCGCACCATAGCATCCATCCCCAGGGGGACCACAGGAGGATCTGGTGCACCAGTTTGCAAAGTGGACGCGAACGCAGACCCCCCCTGATGGTTTAGATAAGAGACCACCGATGTGTTGTCTGTCACAAGCACATGATGGCTCCTCAGTTCTGGGAGGAAATCTCTCAACGCATTGAAGACAGCCATCATCTCCAGGCAATTTATGTGCCAAAAGAGATGATAACTCCTCCACAGACCCTGAGCTGAGCGGCCTTCCATTACCGCTCCCCAGCCGGTGAGGGAACCATCTGTCGAGAGAGCTACTCGATGGCAAAGAGCTCCCAACACCGGACCCTGGGTCAAGAACCAGTGTTTCCTCCCCATAACCAAAGTGCGGAGCCACTGCCGCGTAATCTTGATCATACAGAGTGGGTTTCCCCTCGGGAGAGAACCCTCTGTTCCTGAGCCACCACTGCAAAGGTCAACTGTTTCACAGTGCGTGACTGGCCTAGCTTTAGCTCTTTTGTGGCTGTAAGGATAACAGCTACACGAGCGGGCAATAGAACAGCTCGCATCGTGACTGAATCACAGACCACACCAAGAAAAGTTGTCCTCTGTACTGGAGAAAGCACACTCTTCTTGGCGTTGAGCCTCAACCCCAACATTTGCATATGAGCGAGGACGACACCTTGATGCCGAAACCGCTAACTGTTCTTATTCCGCTAGAATCAGCCAGTCGTTTATATAGTTAGCCTGAGCGGGCCGGAACTGCATCTACGCACTTCGTGAACATGCGGGGTGATAAAGCTAGACCGAAAGGAAGTACCCTATACTGGTATTCTTTGTCCCAAAAAAAAAACCTCAGGAACCTCCTGTGCTGAGGGAGGATGGAGACATGGAAGTAAGCGTCCTTCAGATCTATCGTGACAAACCAGTCCTCAAATCTGATTTGAGTCACAATCTGTTTGATTGTTATCATCTTGAACTTGAGTTTCTGTACTGAACGATTCAACAGACGAAGATCTAATATGGGACGCAACCCTCCTTTTTTGGAACAATAAAAATAACGGCTGTAAAAACACACCTCAACAAAGTACACCTGTTCTATAGCTTCCTTCGCTAACAAGGCCTTTGCCTCTTGCTCCATTACCAGAGCCTGCTCGGGACACACTATCGTGAGTAACACCCCGTTGTAGCATGGGGGACAAGAACCGAACTGGATTCTGTATCTTTCTACTATCTGCAGGACCCACTGAGATATATTCGGCAGTAGCTTCCACGCTGTCAGAAAATCTACTAAGGTAACAAGCCATCCCGGGAGCCTGAAACATACCGGCAGGAACTACCTGAACTGACTGTTTTTGAACTCCCCTCACATGGTGCGAGTGAACGGTCCCGTGAGGACACCGAGATGAGACAGGCACCGTATTCTGAGGTGTACACCGCCCCACCCCGATTGGGGCTGCCCTCACAGGTCTGACGTCAGTGGCGTCATGACCTTTTCTCCTAAGCCTTCTTAGCCTGAAGAACGGTCCTCAGATCTGGCTTAGACTTAGAAGGCGTCTGTTTCCAGTGTTTCTGTGGAGGTGCACGAGACGCGACACTCTTTTTCTGTTGAGCACGATATGAGGAGCTCGACGGCTGGGGCTGCTCACGCCCAGCAGCCCCAGGGGTTGGATACGGCGAGGGAGAATTTTTTTGAATGCCTCTGATTGCTGGAATCTGTCGACGACATCGCTTACTGCATCGCGAAGAGACCAGAAGGATCAACTGGGGCGGCAGTGAAGCGGCAGTGGCTCAGTGGTTCATGTAGATTGTCTACAAACGGGAAGGTTGGTGGTTCAATCCCCGGTTCCACCTGACCAAGTGTCGAGGTGTCCATGAGCAAGACACCTAACCCAGCTGCTCCGACGAGCTGGATGGCGCCTTGCATGGCTGCCGTCGCCGTCAGGTATGAATGAGAGTGTGAATGGGTGAATGAGAGGCAAAATGTAAAGCGCTTTGGTGGCCATTGGGTCTGTGAAAGCGCTATATAAATGCAGTCCATTTACCATCAACTGGAGCATCAAGGAGAAAAGCTCTGTCCTTCTCCTTGATCTCAGCGAGATTTAACCAAAGGTGTCGCTCAGTAGCTACAAGGGCTGTCATAGATCGCCCAATTGCTCTGGCAAAGGAGACCTCCTTTGTAGCTCTGATAGACAGATCTGTGGCCCAACGAAGTTCGCAAACCTCATTGGGTCCAACTCCCTCACTCCTATCCAAATCCCCCAGCAGGTCAGCTTGATAAGCCCGCCATCGTGTGAAAACAGGCTCCAGCTTGACCTGCTACCGTATATGCCTTGCCCACTAAGTTAGATGTTGTCTTAAGTGTCTTAGTGGGCAAAGCTCAGGCCTTCAAAGACGATGCTGGACCGAGTGACAGATAACTTGCGAGCGTCTGTTCTTTTAACCCCTTTATTCACATTAATATAGATGCACACGGGGGATAAATAAACGGGACAAATATGGCTTATTCCACGATCTAGACAGCTCACTGTGAAGATCAGGGAAGGTCTTGTGGTGGAGGTGAAACACTAGATGTAAGGAAGACCCTTTTCTCAGCTGGCCAGTCAGTATGTAATTTATCTGCTGCACGAGTGACCTCACCTCCACCAGCTCCTCATATCGGGGGAAAGAGGTGGCGAATCTCCTTCCCCCAAGTGTGTGCTTTCACTTCCAATGCTCAGCACATCTACCTCCTCGGAGCTGGAGCACTGAAGCATTGGGCTCTCTCCCCGGGCGGACGAAGCTGCAGAGCGGGCTTCCGACACCGGAGGGAGAGCGCTGGATCTTCCAGATAAGGAAGGAGAAAAGGCCCTCAGACCCGTCTCTAACCCCTCTGAAGGATCATTTTGCTATCCCCAGGAATACATTCTCCATGCTGCCTCGGCAACAGTGGGTCCTGCATACTGAGGATCGCAAGCCTTGCCACTTTCCTTGAAAAGAGCCAGGCGGGAGCGGAGCATGCGAAGTAGAAGCTTCTCACAATCCTGGCAATCAGCCCCCTTGAAGGCTGATACCGCATGCTCCACTCCCAAACAAACTACACAAAGCTTGTGTGTGTCCCCACCCGTTAAATAACGCGGGCAGGGAGAAGCACAGAGCTTATATACTTGTATACCATTCTTTCGATATAATATATAGATACAGACAACAGTAAAAAACAGAGACAGTTTGACACAGATCGCTTGCTGAGGCACCAGAAGCTAATGCCGGTTGCACCGGATGTGCTCTTATCTCTTCCTGGTCATGACGTCACCCGCCTGTGACGATCATTCTTTCCATTAGACTAGTGGACATAGATGCTTCAGATGCATTTACGCTGGGGGCATTCCCAAAGCGTCGTTGATGCATCGCGAGTTCCCTCAAAAGGGAACTTGATACTACCGAATGTTTTTTAGGACAAGTTATTTATACTAACGCTCACCAGTGCTATATTTATTTGATCAAAAAGTAAAAACAGTAATGCTGTCAAATATTATTACAATTTAAAAAAGAAAATTATATTGTAGTATATTTTAAAAACTAATTTATTACTGTGATTAAATTTTCAGCATCATTACTCCAGTCTTTAGTTGCACACGATCCACGTTCATGATGTATCTGTGTTTATCCTCAGCTCATCTCCAGTGATGCAGACGGGGCCATACAGAGAGCTGGGAGATTCAGAGTGGAGAACGGTTCAATAGATGAGGTAAGATATTCATTAAATATTGTGTGATCTGAAATGTGTGTGTGTATGCACTGTATGTGCTGGATTGTAATAGACCACCAAGTGTTACAAAACTATTATGAAAATTACCAGGAGGTTAAACAGCCCTACAATTGTTGAAGCTCTCATGACCATGGAGAGATTCAATATGGTTTTGAACTCATTCACATGCATACTGATGGCTGCTGGTTTTGAACTCATTCACATGCATACTGATGGCTGCGGGTTCAAGTCAGTGCAGTACTGCAGGAACGGGGGCGATACAATGTATTTAAAGAAGAAAAGAGAGAGAGAACAAATATTCATCTTCTGGCAGTGAGAAACAAACCAAAACCAACTGTCTGTAGGTGTTTCAATGAAACACACATGCATCAGCAGAAACAACAATCAAAGCAAAGTGATTCAATCAATCCCCAATGTTCTCGCTCTCATTTCCTCCCCCTCTCTCTCTCTCTCTTCCCTCCATCCACTTGTCCTTTTCATTTCAAGCACCAGACTGTAGCTATGACAACCTTCAATGCTTTATCCCACCAAAACAGACCTCTGATTGGTTGTTAATGATTTAGGGTGGACTGTCACCATAGTGATTAGGGTTCCAGAACCTCAGAGTAGGAAAGCTGTTGTTTACACTGAGTTTTTTTTTTTTTTTTTTTTTTTTTTATGCAATTTGTCAGCATGAAAATATAAATTGGAATTTCTGCTAGAACATGATGGGATTGACTATTGGGTGAGCAGAGGTATAACCAGACATTGTGTGTTCACATGTATATATGTTTGTTCCCTACCACAAAGCTCTATAAAAATAGAGTGTCTCTGGCATCCTATTTATTGTATTTTGAAAGTAAACTTTTAAAAAGTAAAATTGTATGATATATTCTATATTATTGCTGCAAATTCTGTCCTCTAATGCTGCAAAAATTGTCTCCAAGATAATGTTATCTAGCTGGCTAAGATAGACGTTTTGGTAACACTTTATTTGAAGGGGTGTGCATAAGACTGACATGACACTGTCATAAACATGACATAACACCTGTCATAAACATGAAGGAGTCTTTATGAATGTTTATGACTGTTGTCATTAAGTGTCATTCGGTAAATTATGACACTTTTAATGCAAAGTTGACATTGTTTAAAATGTCTTTGTTATGACAACTTGACATTAACAAAGACAAAAAATGTCTTTGTTATGACAACTTGACATTACCCAAGACAAAAATGTCTTGATTATGACAACTTGACATTAACAAAGACGGAAATGTCTTTGTTATGACAACTTAATATTAACCAAGAAATCCTAACCTGTCAACCTGTCACAAATATGTCATAACAGGTCTAATTATCAAACTTCAAGCATTTTGCAGTGTAATAACCCTTAATGACATCTTTATAACTAGTACAATGTGTTCCACTTTACTTGAGGACAAGTAAAATATTCATGACACAGTTATAATGGTGTCATGACGGCCAAAGTTGTCACAGGTTGACAGGTTATGATTTCTCGGTTAATGTCAAGTTGTCATAACAAAGACATTTCCGTCTTTGTTAATTTCAAGTTGTCATAATCAAGACATTTTTGTCTTGGGTAATGTCAAGTTGTCATAACAAAGACATTTTAATCAATGTCAACTTTGCATTGAAAGTGTCATAATTTACCGAATGACACTTAATGACAAGAGTCATAAACATTCATAAAGACTCCTTCATGTTTATGACAGGTGTTATGTCATGTTTATGACAGTGTCATGTCAGTCTTATGCACACCCCTTCAAATAAAGTGTTACCGAGGTTTTTGTCAAAATGACTTGTGATAGTCTTGAATATATGAAGTTCCTAAACATTAGTTAGGGAGGAGTGAGCCAATCTAATCTTTCAATCAACAGCCTGAGTATATAATCAGCCGCTTACCTCTCCCTAGCATCAGCTGTTCCAGTATCCTTCCACCTCCCCAAACTCCACCCTCATCTTAGGTACCTCACCCTTTTAATTATCAGGTCCTACATTTAGCCACTGGGGGGTATATCAGAGCTCGAGTTGAAGCTGCTTCATCGAGCGCCTCTCCAGTGGACAGCAAGCCAAATAAGTGTAACCTAATATCTTAAAGATTTTATGGGCAAACAAACTCATTAAATCAGACAAAACCAATCGGAAATGTGGTTATGAAGATACACTACAGCTGTAATCATTTACATCTTTGTGAAAAATCTAAAATTGTTAATACACTGAACAAAATTATAAACGCAGCACTTTTGTTTTTGCCCCCATTTTTCATGAGCTGAACTTAAAAATCTAAGACTTTTTCTATGTACACAAAAGGCCTATTTCTCTCAAATATTGTTCACAAATCTGTCTAAATCTGTGTTAGTGAGCACTTCTCCTTTGCCGAGATAATCCATCCACCTCACAGATGTGGCATATCAAGATGCAGATTAGACAGCATGATTATTGCACAGGTGTGCCTTAGGCTGGCCACAATAAAGCTGCCGTGCAAAGGCAAAAGACAGTGACTTCGTTTTTGGTCGAAAATGAGTTATTGATATTTTTGGCACATTCAAGACCTTCTTTATCATGTGGATAAGTATCTTGAGTCAATTCTGTTGTTTTTTCGAGAAAATAATGGGTTGTCTTAACCGTAACTTCCAAAAGCCCATGAGAAACCAAGGCAAGAAACCTTCGAACACAAATCACTGTAAGCGCCTATGAAAGTATGCCTCTTTCAGATCCACTGCTATAGACCAGTCTTCGGGTCGAATGTGCGCAAGGATCTGTTTTATCGTGATCATTTTGAACGCGTGTTTAGCGAGTCTTATGCCACTCGGTACCACTTGAAGAAGATACTCTTTCCCGCTATGGAGGTATTTTGTCATGTCTAATGTATTAATACTAGGGCCACCAGAATGCAAACAAAGCACAATAAGATGGCTATAAGTAATTTTAAATCATTCAAAATAAATGCCATGATCACTAGATTTTATACAGGTGTTACTATAATGATTTTGTTAATGGTGATCAGCAACCAAATATTGATCATGTGGAAGTTACTGCCTTTTGTCTTGGCATGACTTCTCACGTTTTGCTGAAAATACAAAGGCAGAGTACAGTAACTTTAAAATAGTGGTCAAAAGTCAAGTTTGAGCTCAAGATTTTTTATGTAGATAATTTTCATTACTTAAACATCTAATTGCCAGATTTCCAGTGTCCTACCTATAATTAATTTGGCGGGACAACTAAAAATCTTTAAAGTCATTTTTCTCAGTTCCACACTCTAGCGAGTTAAAGTCTTTTGCCTTTGTAGGGCAGAAAAGGCCACTCTAAAATCTGCAGTTTTATCACACAGCACAATGCCACAAATGTCGCAATTTTTGAGGGAGCATGCAATTGGCCTGCTGACTGCAGGAATGTCCACCAGAACTGTTGCCCGTGAATTGAATGTTTATTTCTCTACCATGAGCCGTCTCGAAAGGCGTTTCAGAGAATTTGGCAGTACATCCAACCGGCCTCACAACCGTAGACCACGTGTAACCACACCAGCCCAGGACCTCCACATCTAGCATCTTCATTTCCAAGATCATCTGAGACCAGCTACCCAACTGCTGAGACTTCTGCAATCGGTTTGCATAACCAAACAATTTCTGCACAAACTGTAGGAACCCGCCTCAGGGAAGCTCATCTGCACGCTCGTCGTCCTCATCGGGGTCTCGACCTGACTGCAGTTTGTCGTTGTAACCAACTTAAGTGCAAATGCTCACATTCAATGGCGTCTGGCACTTTGGAGAGGTGTTCTTTTCACTGTACGGGGTAGATGGCTGACTGCGTGTATGTCGTCGTGTGGGTGAGCGGTTTGCTGATGTCAACGTTGTGGATCGAGTGGCCCATGGTGGTGGTGGGGTTATGGTATGGAGAGGCATATGTTATGGTCAATGAACACAGGTGCATTTTATTGATGGCATTTTGAATGCACAGAGATACCGTGACGAGATCCTGAGGTCCATTGTTGTGCCATTCATCCACGACCATCACCTCATGTTGCAGCATGATAATGCACAGCCCCATGTTGCAAGGATCTGTACACAATTCCTTGAAGCTGAAAATATCCCAGTTCTTGCATGGCTAGCATACTCAGCGGACATGTCACCCATTGAGCATGTTTGGGATGCTCTCGATCGGCGTATACGACAGTGTGTTCCAGGCCCTCCCAACATCCAGAAACTTCGTACAGCCATTGAAGAGGAGTGGACCAACATTCCACAGTGCCTAAGGCACAGCTGTGCAATAATTATGCTGTGTAATCAGCATCTTGATATGCCACACCTGTGAGGTGGATGGATTATCTCGGCAAAGGAGAAGTGCTCACTAACACAGATTTAGACAGATTTGTGAACAATATTTGAGAGAAATAGGCCTTTTGTGAACATAGAAAAAGTCTTAGATCTTTGAGTTCAGCTCGTGAAAAATGGGGGCAAAAACAAAAGTGTTGCGTTTATAATTTTGTTAAGCATAAAACATTTGTTTTGGGGGGGGGGGGTGTGTTACAGTGCAAGTACAAAACAAATCTTTACTCTTGAGTCATGTACCTAGTTCAATTCTTGGTGGGGCTTTTCTGCAGACCTCTGACTACACGCCTGGAACATGGAGGAGAACTGACGTCCATTTGGAGAACCCAGAGTACCACACCAGATGGTACTTCAAGTACTTTCTGGGAAAAGGTGGGATTCCATCGACAAGTATCGAGTATGCACACATACACGCACAGATTTACAAATTCACTTGTACTGTATATGCTTACTGACATGCACACACATACAGTAGATGTTGAGATTATACTCAACACATGGAGAGCATAAATGTGGCATTATTTTGAGAAATACTGTTCTGTGAAATTTTGAGTTTATGGGAAAGAAAAAGTTGAATTATGTAGGAAATAATTGAACAATGTTTGAAATTAGTCAGATTGGGTTGGGAATTGAGTTCTTATTCAGAACCAGTTGCATTTTATTTAAAATAGTGGAAACAAACACATTTTATTACATGTGGTACCGTTAACAAATGTCAACAAATTTTCGAATGTCTGCATTCTCGTGCTGAGGAGGATGAAGCACCAAATAATGGTATTTTATACTAGTGTTTTATATTTTATACTAAAATACTATGTTTTACACTCTGCCATACACTTCATCACTCTCTTTTTCTTTTCTCTGTCTTTCTTTATCTCCCTTCCTCACACACAAATAAAAACAATGTTGTTCGCACACACATTCCCGAGGCAGATTCTGTATTATGTCTCTTTAATTGATTTAAATCACTGCAAATAGCTTTCATTCAATGAGAGAGAGATTGAAGAGAGAGAGGGAGAGAGAGAGACATAATATTCTACAGAGGAAGGGTGGAGATGCAGAGACAGACCAGATCTTGTCTTCTAATTGGATTTCAGCCTCTTTTCATTTGTCTTCTGTCTGTAAACCTGGACTGTCTCAATCCAAAATATTCCCCTTAAACAGAAACAGGTTTCCATCCCTTCCTTTCTCTTTCCCTCTTATTCTGAGGCTCCAGGAATAGATCTAAATAAACAGGCTGGCGTCTTCACAGTCACGTCTCTGAGGACAGTTCACATGGCCACAGTGCTTTGGTGTGGCATGATGACATCTATCAGCATCATTGTGCAGGCAGCACGTCAAGAAGGCACATGTTACAATATTCAGAAAAGAAAATAGAAAAATAGAAGTTAGATTCACTCGTTTTATTTATGCATTGAACCAACTGGTTCATATGCATTTGTCTTAAAATATGTTAATTGTTAATCATTTGTTAAAATCATAATGTCACATTTGTGAAGCGCAAAATATAACATGCACGAGCCAACTCAAATATAATGACACACAATAGAAGATTTGAAAAGACAAGGTAGTAAACACATCTAGTTAACATTTATAATTAATATTTAGTTAAAATGTTGTAAGTTTATGCTGTTTAAACAGCATAAAAATTATATATAAAAAATATATATCTCCTTTCTGTAGTTGGTTAATACCAGCAGTAACGTTCTACAATGTTGTATGTTGACGTTGTACATAGTCATGTCATAATCACTGTCCCAATGTGTAGTGAACCAGGGTCCTTACCAGTGGCCGGATTCGTTTTACTGATTTACATATAGAGAGCTGATTGAGACACACCCATTGTCTGTTTTGTCCTGAGTTCTAGTCATTCATTCGTTGTCATTGTTTCTAATTAGTCCACACCTGTTCCCTGTTCTGTTACTCATCATCCTCAGTGTATTTCTGTCTTCCTCAGTTCATTGTCTTATGTTAATGTTAATTGATTGTTGTGTTTGAGTTATCTTCATGTTTAATAAAAGTAGCATTATCTTTGTTCATTTTGCATCACATCACACAAGCAATCTATGACACAGCAAGGATGCATTAAATTGATCACAAGTGTCAGTAAAAAAAAACAGCATTTTTTTTTTTTTCTTGAGCAGCAAATCAGTATATTAGAATAATTTCATGATTCATGTGACTCTGAAGACTGGAGCAATGGCTGCTGGAAATTTAGCTTTGCCATCACTTTTTTTTTTGCTTTTCTGTCCCTTCTTTCTGTAGTTCACCAGAACTATGTGGGGACGGATGCGGAGAAGAACCCCTTCTTCCTGTCTGTGGTTCTGTCAGACCAGAACAACCAGAGGGTCCCACAGTACCGAGCCATCCTCTGGCGCAAGACGGTGAGTCGTGTGTGCGTCACTTTTCCTCTGAGCAGTGACTCACATAACAGATTGACCTCTTCGTAAAAGTGACTACACTGTTTTCTTCTGTTGTCTCAAAGGACAGTATGTAAAGACTAAATGCCTAAAAACCCTGAATGCACAGTGACACGGTATTAAATGTCACCTTCCTATGAACAGCAAGGTCTCGGTTATAAAACCTTGTGTCGTAACCTCCAGCATTACTGGCTTGCTGTCTTGTTATGCCATGTCACATTTCGCTTTAGATTTGTATAATGTGTGAAATGTGTCTATCTCTTTCAGGGTACTCTAAAAATCAGCCTTCCATACAGTCCGACAAAAACACTATCAGTCAAATCTATATTAAGGTAAGTCTGTCTGTAATGCACCCTGTTCGCACATGCGAAGATTTAATTTGAGAGAAATAAATTAAAACGCTTTGCCCCTCTTGACCCTTTCACCCACCAGTGCCATGAATGTGGATCGTTTCGAAAAGGGCCCGAGGGAGATCCTTAACCCAGAGATTCAGAAGGTGCCCACCACACCTGTCAATCAACATCACATGTCCTCTGCTCTGTTAATTACTGTCTATTTTTGCTCTGGTTTGTTGTTCTGCTTCATAATCACTTTAGGATTCAAACACAGCCGCTGTCTGAGCTGCTATTGCTCCAGAGAGCTTGGCTTTTGTGGAAATGTGTGCCGCTAATCAAAGGCCATTGTCAGTGGCATTCAGATATTGAATGCATAAACATGCTCTCTATAATGTTTGTGTTACTCACACTATTAGTGCTCCTAACTTGTGTTTAGAAATTTAACCTTGATGGAAACTGATTGTTTTATTGTACTGGGATATAATTATTTGATTTGAGCTAAACTCGTATTTATTTATTTATTGTTGGCAGGACTTACTGGTGCTGGAGGAACAAGAGGTTTGTACTGTCAAATGTGTGTATGTGTTTGATTTAAATATGCAATGCAAATGAATGACATTCTTAGTGATTTCTAAATCAATTTCTTAGTGAATTCCATGTGTGTGTGGTATGTTCTTACAGGGCAGCGTAAACTTTAAATTTGGTGTTCTTTATGCCAAAGATGGACAGTTGACAGATGATGAAATGTTCAGCAATGGTGAGCACAGAACCTATAACATACTTATAATACTAAATATATCTGTGTAATAATAATAGCCAATTACCAAATAAATCATATTCTGTTTCACTTAGAAATACATCATATTACGGAACTACAATGCAATTAATTACAATTCACACTGATTTTAAAATATCTGTGAACAGAATAAGGTGGCTCACACTTGATGTCTGTTAAATTTATTATTGCTTTACAATCAAGTTTCTATGCTTTTGTACTTTTTTCAGAAACAGGAAGTGAGACCTTTGACAAATTTCTGAATCTCCTTGGCGACACAATCTGTCTGCATGGCTGGGCAGGGTATCGAGGAGGACTGGACACTAAAAGTAGGACAAATACACATACATATGTTTACAAACCAACAGAGGGATTTTTTTACCTTTTAACTGTATTTTACTAATTCGTTCTCTCTCGCTTTCTTTCTCTCTCTCTCTCTCTCTCTGTTTAGATGACACTACAGGAATGAATTCCATCTACACAGTCTATCAGGGTCATGAACTCATGTTCCATGTTTCCACCATGTTACCTTATTCTAAAGAGAACAAGCAACAGGTAAGTTGCAGAACACAAACTATATTGGCATATTGGTTACTGGCCGACATTGTTGGTTTATTCTAATGTACACTGCTTTTCAAAAGTTTGGGCTCTGTAAAAAAATGTTATGCTTTTGAAAGAAGTCTCGTATGCTCACCAAGGTTACGTTTATGTGACCCAGAATACAGTAATAACATTATAATTGTGAAATATTACTTTTTTAAATGTAATATAACTCTGTTTAAGTCCTTGTAAACCTACTTTTGATCAATTTAATGTGTCTTTGTTGAATTAAAGTATTCATTTCTTTCTTTTTTTATCATACGGACCCCAAACTTTTGAATGGTACATGGTACGTGTACATTGGTCAGTATTGAATACTGTAACAGCCAATTCTGAATGTTTAATTGTTCATGCTCATTACCTGTACCATTAATGGTACCTTTTTTAGTTTTTGGTTATCTTTGTCATCATTTAAATACTTAAAGTTAACCTTTAAAACACTAAAAAACACTGTTAAATGAAATCTTAGCATGTCTCAAAGTACCAATTTTTCATACTGTACATTCTAATGTTGTGATTCCTAAATTGCAGCATTTAAAATGAGTGATTTTACTTTTTAGTGTTTTATTTTTCATTTATTAGACATAATAGTATAAAAGTTTATTATCAGACATAACATGAAAAGAATTATGAGAGTATCATTATCAGTCCGTCCCCCATGATTCATTTTCTAAAACCAGTCCTCTCTGAATAGGACTATAGAGAGACATTCTGGTTCCAAACACCATCGAAAAAAAACAACAACACATCCATATAAAACTACAAATAGAATGAGATAAAGACAAATAGCGAGTAGAAAAAATACACAGAAGGGGAAATGAAAGAGAAATTTGAATGATAGAAAGAAGGGAGCTGTGTGTGTTTGTTGAGGCAGAAAGGAGCCCGTCTGTAGCTCAGTAGGTGGTGAGGGGAAAACAGGCTATATTTAACATCCAAAAGCGCTGGACATCACAGCGGTCTGTCTCTCCCTCTCTTTTCTCTGTTGCTTTTCCCCTTTCTCCCCTCAGCTCCATATCCTGATTACATCAAGCGTCAATCACTTCACTCTCTCTCATTTCATATCCCTCTCTACTCTTGATTATATCATCACACCGTAATCCCTTTTCTTTTCCTCACACTCTCCTTCCGTTTCTCACTTTTTTCTTTTTCACTCTATCAGATCATATGATTGAGTACAAGTAGAGGTCTTGTGCACTGGAGTGCTTGTGGAAGCATTCACAATAGCAGGATTTTCAAAGTATTTGTGTCGGTTCAAGGTCTTGGCACGCCACAGCCGAGAGCCTCTTCAGCCCTCCATGTCAATAACCACATTTACCGATGCTAAACCGCTCATGAGAAGTGCAGAAAAGCTCATACATGCTAAAAGTCTCTTGTTGACCCTAAAAGCATGCAGACACACCGAACAGCTGAAAGACTTGACTGGAAGGAATCAAGTACTGTTCACAAGGGAGAGTGTGTTTTTTCTTGTAAGAAAACTGTTCTTTACTCAAAAATGAAAACTATGTCATAATTTTCCTCATGTCATTCTAAACCTGAATTACTTTCTTTCTTCTGTGGAGAACATGATATTAAAGACATGAAGAACGATATTAAAGAAGCTATTTTCCATCAAGGACAGATCATAGGGACTGCATGAAAGATATAATCACTATGAACTGTTGTATGGAGAAGTTTCTTTAAAAATTATCCTACTGTGTCCTAAAGAGGAATTAACAATATATGGATTTGGAAAAACATGGTCAACAGGTCAAGTCACCTTTATTTATATAGCGCTTTTTACAATACAGATTGTTTCAAAGCAGCTTTACACAGATAACAGGAAATAAAAATTGTAATAGTATTGTTAAATTTAAAATTAAATGTCCCCAACTAAGCAAGCCAAAATTGATCCAGTTCCATCTGGTTGGGGGTCGGAGTCATCACGCCGGTATGGAGATGAGTTTGTAGAGGTGTACATGAGGCCTTCACA